>JBAJHX010000033.1:17561476-17571660 GCA_037176925.1 Amniataba percoides
CACACACACACACACACACACACACACACACACACACACACACACACACACACACACACACACACACACACACGCATATCAAGCCCAGTCAACAGTCTACCCCTCCACAGGAAGAAAAGAGAGAGGGATAAAGGAGGGAGGGAAGGCAGTACACAGCAGCTAATCCTGCAGGCTCACTCTTCTGTTTATCAGTCCGAAGGAGGGAGGGAGAGTTAGCAGAAAGGGAGGGACCAGCGAGGCCTCCTGATCTGTCTTTTGATATTTTAAAGAGCTCTGTTCTCTCCTCCCCAACACTCTCACAGAGACAGCGAGAAGAGATAGAAAAAGCTGCAGACAGAGGCAGAGAGAAAGGCTGAAAAGACAGAAGGCAGTGGAGGAGGAGAGAAAAGAAATGGGACAAGACACGTTGAATGGCTGGAAGGAAAAGGGGAAGTGAGACAGCTGGAAATGAGGTGAAAGTAGATCGAAACAGCAGGGAAAAGCTTCAGCCGTGAAAGAAAAGAGAAGCTGACTGAGAGACTGAGATTGACTGGCCAAGTGAGTGATCGAACAGAGAAAAAGAGAGAGACAGAGTGCTCCCGGCTCGACACAAGGGCCCCATTAACTTGACCACTTGCCCTTTGCACACAAAGGCAGGGCCGGCCCACTGCCCCTCCCACCCAATTATCCACGATTAGGCTCAGTGCACTGTGTCAAGATGGAGAGGGAAGGAAAAGAGGAGAGGGGGAGACAGGCGAGCACAGGGAGGAGGAAGAAGGGGACAGAGAGAGTCGGGCAAACGAGTGCTGGGTGACGAGGGACAACACCATTGTTGTTAACATGGAAAGGGTTCGAACATTTGATTTAGCACCCTCAATGCTAATGAGTTATGGCAGCAGAAAGAGCACTTAGGCCAGCACGACTGATCAGTTTTGCTTGTATGTCCCTATGTGTTATGTTTTGTCAAAGTTTTGTTATTTTAATAGTGAAATATACAGTGTGTGTTGTCGAAGTGGTGAAGGTGTTTTCATTAGTTTCTCGCACTTTGTTCAGATGCGTATGTGTTCTTAAATCCACAGTAATTCATTTGGAGGGGGCAGCAGGAGAAGCTTTAAACACAACAATAAAAACTTGACATGTTGAACATTCAAGCAAACGGTCGCCTATTTACACATCCAGACGATGCAGAGCGGCATCTTCATCTACTTAAAATTGCGTTTCTGGCCTTTTCGTTTCGCTTCTTTTAGCTTTGTGTCACTGATGGAAACTGCTTTGTGTTAACTTAAAGTGCACAGCAGGTTAATCAGAGCTTTTACTCTAAAAACAGCTGCCTTTGTGAACTAAAGTCAGTAAAGCTGTGGTCCATAAAACCAAAACAATGAGCTGAAAGACACTTACACTATAACACTTATAGAGTTGAAGGGAACTGAAGAGTTGGGTGATAATGTGTTGGGAGGTTTGTCACTATGAGCGATACTTTTCAGAATACACATTTTCATTTTACTGTAAATGCAAAAATACTGAGTTAAGCACCTTTAAATTGAAATACACTGAGCTCTCTTTGCAATCGTGAATCACAGATGCATGTTTAAAACTGTGCAAAAAGGGGCCTCCATCCTCCCCCAAAAACACACACACCCTCAAATACACAAAATCATCCTTCCATCTTTCCTCAGTATATCTACACTAAAAACACACTTAGAGGACAGTACAGCAACACTCGAAACAGCCTTTGCAAACGAACACACACAGACAAACACACACATCCTCCTCGCCACACTCACCATGGGCTCAGCTGCAGTCTAGTCATGTTTTGTCGTGTTGTGCTTTGTTGATACTCTGCCGCCAGCTAGCTGGCATCCCCAGGGCCTTGGGCTGGTTGCCACTGCATCATGGCACAGCACCACTGACAGCAAACACACACACACATACACACATACATACTGTATATCAATACACGTTCTGCCCTCACTTTGACTGGCATGTGTTCGGTGCCAAAATTCCTTCAGCTCTCTAAAAAGTCTTAACATGTCTTAATATTCGTTTTTGAACTACAAGGTCAAACAAAGAGATGCTTAATTTGATCTGGGACAAATGGATTGACTGTATTTGTTCAGCCTTTGTATTTTATTTCATTTACTTTAATGTCACTACACTGACAACATTTTTTACGCCATTGTTTTAGATTTTTTTATTTCAAGTAGCACACTTTCAGCCGCGACTTGCAATTTAACCCAGAAGAACATGTTTATGTGATTTCATTCTGACAGTTAACATTCATCACACTGGCCGTAAACTGTGCAGATAGCATATACAGGCATGCACACGGACTTTTCTCACACTCAGAAACTGCAGATGGTGTGTGCCAGGTGGGCTCAGGTGGTCAGCTACATCTCGAACTGTTTGACCTGCACGCCTCCAACCACAACCCACGGGCGAAAATGAGCCATATGTTTGAATCTGTATACTGTGTGTGAGCGTACAGTGTGTGCATCTGACGGCCCGACATGTTTACACGTCCCCTGCTCTATTTGTAACCCCCCCTCCCCACCTCCTCCCCCCTTTCACCACTTCGTCCATCGCCCAAAATCTCTCAAAACCTTTCAAGCCTTTTCCTCTCTCTTCTCCTCCTCAAGGCAATTTGAGGAGGGCTTTTTAAATGATCCGCTCATTATCGGTAGTGGAGTCACTTTGGTTTTTCAGCTCCGTCTGCTTGCCTTCCTGCCCCCCCCCCTCCCCTCCTCTTTATCGCTCCCTGTTTTTTAAGGGGGCTTTTTCTGCTTGCCCTCCCCAACCCCCCCACTTCTCCCTCCAGAATGGCTTTTTGGTCCGTGTGTTTGTGCTCATGAAGTGGAATGCAGCAAAGTCCCTGAGAGCATTTTTTTTTCCTTTTTTTTTTTTTTTTAATTTAGAAAGCCATCGAGTATGAGTTGACGTGGCAGAGTGGGAGCTACCCCCGCCTCCTGCGCGCACACACACACACACACACACCATATTCACTACCCTCCTCGTACGCACGCCTGATGCTGGCCTTGACGACAATAATGTTTTCCATTACAGGGGAAGGAATTGGGAAATATGTGGAGGTGGAATTCTGTGGTATTAATGTAGTCACCTGGAGCAGAGTGGAATGGGATACTGTCCATACAGAGTGGGAAATGTGTGTTTATTACTGTGTGTTCTCTTACAGAAATTGCTTTTGTCACTTGTAGAAAGCACAAAATCAATTGTGCGTTGACTCCCATCTGTTCTTTTTGGAGCTTGCATGGCTCTATGGGCAGCTTGTAGTTATCCCCATTTACCTGTTCTGCCGCTCCATGTCTAATACCCAGTAAACCTCTCCATCTGGATGTACAGGAGGCTAAGTTCACCGGCTCACTAACCGGCTGGCAGACTGAAGCATGCTGAGGTCAGTCTGGAGGCTGGTGGTATATATGCACATGAGCATTCACACAGTACAGTGATGCTTACACATAAGCTTATAGCAGCCGGCTGCTAATTAAGGGGTCTGCGCTGTTGACGAAAGCACCCAACTTATCACTGATTAGGTCAGGCTGGGGTGAAGCGAGAGACACGGGCAGAGAAAGGAGGAAGCAGACTGCAAGACATATAGAAAGACACAAGTGGTTTGTGTCAGTTGAGAGTCCTTCCTATAAATGTTGACAGTCTCTCGTGGCAGTGTTTACCCTACTTTTTAACAGCGGAGGGTCGACATCAGCTGCTGTAGGAGCCGTGCTGAATTAACACCTGCCTCTCTGCATACAAGCAGCTCCTTTCTGTGCTATTGTCTGCCAGTGACTTTGTCAGTCAGCTAATCAGTGAGGCCTTCAATCAGGATGTGAAACACCCAGCAAGCCACCGAGGCTTTACATTTAATTTATGAGACAGCCAGTTAGTAAATTCAGCAACCAAAACAAGCAGCCGGTTGTATGGTAGAAAGTCTCAAAGGCTCTTTGTTGAAATGTATTTTACGAGACAGTGTATATTTTTCAACATTATTTGCATGTTAAAAAATAATTATGTGTATAACCTTCCCCACTGATTCATTAAAGATCTTCTGACATGTTTAAGAAAAGTAGTTATCAGTAAAATGTTGCAAACACTGGCTGATCATTCATATGGGAGCCCAGTATTCAGTCTATAGGTGGAGGTGACAGACAACATCATTCCACAGCTCTGACCTAATTTACCTTTAAGCTGCCTTTAACTCCTACTCCGGCCCAAGAAAAGAGCAGATACCTTGCAGCTTGACCCAGCCTTGACCTCATCTACACTGTATCTTCTTAGGCTAAACTGCCTGGCTGACTCCACTGCCTTTAGATAAAGTATCATCTTAACACTATGGTCTGCTTAGTACAGATGCCATTCCTACATGTGTAGCCCAACTAGTACTACTGATAGTTTTAAATGTTACTAGTTATATCAGAACATTTTATAAATAGTTTGTTTCTTACTTTGTGTGACTTTAAAGTGCCCTTGAATCCCATCTTCACCCAAGCAAAGAGCAGATACTCTGCAGCCTTTTATCTACATTGTGTCTGCTCAGGTTAAAGTGCACTGGAGAAACTTCTTTTGAGTTATGTCCCTTGATGTCCCTTGTGCTTTACCAAATTAAGGAAACAGCATCAAAATCAATTTGTGTGTGAGCGTAAGAGTGCAGGCAAGTCTACATCAGCTGGCTTTCTCCCAATAACTAGTGTTTTGTTGAATTTAGCAGTGTGTTTCAGGGTCCTACCACCACCTCTCTCTTTATCTGCATCAACAGACTCAAAATATGGTGATAATATGGTATAATATGGTGTAATCTGGTGTAATATGGTGATATTTAGTAATATTTATTTTTGTCTGTAATATCACCAGCTAATCAGCTACTGCAAGTTACCAGCTGAACTGCTTCATCTTACTGTAGCAAGGGATAAAACATATACTATCTACCAGTACTACCACTACTTCTTCTATCAACTAGCCAGGTAAGCAAACCAGCATATTGCCTGAGCCACCAACAAGACCAATCAACAAACTGATATTGAAGCTCAAAGACAATATGCAGCACAATTTTTAATGGAGGGGGACTTTAAACTTTAAGATACAATTGTAGATTAAAATATAATAAAAAGCCACCTCCAAAATTCTGAATTCATTAAAAAATATATAAAAGCATGTCCATATAAATTGCTTATATGCATAATATTTCTGATTATTTGAGTAAAACAAGAATTTGTGAAACATGGGACAGTTTTTTTTGTACATTTATACATCTGGTTCTTTGATGATCCATGTGAATGTACTATTATGTGGTAAAAAAAAACAACACATTGGTCCCTAAACATGTATAGATACAGAACATATGTGGTGTCTCTCACTAGAAAACAGTCCTGTGGGTTTAAATTAAGGTGTGAAGATTTGTAAAATGCAACTTCAGTAATTTTTTCTGATTCTGTCTGTTTTCAATATGAATGATTCCAACATGCTGTCAATATTGCCGAATTTCAATTTAGGATTTATTACCTCATGTATACCCATTTGTCTGTTTTGTTATCTTGTTCTCTTTCCATCTGTTTTTCTCCTCCTCTCTCCTGTCCCCTCTTCTCTTTGGCCTATGTGCCTGCGGTCGCCAGGGCAACAGCTCTAACCTGCCGACCCATGTTCCCGTGGGCCAGGGGGCCATTAGGGGCCAGTCAACAAGCCTCTCTTCCTGCCACAAGTGGTGCTGGCGGGATGGAGAGGACCCTCGTCTCTGCTTTGAAGGTCAACGAGGCCGCAGCCCGGCACTCTGCCAGTGACTCTTGGGCCCCCCAGACCAGCAAAATACAGCTTTGAAACGAATGTCCAATTCAACCACAGGCAGATATAACCATTGTTACAAGTTCTGGGTTTGAGTGCACATCCTGGATGTAACAATGAATTACTGCTTCACTTTTACCCCATCCAGTGATGGAATCAATCAGATATTTCTAAATGTCCCTAAATTTTGTAGCACTAAGAGCCTAACAGGCATACTTTTTGAAAGGCTCAGATTTTGTGTGATCACTTTCCATGCTGATGGGAAAAAAATATGAATTGAATGAATCACCGGCATAGAGCAGTGGTGTCCAAATTCTTTGGTTTTAACTACAGCGATGTGACCCCTTTGTCCAAAGTTTCTGAGTTGTAAGATTTTCAGATGGTTTCACTCAAATAATTTGTAATTTGCTTGCAGAGGTAAAACCATCCACTATTTTCACAAAAAAATGCATTTGATACTCTATTTGTTTTGCAGGGTATAACATTCTTTGTTGCATAGTGTGTATTTAAAAATGCTCAAATTAGATTTAGCAAATTCACCAGAATCTAGGTTTTAAAGTCCTGACTTAGTCAACAGAGAACAGCATTTTTCTCACAGTCTTCTTCCACGTCAACTTACAGGGTGGCATGCACCTGTTCCAAACAATTTTCTGGCTATTCTGTTCGGGGGAGGTAAATACTCCAGTAGCCACTTGTCTGCCTCCTTAGGGGGAAATGTACATAGATTATGTCCACACTAATCCGTCTGCAACAAAAAGGCATTTTGCTTCAATAAAGCAGTCGGGTAAGGGTTTCAACAGATACACTCATCCATACAAACACACACACACACACTCACACACACATTTCCCGTCCATATGTGCACAAGGACGTTGGTGCAATTAACCTTTAGCTGATTCAGTCCGAGTACTCTGTTTGATTGAATAGAGCTGGAGTGTTCCCTAAGCCATAACCACAACCTCATGTGAGTAAGGGAGTGAGTGAGTGATTGAGGGAATGTGTGTGTGTGTGTGTGTGTGTGTGTGTGACTGAGAGAAAGAGAGAAAGTACTTTTGAAATACCCTGAAATACTGAATGTTGAGCTTAAGTAATGAGAATACGGGAGGCGGCCTATGTCATCATTTTCTTATGAATTCCTCTGTGTCTATGCCTGCAAATCTGCCTGAGTGTGTGTGTGTTTGCCCCTGACTTGCCATAAGTGCAGCCACTTCTCCAGCCAATGAGTTTAACTGTGGCCTGGGTTTATCCTGCGGAGGGAGAATCCTTCTCCAGCTCCGGCTTGAGTCTAGCTTGTGGCCCTGGCAGACTGTCATCTGTCGAGAGTCTACTAGCCTCGAGTTCCCTTTTTGTTATTGGCTCCAATGGATTGAGCTAAGTATGTGCTGAAAATATTGGAACCCCCCAAAATATTGGCATGATTCAGAAGAGCCAGCTTATTGTTGCCCTGCGTGCGTGAAGGCGGACACTGTGTTTAGTTTCTTGTTGTCTTTGTTTGCTCTATTTGCTCACATGTACAGTATCATGTCTGAGATTACCTGTGCGCCTCTTAACTGAAGGCTAAACTCTGCACCACCTGGACCACAGCCATGCAGGAGGAGTGAGCCATTTATCTGTAGTGCAGTTTGTGCCCTTCGGTGCCAACTGATTCAAACAAGTGCCCGGCTGCACAGGCCAAAGCTGAGCACTTTACTTGTTGCAGTCGCTGGCTTGATCCCCCCGCAGCTCCGCTCTGCCAACGAGCCTTGATATAAAGCAAGAGTGCCAGCTCTTGCCCACTTATGTCATCAGACCAAAATGCACACTCAACTTTTACAGGGTCACTGATTTGGCTTAAGTATGAGCAACTGATGTATTGTGGGCTTCAGCTAATAATTATTTTATTTATTGACTAATCTAATCAACTCTTTTTTGTTTGTTTTTGTTATTCCATAAATCATTTTGTTTATGAAATATAAAAATAGTGAAAAATGCATATTTTCCAAGGGCCAAAGTGACATTTTCTTCCTACTTATTTTATCCGAACTACAGTGTTTTAAAACAGAGACAAGTAAACTCAACTGATTAATAAATTATAACAATAGCTGCAGGTGAGTTTTTGTTTTTAACACACTTCTTAATTTAGCTACAGTAATAATACAACATAAATAATATAAATAACTCCAATAATAAATAAGACCAAGCTCCTCCTTCACCTCTAATTGGCAGTGAAAGACATAAACATAAATAACTCTGTGTACAGAGTTTATAGAGTTTTTTTAGATGAAATTATCAGTGTAATGTAAACATGACAAGATAATTATGCAGTGATTATTAGTGATTGTTACAAGATACTGATATCAGCTGGTGATTGAGCCTCCTAATTTTTTGTAAAGCTTCACTGTATGTTTCTGTGCCATACAGCCATGCATGTTAAAGTCACTGATGTCCCCGATGTATCATTCATTGTTGAGTCAAGTCATTTATTTTTGTATATCCCCATGTTACAAATCACAGTTTGCATCAAGGAGCTTTACAATCTGTACAACATACAACATCCTTTGCCCTCAGACCCTCGATATGCTTTTTGTTCGGTTCCTACATCTTTGCTCACCTGTGTGCATCCTATTCTGTTTTTTTGTTCACGGTACATTTGTCGTTAAATTGGCATATTTTCCTTTGTAGAAATGTACATACAATATGTGTTTACATGTATCTGTGTGTGCATTCATCTGCATATGTATGTGCTCTGTACATGTGTGCATATGCTACTGCATAGCCCCGTCTCCCCTGCAGGGCCCTCATGCTATAACATTGCTGTGCTAGCTTAGAGTCATGCAGCGTGCTGTTGTGCGCTACTAACTCACACAGCTCTATTAATTAGCTGTTTGATGCTGTTAATTGGGCTCCCACTGCTGCACTAATTGATAACGCCATTGCCATTGACAACACGAAACACAAACACAGAGAAGTCTCTCGCCGACAACCTATTCAAGCACCAGAGAGTGAGAGAGGGTCGGGTGAAAAGCAGGAGGAAGTGAAGGATGAGAGTCGGCAGCAAAAGGCCTTGGGAGGAGAGAAAGGAGAGACAAAGAAAGATGTGATGGGGGCAGAGGGGTGGGAAGAATACAGGGTAAGATGTTAGAGGTTTTCCATGTTTTACAATGCAATTTCCAAAAGTTATTCTACATATTGATTACTGTTTTGGTATTCTTGACTTGAGGCTAACTCTCACAAACAACAGTCTGTGTTTAGGTTTCCATTGGATGAAAATGTAAATGCAATCTCATGTGTCAACACCTGGTAATAGCAATATCATCTTTCTATTGCTCTGTGATCTGCATAGCTCCACACCCCTCACCTCTCTAATGGCACTGTTCAGCTATTCATTGAAATGTCTGTTATCATATATAGCATGTGTTTTTACCTGTCACTGTCTCAGAGCCTGAGGTGCCACCGCTGAGCATTGGAAGTCAAAACAATATTATATGAGCAGTCACATTATAAAATTCATTTTGAGCAGGGGAATGTTTATATCTGAATTTCATCAATTAGTATTTCACATGAGTGCCACCGAAAAGTGCTGTAATTGTACCTTTTATGTGAGCGAAGCTCTTATGATTGTTGAGAAGCTTTACTTTTCCAAGACGGGGCCAAAGAGTCACAAACAGAATGTCTGTCATTTATACTTTTTCAAATGGAGCTGAATGACTGTTTAATTTCTATAGCTGTTTACTAAAATGAAGTTGTAGATTGATTAAATACAGGATCATAGGATTGTCATCGCTATGTATAATCACCTTGGTCAGTCTCGATTACAGCTTTAAAAGCCTGGAAGCACAGAATATTAATCATTATCAGAAGCACTCATCATCAGTTTTATTTGTATTTACCTTTAGCCGCATAAGCTCTACAACTCTAAAGAGAGCCATCTCAGCTGGTCAGTTCACCACTTTGTTCCAGATTGAAATTCGCTGACAAATATTAGATGAAAATTGGATGGAGAAGTCCCCAGAAGTTGAATCCTAATGACTCTGGTGATCCACTGATGATTCATTTGGTGCCACCAGCAGGTCAAAGTCAAATATGCTTTGATTCTTTTTATGAAGCACTATACTAGCGGGTTGACATTAAGTAAAATATCTTAACAGCCATTCAATTAGATTTCTATATGACTTGGTACAAATATTTCAGATTTATAATAACTTAGCCCTGAGCTGTGTTTTGTGTTGAGTGCTATTGTACAAAAGCAAGGAATTACGATGCTAAGTTAATGCAAGTTAAAATGGTAAACATGGTGAACCTTACTTGCAAAACATCAACATGTTGGTCATTACCAGCATGTGCATAGTCTTGTTTCTATATAGCGTTTATGTTTTCTTTCTGTCCTATAAAGGTGGCTACTTAGGGATGTGTGTGAGTGTACACGTGAATGCATCCACATG
>JBAJHX010000033.1:17571760-17588212 GCA_037176925.1 Amniataba percoides
GTTTATGTTTTCTTTCTGTCCTATAAAGGTGGCTACTTAGGGATGTGTGTGAGTGTACACGTGAATGCATCCACATGCATGCACCCATGGCAAGTTGAGCACTGCGTTTAATGGTGACAGTAGTGGCAAATTACAGACCAGACCAAACCATTACTACCACAGACATAGAGCTCTTTGGACATCTGGGCGCACACCTGTTACCCACCTTATGGTAGCCAATGCAGCACCCCAGCTGCGTACACACACACATAACTCTATCGTGGAGGCTTTTCCATCCATTTTCTAAAGAAAAGTACTCTCACACTTAAGCTGGTCTATGGCCTTCCTCCTCTCTTGCTATTACAGTATGTCTTTCCATTAGAGGCAATTACTGCTCAGGCTATAGTGCTAGCTCCAACATTCTCATACGGTTTTATCACTTCTGGTCAAAGAGCCGGCTTGTTCATGTCAAGTATGCATTGTGCACATCGGAAGTTACATGATACCTCAGTGAATAATGGCGTGTAGCTGAGAATTTTGTCTTTCTTTCTAACATAAAGCATTATATACTACATGTGTACGATGATATGTAATTTTGTTTTTCCATTTTTAATAATATCTTATTTAAATCAAATCTACTCTAAACTAAGCTGTTTAACGAAAAAAAAACAGTAGACTGAAATGCAACAGATGTGTTGCTCATTTTAAGGTTGTTTAATTCACACCTAATCTAAGAATAAGGCTAGACTAAATGTATTATGTTCACAGTACACTGTTGTCAACAACATGACATGAAGATATTCTATTTTAATAACTTAAAGAAATTATAAGTGAGAAGCACAGTTATAAATCCCCAATTCCAGAGGTTCCTGCCCTCAGTTTAAATCCACCTTTCTCTAGACACCATGCAATAATGAATTTCTGTTAAACTCCCATTGCTCCTGGGAGACTCATAAACCAGCCGTGACCTGACAAAATGGCGTCCGAAAACATGAAAGACGACTTCCTATATTTGGCCCTAGTGGCCAATAGTGGCCTGCTCTCATACATCAAACAGAGCTCAATAGGAAATGTCCCTGCGGAGACAATAACAACCTTAGTTGCTTTGATTTAGCCGGAGACCCCACTGTACAAACACCGCACGCAAGCCTGTGTACCGAGGCTAAAAGGTACCCACACCTACCAAAACCGGATGGAGGCTTTTATTATGTTCAGAGTCGGACTTCAGACACTGCCTGAACTTCCTGCCAGCAAAGAATATGTTTCCTCTGTCACCAGGCCACTAGGTTTGTGTATGTGCGTGTTATATTATTAGTACCACTCTTGTGTTTAATGAAACTTTTAAGTTCTTGCTGTTAATATTTACAGTTTTGCATCTTTTAGTTTCCTATGAAGTTACAGGAACAATGTGTATGATTAGTGTTTGATTTTACTGAGCATTTTTTTTCTCCTAATATCTGACTGCCTCAAACACTTACACTGCTTTCAATTAGAATTTCTCCTCAATTAACCTGCCTTATTAAATAGAAAAAGATTAGCTGACTGCGTACACCTCTCAATACTCAAAATGTGTTTATTTACAGAGCTGCATAAAGTGATTTTAACCTTTTGTTGCAGGGTTGATATTCCCTTGACTGTCATATTACATCAAAATGTATTAATCCTTTTTTTTAAAGCCATGAAGAAAAACATGTCTGCGATTTGCTTTTTCTCATGCACAGCCTCTGTTTTGCGGTTTATGCTGCGTTTCCCTCCCAAAAAAACAGAAAGCAAGAGCAGAACAGAGTCTTCCACGGGGAACAGATTTGCATATCTGCCATGCCTCCCGACAGGCAGAGAAGTGCTATCCTGACAGGCCTAATGAACTAGCCGTTTAAGTGGTCAAATTATACACTCATCCCTTTTTATTCTCTGATATCCTGTCTTTGTACAGGTGATGGAAAGGCAACTTTCCCCATTCACACCCCTTTAGAAAAACCAACCTCGCCTAATCCCTACTCCCCTCTCTCGCTCTTTCTCCCTCTCCCTCTCTCTCCCCCTTCTCTCTCCATCTCTCTATCCACTATTCCACGACATCGGTGGGAAGTGCAAGCATTCATAGAATAGAAGAGAGCGAGAGAGAGAGAGAGAGAGAAATAGAGAGAGAGGCAGAAGGGAAAAGGCAGTGCTCTGAGGCCCTTTGTGGAGAGAAATCATGTCGAAAAATAGAGCCGGGGCAGGAGAGAGACAGCGAGCGAGGGAGTGAGAGAGGGAAAAAGAGAGAGAGAGGCTGTCACAGACCTCAATGGCAGCATTATGTAAATGGCTGACATCCCCTGATGTAAAGCTGAATAGAGAGACATTAATGTCTTGTGTATATTTAAAAAGCCTGGGCCCAACTCCTCAGGATTGCGAGCGGCAGATCCCGTAATCATGTTGACGAAGTAATGGCAGAGAATTAGTTGTCCATTAAAAGTGTATTATGCACCACGCTGGCACATGAAATTACTCTCAAATAGTGGAATGGCTGAGGGGGAGTGACGAGGGAGAGCAAGAGAGAGAGATGGAGGGGAGTGGGAGGAGGACGTTGATGGATAGTTCATGCGTGTGTGCGTGCGTGCTCGGGGGCGTGCGGGCGCACACGCACGCCTGTGTGTATGAATTCCCCTGCTCTGACTAGGGGAGGCAGGTGATTGACATCTTTAGACTTTGAGAAATCAAAGCACTGTGAGTGTGTGTGGATGGACGCACAGCAGGACCTGAAAGATTCTAATGAGGTTATAGAGGGCTGGGTGTCACACACGCTCTCTCTCACACACACACACATGCATTTACATATGCACGTGCACACTCTCCCGTACAAGAAAATATGTGACAAGTTAAAAGTATGAGAGAGGCGCTCGCAATGGGATAATAAGATGGAAAAGGGGGTGAAAATGTCTTCCGAATTAGTGAATAGATGGAGGCTCATTCTTTACCCCCTTGGCTTTTGTTGTTCTCTTGCACCGCATGAGCCACAACTGACTGATGTAGCACTTGATATGAAGGAAAAATATTTCTGCCATACAAAAGGTGGCCCGAGGTGAAGCTCAAAGGAACAATCTTGCTGTACATGGACAGGTAGTATCGGTTGTCCCCCCCCCCGATCGTCTTTGAGCGGCAGTCTTTAAGTCGACTGTCATATTCGTCAGATTGCGGTGTCCCTTTGTCAGGCCTCATGTGTGGTATTCGTAGATTGCGGCGTGTGAGACTCTTGAAGTTAGTGATTCTTGAAAAACTGCTTCCAAACCAAATTCCCTCACATTTTTTTCCTCTTCCACTTGTCAAATAACACGAATATCACTTTTCTGTTAGCTCCTTCCCTGTAGCCATATTCAAAGAGCACATGTCACAGGCACAGAGGTTTGAGTTTTTTAGATGCCAGCCAAATACAGTGAAGTTAAAATAAACATCTAAGTGATGGTTTGCCGTCCCGCCTCCCTCCCTCCCTCCTTCCTTCTTTCTTTCTCTCCTCCATTCTTCTCTCGTGTCTGAGGCGATAGAAATGTAATTCAGATGTCAAAACGCCCCGTCTCGCTCTCTCCCTCTCGCCCTCTCCCCCATCTCTCTGTCTTTCTCTGTCCTTTTCTAGTCCGTCGTTCCTATTGTTCTCGCGGCTGCTCCTTTATCGAGCGAGACATCGCCGAGAGGGGGAAGAAAAGAAAAAGATGACATGCTTTCTCAGCCCGTTGCGGCGCGTCCCCGGCTAGAGTGGCTTGTCATTTGAGCGATAGAGGAGTGACAGCTTCCACTGTAGAGGGAACACCCCTGCGCCATAATGGGACTGACTGGGCTGCCACAGACCTGTCTGTCTGCCTGTCAGTCAAACCTATCCATCAGCTCTCTGTGACACGAACCTGTCTGTCCATCTGCACTGTACGGTAGTCTGGCCTTTTGTCTGTCTTGCTCTCAGCCCGTAAGAAACTCTGTAAGTAGCCTATTACATTTTTTTTTATCTTTCTTTCTGTTTGTGGATCTGTCTTAATATTTACTTGACTGTAAATAATGCAGTCTGTCTGCATCTGACTGGTCACTGCGCCGCATCTGCAGTGGATCTATGTCTACCTCCCAGTTTTCTTTGGAGCTTTTTCTCACTGAGCCTGCATTTACCAAGCACAGTATCTCTCCATCAAGTCACACGTTCCCATCCTTTACAACACACGTATCCAACCATTTAGCAGCCAAATCAGCTGTCAAATTGCCCCCTTGGTGGCCAGCTGATTGCTATGACATTTCAGCATATATCGCCATTACCACTGCACCCTACTGCACATGACATATACAACAATAAGATGTACACATTCTTCTCCTGTTTTCAAGAACAATGCACTTTCCCCATGCGGTTAAATAGAGTTGTTAAAAGAAAGGTTTTGGACTGCATGTGGTATAAAATAAAGCTGGTACTTTATGCAATCAGGCCAGACACACTGATTTAATTATATCATATGAAGCAAGGCCAGTTGCAGAGCTCTAATTTGCCTGTTGGGTCACTGGAGCAGATCAACAGGAATGAGTTTAATTGGTTGTTTCAAAGAGAAGGAAACACACCACAGATATAGAAAACTGTAGATTTTTTTAACATAGCTTTAGACCTGTAGACATTGACATATTTCTCCCAAATGAAAGGGGTGGTCCTCATCACCCACATCCCACTGATAAATTACACTAGTATTAAAATATTAACATCTCTAATGTTTGTTTAATCTCAGTTCTTCTGTCAAATAAAAATATCTGAGCAGCTGAAGAGCATATATGTACACAGAATATGACAATAGACTCTGTCTTTATTGTAACTACTAATGCTTTATCTTATTTTTTCTAGTAAGAAAAGATCATTTATAGACACAGTAGTCTCACCACATTGTCAGCTAGGTGTACAACCATAGGGCTCCATTATAAATGTAATCAGAAGGACACACTTGGTCCTTCAAACACTGTCTTTTCTATAATGTTACAGGATTTTTTCTTGTTGGAAAGGCATTTTTTAATCATGTTGTCTAGTTTCAGGCCTAAGAAAAAAATTCCACTACTTGGCATTTGCTGATGCTTCTGACCCTTAAATTTCTTGCTTCCTCCTCTCCTCTCCTCTCTTCTCCTCCTAGCCCGTCTGGTACCAACAATAGCCGCCAGAGCCCCTCCAAGGGAGGCCATCCGGGCACAAAAGCACAACGGAAATGAGGAATAACTTCTGGGAAGTCTGGCCTCTCCTACTCATTACCTCCCTCTGGCCCTCCTTCCTCCCCTCCAGTATCTCTCTCTCTCTCTCTTGTTTGGAAATAGGTGATAACTTCTAGGGCAGGTTGGCCTCTCTTATCCCACTTGTGCACCCCTGCCCCCCAGTCCACTTCGCTCGCTTTCTCCCTTTCTCTGTCAACCCATCCCTTGTCTCTTGGTCTCCATCTTCATCTGTCCTCCTCTTTCTCGGTGTGAACTGATTTGTAAAGGGGGTTTTTGCCAATTCTACACACACACACACACCCTAAAAGCCCGACCTTGTGGTTCCTCAGGCACAGGCCAAGGAGCAGGGGGCCTTTGTGACATCGGTTAGAGAAGTCGTAATTAAGAAAGGACCTTCTGTATGTGTGTGCCTGCATTTGTGTGTTTTGGGAGGGGGTTACAAGGGAGAGGAAGGGGGTCAGGAAAAGGAACAGAACTTTCTCTTTTGTGTTGTTTTGTGTTCTCTTGTGTTTCTCGGAGGAAGAGCACAACAAAAAGGGGACAACCCAAATCATTTGTCTGCCCTTCCCTCCTTCCGTACCCTCTTCCACCCCCCCCCCCCCCCTTGTTCCCTCGCTTACTTATAGGAGCCTGTTGAATGGGCAGAAATGGCCTCGAGGGTGAAGAGAGCCACACAGACAGACGGACCACAGTGTGGAGATGTTTGTCCAACAGAGAAGGAGAAAGAGTGGGAGAAAGAAAAATGGAGTCAGGACCACCTGAGTGTGAACCTCACCCTGCCTCCCCTCTCTCCCTTTCCTCTCCTTTGGCAGAGGGTCACCATTCAGCCCAAGCTGGTGACAAAGATGTCCAGTGTGCATTTTGGAGAAAAGAAGTCAGTGTCTCAACAATAGCTTGACTTGCTTTAACTACTGTGTGTGTTTGATGTGTGTGTGCAGCGGCCGCAGGGGGCTGGGGTGCAGACCACACGTAGTCAAAGATGGCGAAAGCGCAGAAGGCTTAAAGTCATAAAATCTGAAAGTCAAAATGGTAAAACTATATGAACATGGTGTCACATAGACTCCAAATTATATTGTTGAGGTGGAGATTCATTGAAAAGGTGCAACAGTTACAACGGGCTGTTATATTTGTTTAGATAGACAAGGTTAGTATAAATTATTGGATCATCTTTAATATGAAATTTATTTCTTGTACTCATTTGCAAAAGCAAATATGTTTTGGAGCAAGTGTGATAACATAGGCTTAGTTTTTTTTATCACCAAAATGAGGAAACATTATTAATTAACAATTCTGGCAAGTCTGCTACCTACTTGATCATTAAAGTGTTGACAGACAGTGTACAACTTCATTTGTTTTACTATGATATCCACTCTTTTCAATACGTCATTGAAAGAGTGCTGTAGTAATTACAACCTGATTTAACTTTATGTTGTCATGTTAAGGCACTCATAGCTCTAAGATGAGGTAAGTGAACAACAACGACAATTCTTAGGATGTAAACATGTAAATACAAAACACTGCATAAACGCACTTTGATACAGTAAATATGAAAGTCTCCTTGTGTGTAATGACGTTTTCAATTTTTTTTAAATACTGGGAGTTTTGAGGAAATATTTCATACATAAAGTCCATTTTCAAGTTTTGCATTTAACTTTCTACTCTGACAAGAAACTCGCATGCTTCACTCACAGTTATCCAGTTAAATGAAAAATGTTCGTTGAACTGCGGTTTCTGCAGTTTCTCCTTAATAGCTTGAGGAACAGTGAGAAATGAACCCTCTTGTGTAAGTCTGACCAAAATCTGTTGTCATTTCGCTCCTGTCTCTATCACTTGTTTCCATTCTCCGTGACTTGTTTTCATTCTCCGTTTCTCAGACTAACATTGAGTTTGGCCACACGGTGCGTTGAGTGTACGCTGGAGAGAGAGGGAAGGAGAGCGAGAGGGAGAGAGAGGCCTGCGTCCCATTAATCTGCCACATATGGTGGATCTGCAAATGACAGATCCTTAATGGTAAACATTGACGGATAGCGTTTGCTTGTTTCTATTGGTGAGCTGGATGGGTACACTTGTGATAAGTGCTCCATTGCCGAGGAGAGAGATGGTGTAAATGGGGCAGGAGAATACCACTAATAAAGCTCCCCCCCCCACCTCTGCTCCTCAAGCTAGACCTTTTGTCCCACCTGCTATTCTCCGGCTGTGAAATTAGGCTGCACCCCCTCCTCTTTCTCAGTCCTCCTTTCTTTATCCACCTCTTTTCCTTTTGGGTGAACGGCCATGTGAAGAGGTTCATTACCGCTGTGGCTGGCCCTACTCAGGTATGGCTGGGTCTGTTCCCACTATAGGCCCATAGCTCTCTCTGTCTGGCCCCGCTGGCTCCCTGGAAAAGGGAAACATGGCACACAAAGGTCCAGTTAGCACTTCCTATGAAATCAGCAGTTTTCTCTAGAGGTACAACGCTCCAATTACCTAACACTCAGAGGATGCTATACCCCCACAACACAACCCAGGGCTTCAGTGTGTGTGTATGTGAGTGTCCTGGTCCTCATCATCATGGTATTCTTCGAGGAAGGGCCTGTGCTAGGTGGCTAATTAGCACTGAAGACACTCTCCTCCTCCTTTTCTTCCACTCATCCTTGTGCTTTTCTGCTCCTCCTTTTCTTGCGTCCTATGAGTGCATTTTATTTACCATTCTTCCTCTGAGATGGTACCCCCGGCTTCCTCTTATACCCCTGCCTTGACAAACTGTATATGCTATACACGCAACCCATTCACAATCACGTGGGGCTCTATACCCTGGTGAAATGCACAGTGGAGGCCCGAGAAGAGCTCTTAATGGTTCGGGATGCTACTTGGAGATCACTGGCCCTGCATCTCCGGCTGAATGGGTGTCCTTCCTCACAGCCTTGTTAAACAAGTCCATAGCGTCTATGTAGACTTTATTAACAGGAGGGGGTTCCAGATGAAGCAATTATTTGGACTGAGCAGTCCCTGAACAATGCTCATAAGACCCTGAAATGAAAAAGTAGTTTAGCAGCAAATAATAACACAGAATAATAACACAGAAAGTGAACAATAAGTACGATAAATTGCCTTCATTCCTCATTATTCCCACATGCACTGATTAGTTTTGACTCCAAAATGTCAAAAGATATGAAATAATATCAAAATATGTTATAACCCCTATTTTTAAAAGCAAAATAGATTTCTTCTTGTTGTTATCAATTCGGCTCTCCTCCCTGTGTTGCTTTACATGAGTGCCAGGAAAGGAAAAACACTCTGTGATTTCATTTTGTAGAGGAAAACATGACGTGGAGGCCAGTACAGTGAGAACCTGGGTGGTCTTTCAGATCACCATGAGAGTTAAGTGCAGGGAAAGCAGAGCATAAGTGAATCAGGAAGGAGGGATAAGAGCGTCTCCTCAGTACAATAAGACAGGTGTGGAGACTGCAGGGGTGGAGGCGGGGACAGATGAGAAGAGGGGGAGTAGAGGACAGATGCATTCACTGACCACAGACCTGGACTTATATTTCACTTTGGGCGAAAAACTTAGATTACCTGGGAACTGACAACTATAAGTATTATTTAGAGAGCGTTCCTTGTTTTCTATTACAAGCTGGCAACTTATTTGTTTTGCAAAATGTGATTTAGAGATACCTAAAGAAGATATTGGCTTTGATTAGTTTTCAAATGTACATAAAATAATGATAACACAGTGTGGCATAGCTGTCAGATTTAGAGGAAACTTTGCAGTAAGTAATCAGAATACATCAGAAGTTTATATTTTAATGTCACTGCAGCAGTTGAGTGTAGTAGAATTTGCTACATCTATTAATGCTGACTTATATTAATATTTTTATTTTTGTCCCAAAAACATCCACAAAAAGGCAAAACAATACATCTGTAACGCAATACTTTATGACTTTCCATTCAACTCCACTTTGTTCCCCCTGAAGTGTCACAAATATATATTCTATTTTTTTAAGAAATGCGTGGTGATTACCTAAAACCTCTGGGCATTGTACTTTTTCGCAAACATTACACAAACAGGAGCAAATAATGTTTTTGTTGGCTCAAAATAAGTGCCCATGTTAGTTGTACTGAGGGAACATGCCACCTAGTGCAACAGTTCCGATCAAACATGTGTTTTTAATAGTTTTAGGACAACAGTGTCTTCAGCACACAGAAACAAGTTAAGTTAGTTTTAGTCTTTTCATTCGGTTTGTTGAGAAAAACATTTTTCAAAAATCACTGCTCATCCTTTAAGTAAGAAAAAATAACTTTTCATAACATTGAACTTATCATAGCAGAAACACGTAATTGCAAACTGACCTGTAATTAAAGGAAACTAACTGCTAACTTGATCTTTGCATTATGTTTATACACACATTTTGATTTTCCTTTGCAGATGATGTCAGGTTTTTTCTTTTGCATCTCTCTCTATAATGAAGCTACCACGAATGGTTGTAGTGTTTTGTGTCACGCTTCATTGTCTGTCTGAACTCCTTTCACAGGCGAGCTCCAATCACAAGGAAACTGTCTCTGACCTTTCCCATAATCTATTATTCATTTCAGCTTCATCCTCACGACCTATCAATCAACATGGGCTAGATCTATAACCAGATTACTTAGAACTACCCCATATATAACGACACATACTCACAGACAAACATACACACACACACAGCCACTAAAATATAGGTATTATTACAGTAACATTACCACTAATGGTATTGGTGGAGGTTTATCCCATCTCTGTTCCTATCATATCACTAGATGGGATTAATGGATCTCCGAGCGTGACGCTTGAATTAAACTACACTCCCTCCGTGCTCGGTGTGGAGATAAACACATCCAAGTATGGACCTTTGAACCAGCAACAACTCTGCCCATCTGCCACTCAGCTGCAGGAGTTTTAAGCCACGGGCACAACGATACCTCGCTCACCGTAACAGCATCAGCAGCCTGAAGCCATAAAGAAACGATCTGGTTTGCAGGTTGACCCCTGACTTTAACACGAACCCTGACACACATTTATTATACCTCACCTTTCTTTGGCATGAGTGCTATTATGTTGTATGTGTTAGCAGACTATTGCTACCTTTCAGAGGATTCGCTTTTTGTGTATGACTTAATTATGTTTTTATTAACATGCACTCATGCAGACTGTGTCCCAACAATGCCTTCCTTTAACATCCGCATCATTTCAAATGCTGCACAATCACAGTCCTCCAGCGCTGGCTCCGATAATCTATTTTTTAAAACATATTTTCCCAGACAGTTCGGGGATTCACAGGAGTCATAACATCACTTCTCCAACCTCCAGGCCTCTGCTGCTGACTGGAGCTGACTGGAGCTGACAGGCTGACGTCAGCTGGCTCAGTTTACTGCTTAACAAGGGGAGTGTTTTGTGCCCTGTTAAAGCAACGGCCAATGTACA
The DNA here is from genome assembly GCA_037176925.1 of Amniataba percoides. Taxonomy (NCBI): domain Eukaryota; kingdom Metazoa; phylum Chordata; class Actinopteri; order Centrarchiformes; family Terapontidae; genus Amniataba; species Amniataba percoides. The sequence continues at coordinate 17,582,373 of JBAJHX010000033.1, forward strand.
ATGTTTGAATATTAAAAAAAAAAAAGAGACATAATCATGAAACAAGGTTTATATTCTTTTGTGGGATAAATGGGTTTACATCTTGTGGGTGTTAAGTTGTTAAGTTAAGTTGTATTTTGTATTTTTATTTTATCTTAACTTCAGGGAAAGAGACCACAGCTGTTCGCAGCTGGTGGGATTTAAAAGAAAGTTTGAGCTTTAAAGTTTCAAAATCTTATGATTTAAGAAAACTTGACCAACCGATTATGACAAAGCACCTCCTTCACATATATTATTACATTACAAATATTTTTAAATCCTTTACATGAAAATGTGTCACAGCTTTTGAGCTGAGTAGCAGGAAGTATTTCAATATTTTAAAAGTAGACCAAGCCTAAATTTTAAATAATTTTCTAGCTCATTTCATAATTAACATAACTAAAATTAGAATTTATAAGAAGATAATCACAATTAAATAAAAAGGCTGTACTTACCGGCTTACATAGAGAGCATCTGTCTGTTTAAATATTTTAAACTACTGCAATAATAATAATAATAATAATAATAATAATAATAATAATAATAATAATTTGTTGTTATTTTGCAGGATTTGAAAGAATTCAAAAATGAGTAGCCAAGTTATTTTAAAGTTATTTCCCCTTTTTGTGTGTCATCTATTTTTTCGGCTGCAGTTAAACATGAAGAAATGAGTTGCAGCTCCAGAATAAAAAGCGATTAAAGGCGAGGGGGATTATTCTGAATGAGGTCAGTGTTGATGTGAATTAAAACAGCGTCTCCACTGGAGGCCTAGTCACTCAACCAGACAGTGCCGAGGAGGCTTATATTAGGAGAGGCGTTAAAATCCGTTTTCTCATCTCTCTCTCTCTCTCTCTCTCTCTCTCTCTCTCTCTCTCTCTCTCTCTCTCTCCCCTCGTCTCAGGGAGCCGAGTCCTGAAAGACAAGCCGCATCATCATGCCATTAAATATTTAAGCAAAACACTGAAACTATATGAAAGATTAAGGGTGCATAAAAATAATTAAGGATTATCGCAATGAAAAATGCATGCTCGCTGTAACCTAGGAGTCCATGATATGAACAATACAATATTAATGGTCTGGAGTGGAGGACTGTGTGCAGGCAATTCTGGAGCCTCATTAAAAGCAATGTGTTTGTGTCTGGCTGCAAGCTACAGATACCAGATCAGCCTCCACTGTTTGCAGGTCGAGCAAACAAACAAAAGGTAATGAAACCGTGCAGTGTAATAAGGTGTGTGAAGAGAGGTGTGTGTGTGTGTGTGTGTAGGAGGGATGCCTTAACACCTTTCTTAATAAAACACAGAGATGTGCCACCACCCGGGCAGGTTAGAGGTAACATAACATTTTCCCTGTCAGCCAGCAGAAGGTCATTTTCAATGCAGGTGGAATAACCGCGGATATATTCAGGCCCGCAGAAATTAGAAAGCACCAATACCTTAAATCACATTACCATGAACAGACTCCATTTCTTTTCACTGAATTATAAAAGCGTGAACGGCCTCATATATCTTTTATGTCTGTGGCCCATTTTTTTTCTCCTCTCTCTCTTTTTTTTGAGGAGGTGTGCTCATTTCTCGCAGGACATTGATATTTTAACAGTGTGTTTTTTTTTTAATTATTGGTCGGGAGAAGCTGGGAAGGGGCCGGCGCAGTGATGAGGTTTCCCCACATCGTTGGTTTTCAACAATGTCGGCTCTTTGACACATTTTCAGGTCATTCCGCGATGAATGAAATACAAACGAAACCCATCGCCTATTGGAGGGAGGTATCAATAATTGGCGCGCGCGGCGTGAAAGGCAGAAAATTTGGGAGATTTGACCTCCTCGTGGGGAGAGAGGATTACAGGGGGCAGACACATGAATGGGAGAAGTCATTGTGTCAGCGGATTATGCAACTATCTGTAGGTGCCAGCAGACCTTATACATATATATGATGGAGTGAAAATGTGAAAGTTTCAGACGTGTCAGATATTTAAAATACAAATACGAAATATATATTGCGCTCCAGCAAAAAAATCCAAAAACAAAAAAACCCCAAAACATTGCATTGTATAAATATCCCTCTTTTCTTTAAGGTGATGTATTTATTCAAATACAATTTTGCCACATTTATAACAAATTGGAACTGCTGCAAAAAAATCCTTAAAAAACAAACTTATTATTCGATTAATTTAACTTTGGGATTTTTTTAAACAGATGAAATGCACTGATGTTTTTGCACACACACACACGCAGGCGGAGAAGTGCTACTGTCAGTGTCTTCTCGGTGAGATGCTCCCTCCATTAGTGCGGGTGACCGCACACTGCGCCCCCCCATCCATCCTCCTCACCCCCACCTCCCCCTCTACCCTCCCTCACCAGCCCGAGCTGCAGATTAGACGCAGATTCTGCCGCTATTATGAATTCAAATACATCCTCCCGTGATTGAAGGGAACCATTACAATAAGCCACGGGCTGCTGCAGATAATGGCAGCAGGTACGCGCAGCCTTCAGCCGCCCTGACAGGATATTGAACGGGGGTGAAAAGTTAACAAAATTATCAAATAGCCACGACCGCGCTTTCCTCGGATGTCACCCGAGGCCGAGAAATAAAATAATAATACGGGAGAGAGAGAGAGAGAGAGAGAGAGAGAGAGAGAGAGAGAGAGACTCTCATCTGACTGCAGCATCTGTAATATTTTAAATATTTTATTCCCCAATTAATTTCTGCAGCTTCATCCTGCATTATGGCCTCTCGATGGGATCAATAGTGTCTCCTCTTCCAAATTCCCTTCACATGCATACCCATGTTTGTTCTTCATATATATATATATATATTTTTTTTTCTTTAAGCCAAATGTGGAAATTTTAAAAAAAGGGGGTGGCCTGGCAGTCTCTCCTCTCTCCAGCAGCAGACACAGAGGGGCAGCAGCAGCTCCCTAATCATCTCAACAGACTCCCTGGCTCGTTTTGTTCCTCTGTGGCATCATTTTGCCCAGCAATTGTCAGAGTTATAGTGGAGCAGCACGTTGTGGCCTGAGCTTCTTAGACAGAAGAAGAGAGAGAGAGATGGTGGTGTGTGTGTGTGTGAGTGTGTGTGTGTGTGTGTGTGTGTGTGAGGGGGGAAACCTGGGGGGACAATGACAGAACCAAAAAGGGATGCAGGGAAACCAGGAAAGCTTTCCCTCTTCTGCTCAGAGGTAACAAAGGAGGAGGTAAAAAGACAACAGTGTGCCTCTGGGGGACAAATATTTAGCCTGCATGGAGCTATTAAGTGTGCACTTGTTGGGGAAATAATTCTGCTGGATCCTAATGTGGTTTTGCAGGTGAATGTGTCATTTAAAGCTGCCATGCTTTATGTGTTTTTTCCCCTCCTCTAGACATTATTATTTATAATATTTCCACAAAAGGTGAGCCAAAGACTGAGGCTGCTCTGTGTTGTTGTAGTGGATGCTCATATTAATGTGTGTGTGTGTGAGAGAGAAAGAGAGAGATAGAGAGAGAGAGAGAGAGAGAGAATGTGTGTGTGAGCCTCATGGAGTCGTTCTGCGGGGAGAAATGATAGTCGCATTAACCCTTCAACTCTTATTTCATGGCTGCCTCGTTAAGAAGCTTGTGGATTTAATTACCGGCGGTGGAGGCTGGGAAGGTACAAGGCCCCGTGTCGCCGTGTAATTGGAAGCATTTCTCTCTACACCCAACTTAACATTTTCCACCCATCTCTAATTGTCGAGTACAATTCACACTCATTAATAAGGCGAATTATGTAATTTTCAAAACGGGCCGTGTGTGTGTGTGTGTAGGGGGGTTGTTGAGCAATACACTGATAATTCCTGCGAACTTGGAGCCACACTCAGTGCACATACACTACCAGTGCTGCTGCTTATAGGCAAAGCTATAATTAAAACCACATCAATTTTAAAAGGCTCCTTTTGTGCATAAATAGCATTAGTGTTGGTGCACCTCTAAGTGGCCATACACTCTGTGCATACATACTATACTTTAGCTTTGCAAAGTCAATCTCTAAATAGCTATCTTTTAAAATGCATTGTGGGCTACAGGCACACACACACACACATCAGCTAACCTGCAGTGCATTTTAAGCTGTCACATCACATCACAGAAACAATATGGATATCCACCCGTGTGAGCATGACCCTGTTTGAGGAGTTAAATGATCATTTCTGCTCTAAATAGCGATGATTTGATGCAAAATGTAGCTCGCACCTGAACATTACATTCACAGGCTACCTGAAGACAAGTCCTTTTCTGTGTAACGCATAAATACAGCTGTGCCTCCCCAATGTATATAATAATCGTGTATCAAAAACGGTTCAAAATTGGCGTTGATGGCAGCTCTCAAGGTTAAAGCTGCATTCAAGTGTGATAAAAAAATACTACTGTACTGAATATTAATATTCTTAATATATTCTTCTTTCACACTTATCTGGTAATTCTTGTCTTCTTGCTGGCTCACCATTACTGAATTCAGAGATCCTGGTTCATTTGATAGCTAACAGGAGAAGTGACTTTTTTTTTTACAGCAAATAAAGCATCAACTGGTGAGAGAGGAGTACTTAAAGAATACCGCAAAAAAGACTAGACTGCTAAAAATATTTGACCTTTCCATGAAGGGTCTCGGAATATAAATTAGTTTGACTATTGTAATCGGCTGGATGCCTCCTCTTTGGCTACTGTATGGCTGTAGTCTTCTTTAATTAACTCCACCCCTTCCGTCCTTATCAGTTCCCTTCTCTTTTTATTCACTTCCCCCTTCTCTCTCCTCGCTGCCCTCCGTGCACGGCAGGTATCAGAGCGACGTGGCTTTTTCAGTTTGCTCGCGCGGTCATATCTTCTCCCTCCCTTGTTTTAATCACCATTCAATAACCCCGCGATGACTGTGTGAATGGCAACGTTTAATGGGCCACACTTCATTTGCGCTTTTAAAATTGGCTTGCGTTAAAGGCAAACAACGGCGACGGGCCCCGCCTGGAATAGAGAAATCACACGCGGTGACAGTCGTGGTGAGGCGAGGGCCGAACACTGCTGCAAATGAAGTCCTCAGCCACGAGACTCCATTAAAACGTCGCGCTGTGATACCAATCTGCAACTTTATTATTGCCAGGCCCACTCCCCCCCACCCCAACGCCAGCCGCCACTGTAGCCGCCGCAGTACTCCATCCGGCATTATCAGAAAACACAGTCATTAAAAAGCATTTGACCTTTTTGTAGCGAGTATCGAGAAATTACCTTTCCTGTTTGGTTCTCACCCCCACCCGCCCAACCCCTCTCCTCCTCCTTCCCACCTTGTTCGACGAATAAATCACTTCACGGCAAATTGTAATGCAACTCCTCCTTTGCTCTGAGTGGCGTTAGGCTCGCTCTGCCTCGACAGCGCCTGAGGAGATACCGCCGTAATTAAATGTTACATCTGCCAATTGTTTCACAGGGACAATGAGGAGGGAGGGGACGGCTGGAGAGCAGAGGAAGAGAGGACGGGGGTAGGAAGCGATGGAGGAGACAAGTGGAGGTGAGACAATGCTCCAGGGTGGACTTGTTTGAAGAGAAGATTGCAGAGGCCAGCCAAGGAAAAGGGAGGAAGAGAAGGGAGTAGACAGGTAATAGGAGGAGAGGAGAGGAGAGGAGAGATTGGAGCAAAGACAGACAGATAGAAAAAGCTCTTGGCCTCACATTGAGCATCTCGGTGTCATCGTCCTAGTCTGTATTGATCTGATGTGTGTGTGTGTGTGTGTGCGTGTGCGTGTAGGTACCCCTGCGCGAGTGTGTGTGAGCGAGACAGACAGATGAAGTGTTAGAAGTGTAACAGCGTATCCTAACACTTTGAAA
>JBAJHX010000033.1:17588312-17615390 GCA_037176925.1 Amniataba percoides
CCCCTGCGCGAGTGTGTGTGAGCGAGACAGACAGATGAAGTGTTAGAAGTGTAACAGCGTATCCTAACACTTTGAAATCCTCTGCTCAGACAGCAGCTATCTCAGATATCTTGGCCTCGCTGCCTTTCACTGACACCTGGAACCAATCGCCTTGCATAGCGGAAAACAACCAAAGTGCCTCCGGCTGGTGTGTGCGCGCATGTGTGTGTGATAATGAATATTTATTGTCTCATGATGCATCTCATCATACACCTCAGCATCCAGTGACACATACATACACACACACACACACACACACATTTTTAGGCTATGTCCCCACACCCACCACACGTGTACAAACACACATACACACATCAAATGACACAGACCCACTAATATAGCACACACACACACACAGCTCCTCCCCACATCTACAGAGCGAGCCTTTGTTTACCCCTGGTGAAATGAAAACTGCGACGGGAGTTGCTCTAGTTGTTACATATCACCCTGTGAGCAATTAGCAAACAGCACGGGGGGTGGAGGAAAAACATACACCGTCCCACATGACACCGTCTGTCGATGTGTCTGATTACGGTGTGTATCTCTGTCTGTGCGTCTATGTTTGAGTGAATATTTTAGTTTTATTTTAGTGAAATATTTCATTTATTTATAGCATTATTTGGGGGCCTACCTGACCTTTTAGACAAAAATATAAAGAGTTACAGATGAGATGGGACACTGAAGTAAATTGAGTGCAGGGACTGCATTTAACTTCTGATCTGGATTTGAATGGTCAGGTTACCCACATTTGAAAAAAAAATAATTTTCTTACAGACCTTTGCTTTTCTTTGACCCAGTTTTGAGATATTCATCTCTGAGATTTCTGCTGCCGCCAATGGACGTGAATAGAATTTCTTTTGTGACGCTCACTGCATTGAAAAGTGGACCATTAAGAAGTTCATCAACATCTCTCAACAGAATCAGTGTCCCTGTTAGTTTTTATTGGCAGTATTTCTTTAGCAGAAAGTGGCACCAATGAAAATGTTTCACAATGAGACTTGGGGATTATACAGAATATCAAGTACACTGATTCTAAAGAGATGATTATTTTCAAAATTATTTTTTATTTCATGTAATACCATTCGATTCACCTCCATTTCTTTGGAGTGGAGGAGGAAAGCTCAGGACCTGGGCATGTGGCTCAAATAGTGCAGGATAAAAGTGAGAAAATGTCTCTTTTTTTTGCATGAATGGACCTTTTCACAGTAAAATTGTAATGTTATATTTTTAGGTACACGTCCCAGATCATTTTTACTTTACTAAACATATTCAATTGTAGTCAGGTAACTGTGTGACTGCCACGTTCCACCGCTGATCAACAACTTGAGTAAATACCGGCACACGCAGTAATATGTAAGCACTATTGTGTACTGTATCCCCAGGCTGCTGTTACATTAACTTAAGCCATGCCACCGTAGCAAATCAACAAGGGGATGAGGAATGGATAAACGGTAAAGGGTTATGTGGCATAAACCCCGCCTGATGTGCTGGAGGGTAGAGATGCATTTCCATAACAGCGATAAATTGGATTTTACGGCAAATCATAGTCAACAATGGGTGAGGACGCTGAGGGCTGCTGTCTGTCCCACCCTACAGCGAGGATCTGCGAAGACCTCCGCGTGTTTTTGTGTGCCTCAGCGCATAAATGGCCTCGTCTCGGTCAAGGTATGAAATCGCTCTGACCGTAAGCACCTTCTCCTTCCAGCCGTGACCTGTTATCCATTTAGTTGAGGGGAGTCGGGGGAGTCCTTGTTTCTGCCCGCAGGCGGATGCCAGCACAGGCTCAATCCAAACAAGACCCTGCTAGGCAGACTTTGAGCTGCGGGGAGCTCCTACCTGTTACACCTGCTATTCAGGCCTACAGGTGCAATGCAAACAGAGAGACACCGGGTCCAAGAGGAGTCAGAGGGTTGTGGGGGTGTGATTCAAACTAATTAGCTGGTTTAGTAATAGTAAGCTGTGAGCAGCATTACAAACTATTTGCACAGTTATTTTCCCATTTTTATAAATGTGTTTCCCATGTGAGAAGCACACAAAGATGGACATTAACCAGACATGTCCTCTATGATTCTATCATGCAAAGTATCTCGGATGTATTTTCTCTATCTGAGCTCCTCATTTAAAAGAAAATGTCCTGCAACTTGTCAAGTATTTCGCTTAAAAAAAAGCAGACGCTAATTAACAAAATTGTAAAAAGGAGTCATAGCACTCGGTTTGAACAGGATGGACCTGATTTTGAAAAGCAGAGAACACAGAGGACGATGAAACAAACACACTCGCGCACAAATACGCACACCTCCCACTGACGGTGATAACAAACAGTGATTAGCATGTGAAAAACAACACAGACGGGGTGTAAGCAAGCAGATGCCTGTTCCCCTTATAAGCCATGTTGATTAGCCCACTGTCTTAATATCCTTGTTTTGGTTGGATGTGTGTCTCACTCACTCTTCTCTGCTCATTCTCTCTCTCTCTCTCTCTCTCTCCCTGGTCGACACACCCAAGGCCACCCTGTAAAATCCCAACTCATCCTAAAGCCAATTCCTGCCTCTTTTACCCAGAAAACAAATACACAATCAAACAACACTAAGCCAATTTCCTCCCTTGCCGAAGCTTATTCACAGACACACTCACACACACACACACCTCCTCTAATTTCCTGGGGCCGTGGTACTGGCAGGGAGTGTGTTGTAGCGCCAACAGAGCTCTGTGTTTGGGGTAATTGCTCTCGCTGCGTTAGTATGGAAATCTGCAAATGTGTGACAGGGCCAGATAGCTTCCTCCAATGTTGTTCTGATCCTGCCTCTAGGCCCGCAGCCAAACTATTTTATCTCTTAATGCATTAGAGTGATCTTCCAATTAGCCCACGCTCATAATACTCCCCCATTCCTGGTGGCTGCCTGCTCTGGGCTGCAGAGAGACGGGGAGGGAAGTGGCGCGTATGTAAGTGTGTGTGTGCAAGTGTGTGTGTCCGCCTAAATGTGTGTGTTCTGCGGCTTGATGGGATGGGGCGGCGGAGGAGGTGGAGGTGGGCGGGGTTGGCGACCAGGAAAAGTGAAGTGGAGAGGATGCAGCGTACGTGTGTGTAAGTGTGTACGTGCGTGCAGCCGTACGAGAAGGGGCGGGTGGGTGGTGGGTGGTGGTGCGGCGATAGTTCTGCTTGAGAGGTGAAATGAGGTGCTTATTGTGCGCGGCGTGGGGGTTGCGCCGTTAGTCCGGGGCTCCTGTTGTAAAGTTTGCTGATAAGGGGAACCCGGCCCTTGAGCATCCATTCTCCTCGGTGTATTAGCGCTCCCTTATCAGGGGCCCAGATAAAAACCGGCATGCCATTTGCCTTCGGTGGAATTAAGCCCTCCTCCTCCTCCACCTCTTCCTCTTCCACCCTCCTCCCCTCTCCTTCCCTTGTCTGCCTTGGCTAACCGGGCGGGCTGCGATTAACCTCGACACTGTCCAATATCCTCGGCAGACTCCCGCCCGCAGATTAGCCGCTATTAGTTATGACCAACTAAATTAACCACCGCCGCTTCCCAGAGAAAGAGAGAAGGAGGGAGCGGGAGATGGAGGGAGAGAGGTGGATGCAGGCAGATGGAATGAGCATGAGGAGGTTCATTTAGAAAGAAAGGGACAAACAGGGGGAGACTGATGGAAAAGAGGGCGAGAAGTGAGCGAGGTATAGAGAGAGAGGCCAAGTGCTCTGAGCTGTGTGTGTGTGTGTGTGTGTGTGTGTGTACACTCTGAAGTGGCTCACTCTGTATCGTGCACTCTGGGACATACGTATTGCAAACCATACACACACTGTGGTCGCGCTGATATCCTAACACTTTGGTGATATATGCGCATGGCACCCTGACCTTGGCATTGCCAGGGAGTATTTTGAAATTAGACAGAAGTGAAGCATTTGAAAAATGCACCATTATTTTAATCACATTAAAAGATGAAAATGCAATTTTTTTCCTGTAAATGTTCATGTAGGTTCTCTCTCTCTCACACACACACACAAACACACATATACTCTAAAACATTGCTCACTGCCACAGTAATTTTGTCCATACTATGCAATTTCATTTATTTACTTAATGTCATTTCACTTGACTCCATCACAAATGATAGAAGATCTAACCATTGTCTCAGTGGACTGAGCCAATCATCACGATAACTTTGTCTTTGAGTAAAACGCTCTCCATTTCAGCAGTGTCAATGCTGCTGAATAGACCGTCAAGTGAAAATAAACACAATTTTCTAACACTGCTAACTGTCACAAACACTCTGGCTGACAGCGTCTCTTTGGTTTATGAGCTACGGGGTTTGTAGCAGGAGACATTCTCACATTAATACCATTTTTGGGCTTGATTTTTTTTAATTTAATTGCATGCATCACCTTGTTGGAAAACATCAGGGGAATTCAAACAATAGACTCGGTAAGTGAAAACAACACACTTACAGAGACTCGTGAAATTAATGTATTTAAAACATGTTAAGGTGAGTTTTCTTTTTTAGAAAATAAGAACGAAAATAAGAGCTCATTTGAAATGCAAAAAGAATTATGTATTTGCAAGTGCATTTATCTGATAAAAGTCTTTATTAAGCTTTATTCTATATTAAAATGCTTGTGTTTTTATTTGAATTTAAGTGTTTTTTCAATGCAAAGTAATAGCAACTTGAAAAAAAATAAATCTAAATAAAATCTGTAATTTTATTTATATCAAATTCTCTTACATTATAGAGAACTTGGATTATCTGTGCCTGTGATCCTGCCTCTCTTTTTGTTTGTTTTGCTCTGAGTTGCTGTCGGCCCTTAGACCAGCCTGCCTGCTCTTGACAGAGGGTCACAAGAAACAATGTGGCTGGCACAATACAGAGGGCCTTGCCTTGGTGTGTGTGTGTTTGTGTTGACTTGGGAGATAGACGTGGCGGCTGGGGGCCATAGAGCACACACACACTGCCTTTCTGTTTGCATAAATTGACCCCTCACACACAACCACACACACACACACATCTCAAAGACTCCGCCACACCCTGCTAAGCCTGCGCTAACAGTATTAAGCCATCACATCTGGGTTGTATTGACAGGAGATGTGACAGGGTAAAGCACGACCACCTGCACGCGGATGCTGCAGCCTCGGTGCCCGCGGGCGACTGTCTCCCCTCTCCCTGTATTTGTTTCTCGACGCCGCATCCCCCTCACTGCCTTTTCTCTCGACTTACCATGTGCAGATATGATACTGGCATTCACACAGCCTACATGCGCAGGCAGCCTCACAGATCTGAAAATCAATACTCAGCAGGCTTACTCATTCAAGCAAATATTAATTAGAGATCTCCTTAGAAAAAAAACAGTGTTTGTCTTTCACAAAGAGTTCAACTGCGACTTGGATTTAATTTTTTTCTGTCATTTTGCTTTCTCGTAAGGTTGAGCACACCTAAAAATCTAAAATGTTTTTAAAATATAAATAAGACTTATCCTCAGATGTGTTTTATATGTGAAAAATAACAGTTAAGTCACACTCATAAATTATCTTGAGGCTTCACTAACATAACTTGATAATGTTTTAACAAATAAGCAACTATTTCTTCTTGTATTAATTGAATTTAACTATATGGCACAATCAAAAAAAAAAAAACTCAAGCAAAGTTAAATTACATATAAAAATATAAATATACTTCTTGTTGAATGTGAATTCTCCAACAGTAATTCTTCTTTTTTTTCTGTACAAAAAGCTATGGACGATTTCTTCATAAAGTGCCCTTTATTGTCACTGTGTAAAATACTTGTGTCACTTTGAAATGTAGCCCACCAACAATACAACCTAAGCTGCAGTGAAGACCTGTTAAAAACAAACATGTCACTCTTGTATTACAGGGAAAAACCAGGACAACGTGCAAGAGTGCTGCACACATGCCCCCCTTGTATTTGATGTCGGTGGTACGGTGGTGCGCCTGGTTCATAAGATTGCTCGATGACAGTGTGCCTTCCCAAACCAGTCTTCTCTATCCCTTTTGTACTTAGCTGTCACTCAGAAGCCTCGAGTATTGGATAACGCCATTGAAAACGGTCGCTGTAATTTTAATAGGGAACCAGTGGGCTTCAAAGGACAAGAGAACATGGCACGGTTGTTGCCCTCCACCATGTAAAAACGACAACAGGAGAGTAAAGCCGGTAGCCCCCCGCTCCCTCTCCCACTGCCACCCTTGTCCACAATGGAAAAACCTGTTTATCTCTGCGTACAATTAAGAGTGTGAAATTCGAACATGCCGAATTAACTAAGAAACCCTGCTTTTGTTACAAAGGAAACAAAGCCTCAGGAGAGAAGAGAGAGAGAGCAGGGACAGAGGAAAAAAAGGGATTTCTCAGTCATGAGAGAGAAAGACAGCATGGCTCACTGATATCCAGAATAATCACATTTCCCTCAAATAAATCAGACTGGTTGGCATGTGGTGCAAACACGCACACACGGATACTGTAATGCATCTACGGACACAAACACATGCACAGGTTTTAAACCATCCGCAGGAGAGCGCCGCGTTTTCTATGACTTTGCACGGTGACTTTTTTTTTTTTTTTTCGCCGTCCTGTTCAAAATTACACCTACGCACACACAAAACACCCTGAGGCTATATGACAACGTGCCAACCCCACCCTGTGTGCTTGCTCATTCACACACTGTTTTGGCCCGCTAACAGGCCCCGGGCATCGCGAGCCAGCCAGACCACCCTGACCGCCCTCCTCTCACCATCCTCTCCTTTCTCCGAGCCAGCAGCAGGCTCACTGTGGCTTTACTTACTGCCACAACGACACCTCGCATCGCCCCACTTCCACCTTAAGAGAATGAGTAATCAACAAAGCGGGAGCCATTTGCTGACTGTCAGTCAAACCCGGGGCTCCGCTACGCTATCAGTCCTCCGCCCGTCACCAAGCCCTCCTTTCCTTCCTTCCTCTCCTCTAATACCAATTTAAATCGTTCAACGTGCCTTTCCTCCCGCTGCCATTATTCAAAAAGATCATAATAGTTTTCCCTGTGCCCAAAGCACAAAAATCAATTATTTCCCCACAAAGACTTGAAAGTACTTAGCGCGGGCCTGCGAGGGGAAAAGCTGTGGGTTATATCAAATTGAAACTGCACTCATTACACAGGCACACAATTAGTTACCTCTGGTCTGCCTGCCGCTCTTTAATTTCCGAAACGGCATATCTGTATTATAACAGAAACAAGCATGCAAATGCTATTGTTGGGGATTTAGAGAAATCAATAGGACGGCTGGCGAGAGGCGTTTGGTGGCGCTGTCACTCAAAATCTGCTGCCGGCGACTGATAAAGGTCTGAATTCAAATTAGCGCCAAAGCCGGCCAGTGACATCAGAAGTGACATCCGAAATAAAAGGGACGGCTTCATGATATATGTAATTATTCTCCTCGCATTTGCGCTACATTTTTTTTTCTTCACTCTCCCTCCTCTTTCCTCCCCTCCCTCATTCTCTCTTTTTCCTCATTGTGTGTACTTGTGTAACTGTGTTTTGCATAAAGGGATTAGGAGTGCCTTAATGAGAAACTGTAATTGTTTTTTCAGCCCCGCTCTATGGATATGTTCACATGTGTGTGTGTCTGTGGATATTTGTGCGAAAGAGACAGACTGAAAATATGTCTTGAATGAATGTGCCTTGTTTAATGCACAATGAATACAGTATTGAAATAATATGTTTTTTTTCCTCTTCCATATCAGAGGACTGTTGGTGTGAAAGCTAGGAAGGTCTGGGAGAAAACTATGTTATGAAATACATTTCCCCACAATAATGAGCCAAGAGCTGATACTGAACAATGGAAACATAACCAGCCTCGGCTTCAGTTTTTCTCAGATACCAAATTATTTACATCTTTTCATTTTCAGTATTACTAAACTTTTCTGTTTTGCAAAAATCCTGATAAGGTATAATAGCTACCCACACGACTTGAGCAAATGCATGAGTGTGGTGTAGCAACATGTTTAACACTAGATATTACACGCAGGGAACCATTTATCAGCATTTTTTCCATTATTCAATGGTGATAAGCTGAAATGTTGAAATGAAGTCTCTTTAAAGTACAGACCACACTTCAAATGTTGCAAAAACTTTAATTGGTGGCTTAAAATTTTTCATAAATTCCATTTAAAATGTTCATCTGTTAAACAACATTATTGTAATAAATACATACCAGGTCTAAATATATACTAAAGTACATATGTAATAAATATGACAATTCTATGACAGGTGAAATGAAGAAAAAGCACTTTTTGTGTGCTTTCCAAAAGTTTTTATAATTTGTAATTAAGTATTGTGATTTACTTTTTAGTGGCCATATTTTCAAACAACTAGCCTCAATTATGCCCACTTTTGTTTGCAATTTCCTACATTTCCCAAAATGCCTTTTTAGCAAATTACTCAGAGAACAACAGTGCTGCAAGTGTGAGAGGAGAGACAATAATGCTTTAATGTGGTGTTTGTTCCACAAGGGCATCATTTTCATTTCAACTTTGGAGGAGATGTCCACCAGGAACTCTTCAAGCCACTACAATTATAATCTTTAACAACTGGAGAGTGATGTTGTTAACAGAATATGTTTCATGAATGAATAAAAATAGCACACTGTGTACTTTGTGTGACCTTCAGGGCTTTATGTGATACTCTGACCTGAGCAGTGTATCGTGAAGAGGTCATGTTAGAGGTCCTCTGTAAAATAAAAATCCGTCACTGGTGATTTATTTAAGTGGTGAGCAGAATATATTTTCTATCTCAAAAGTAAATCAGATATTGAAATTAGATTAACATATGCAAATTTGAGATATATTAACAGATTGAGTCCTAATCTTATTATACAAAATAAATTTATGACAAATAACAAAAGTCCCTCCATTTTACAACATATGGCACCACACTGGATTTATTCTCTACCTTTTGGTTGTGTCTGACTTCTGGCTGTAAAATATATACTTTATAATAACCTCAAAAACTCCCACAATAGTCAGTGATGATGCAAAATGTTTACGTGACTTAAGTGAAATAAGTGTCTGAAATTTCACTGTGCTGAAAAGTTCATGAGTGAGCATTTATTGTTGAGGTGGAAGTAAATAAATAAGATGAGGATTACTTTAGGATTATCTATCAGTCATGAAACTCCTCATTATTGACAGTTTTGGGCTGTGATATACACACATTTACAAATGATTTTATTGTAGCTACAGGCAACTGTCTGCAGTGCACACTAAAGTTAGTCAGCTAAATGCTTGCAAATGATTTTTTCAGCATGACTGCCAGAGGAATGTTGACCTGCAGACATCTCAGTTCTGAAGTAATATTTACAGTGTAGTTCAAATATCTACCAGCTATCACCTTTGAAATCTAAAACTTCCACTTACTATATATCACAAATCAGGAGTGCAAAGTTTGGGTTTGAGTCGTTGGCAGCGGTACCTCTGGCTTTAATGGGCATTCCAGGAAAACCAAGGTGGGAAGCCGGTGAGGGATCAGATTCTTGTCAACACACTCGCTGAGTCTGACTGGTTGGACCACCTGCAAAGAGGGAGAAATGGAGAGGTTAGCGGGAGGATAATAAGCTCATCCCCGGCAGGTGAAAACAAGTGGCTGCAGACACTTGTGTGTCACAGAAAAATATCTGTCCACAACTTTCCCAGGTCAACAGTGGAAATAGAGGGGACGACGGGTCACAGTGTAGAGGGAGGGGGCTTATTAGAAGGGGAGGTAAAGGAAAAAAAATACAAACACCTGAGTGGATCCCTGTTGTTTTCACACTTATGTCATACTTGTGAATCATCATGGGCACTTGGCAAAGTTAATGGAGCGGGACAGATAATTTAAATTACATTACTGTCCCACCATCATTCAATAAAACTACATGTAGGTTAGTCAGTATTATTAATTATGCCTTTAATTAGTTTTAATCAGCAAGTCAGAGTAAATAATATCTGGCAAAGTTCAGATGTCGATCTTGATGTTAGTATAAGTGTTGTAGCTGACAGAATATCACACCTGCTCTGAGATGAGAGGACTCACTGCAGCCGTGTCACACATCATGTCGACGTTCATGTTTAACCACCTGTTTTGGGGACATAAACTCGACAGAAGTGAGAAGCTAGCCCGGCTCCATCCTGAGTCTGAGTCATCCAGACGGGAAGGCCCTGCATTGCGTGTGTTTGTGTGTAAACGGAGCTTTATAGCAGATGTTTCGTATGATGACGGTTTTGTGACCCGTCATGCAATTATCGTCACGCTCCCACCGTTCAACCTTCAGCTACAGTATTTCTGCATTCAGCTCCTTTCCTCTCGTCTCCTTCCCTTTCCAGTCTCCTCTCCCCTCTGCCCTTCCACCCCTCTTTCCATACGGTGATGCTCACTTTGGAAGAGCGGAGTGATCAGCCATATTTCTGCCTTGTCCCGGAAACAAAGCCCTCTGCTCTGGGCTGGGCCAGAATGAAGTGGGGCAAAGTATGCAGGGGAGGGGAGAATGTGCCCTTTGTTGCCCCCCTGCCCCATTCTCTCTATCTCTCCATATCCTGCCCCCCCCGTCCCGCCTCCCCCCCTCCCTTACTCCCACCCCTGCTAGTTCTCCGACACTGAAGGGAATGGCAAGGGAGGGAGGGAAGGGGGTGCCTGGTTCATTCAGCATCGGTTAAACGTTTTCACAGCGGCACAATGCCGGGGCGGAGTAGGCAGGTGCAAGCCAGGGAGAGGGAGGAATGGAGGGAAAGGGAGAGAGAGAGGGAGAGAGAGAGAGAGAGGACGAGAACAACAGGTTGACCTACAACAGGCCGTAATCATGTAGCACCATTAACCCCCAGAGACCCCCCACTCTCTGTCTTTCTTGCTTTCTCACTCTTTCTTTCTCTTTCTCTCGCTCCCTCACCAGTGTACACAAGCTTACTGCCCCGGCACTTGTAAGACCAACCAAGGACACACACACACACACACACACACACACAGACTGGCAGAGCACGCAGGCCGAATGCATGCAGACACACTCACACCTCAGTGGCACATTTGCACTCATTTCACATAGATGGCTAGTCAAGTGCGAGTAAAACACACATTCACGCGCGCACACACACCAACAACAGAGCGGGCATATAATACGTCAAATCACACATGCTAAGATAAGCACTCATGTCATAATATGGACACACTCAAGCACGCACACACACTGGCTTTCTCCTGGCCCAACCAAGTGTGTGATGATCAGTGGGAAGGCTGCAGGAGAGGAGGGAGTGTGTGTCTGGGTGTCAGGGTGTGTGTCATTCATCTGCCGCCAAGGAGCAAATCTTACTCCCTAAAGGACTGTTAGAGTTTATTATTGTGTATATGTGTGTGTGAGTGTGAGTGTGTATGTGTGTGTGCATGGTTTTATGTGGATGTGGTCAAGGCTAAAAGTCTTCATTTTGTCCAGTCTCACTTTTTTTTGTCAACTCTAAATGACTTTTAGAAATGTCACTCCCTAACACTTGCTATAACAAGTATTATTTGTGTTCTTTTTGTGCAACAGTTTGATGATTGATTTTTTTTTTTTTTTGGAAACAGATAAAAGATGTAAGTAGTATTTTTTTTAGAATTGATGCAGAAACTTTCTATGACAGCATCCAAAAACATTTTTTTCTTCTTGTTTTTGACATGATCTTTGACAGTTTTGACAATTGGAATGTGTCTTTTGGGTGAAATCAGACTAATAAAATCTGAGATGTTACACAACTAGTTATTTCTGATCAGAAATATACTTTGACTAACATAAGTTTCACCATGAATTTCTGTATTAAGAATTCAGTACCACACGTCAGCAAGTCTCAAATCAAATGACAGCGATGAGACATAAAGGAAGTCATGATGGATAATGCATGGTTGGAGTACAGATGTAAAGATGCTAAGATGCTTAAATAGCTCATGCTGTGCAAATTCCTCTTCAAATTCAAAGTGTTTATAAGTAAAGTAAGAGACATAAACACAAGCAGAGGTGTGGACTTAAGCAGACAATGAGCTGATTACTTGAATGTCTGTAAATGCTCTCAGTGTCTTTTGCTTTCATAAAGATCATAAATGTCATCCTGAACCTTCAAGGACTCTCTGAGATTTTGCCTTCAAGATGAAATGTTGAAGATGTTTACATTTTAACAAGCCTTTATGAATAGTAACTGGATAATTGGCGAGAAAACAAGACTGACAGGAGGTCGGAGGGATTGCGAGTTCCTCTCTGTGTCAAAAACACACATCGGTACTTCCTCTGGTACTTCTCTCCTGCACAATTTGAAAATTCATTCTCCCTCTTGCATGCCTCACCATCCCTCTTCCTCTTCCCTCTGTAACCTCACTCCTCCACACCTCTTCTATCCACCTCCCATAGGTGATCGATGACCCTGCGAACAAGAATCTTCCATTAAAGCTGGAGCAAGCAGGTCAGGATACACTTCCTAGTTTCCTGTCCATCACTTACTCCTTCTTAATCTTTACGTCCTCCTCGACATTATTTTTCAATCCTTCTCTATCCCTTGTTTTTCCTCTCTCCTTTTGTATCGTTTCTAACTCAAATCTCTCCTACCATTCTGTTCCTCCATACTTTCCTTTCCGTCATTCAGACACAGGCGGACGAGTCTCCTCCCACTATGCTCTAGTTTTCAGGGTTGGAGGGCTTATGCTGCGTAGTGTAACACAGTACGATAAACTGCATCGCACAGAAAAAAAAAGTGGAGTAAGGACAGATGTTGTACCTTTACACATGACCACACATTTAGCCGAGCTCAGATACATCACACACAGACATGCACAGACACAGAAGTAGGCCTACCAGTGTGGTACCATTAAGCAAAGCAAACAGTGGCTCCAGTCCCACGTGTCCCTCTTGATCATTTTGAAATGCCAAGTGATATTAACGCAAGCAAATCAGGTCACATCTAGCTCAACTCTGGTTTGACAACTGTACAATACACCTGGGCTTCTTTATTTTCTAAAACTGCAATGTCTACTGCTTTGCTCCCTCATTGTCTTCATTACTGGTCCCCTAATCCCAAGACACCATAAAGCAATGTCGGAGCCCACACTCTGGGGACTGTTTATCTAATGCACGATTCAGTAACACACGGTTGGACCGTGAACAGTGGATGTAAGCAACCCATTAGCTGGCATGTAAAACCAGCTACCCGAAGAGGCCACTGCAGCTGAAGAATAATTCACTTCAGTTCCAGTTACTGCACTTCTGCACTGTTGTCAAGGAGACTGACCACTATGTTTGCTCAGTAGAAAATATATTTGTGCTTACACTTTTCATCCCGTGCTTGCTAAGTTTGAAATTTCTGCATTTGGAGCTTCATTGTTTTATTGTTGATACCTATGCCTGAATAATGTGCTGGCCATAAACCTTCTCAGCCAGGACCCGAAGCCTTCACCAGATGTGAGAGTTTGTTCATTGTATCTTAACCAACTTCTACCACTGCTCTGGCCACCAGCCTTTTCAGAATAAAACTTTTACTCACTGATTAACCTTATTTATGTCCTCGCCCACCATCGCTTTATGAAACTGGGAAACTCACACTGACCAATCATTTTAGATATTTTTAATCAATTCAGAAAATATTCGTTTCAGAATCTGAGGACAAAGCCCTTGAGATGAGCCATCTTGTTTCTGAGGCAGAAATTTAGACTAGGTTTGTGTGATTTGAAAAGGTAGAGAGTATATTTCACTCAGGAGAAGGAAAAAAGATGGCAAATGTCAAGCATACTTGTGGCATGTGAGACAACAAGCTCTCTGAATTGGAGTAATACACTGTAGACACAAAAGTGTGTAATTTCTGTAATATAACCAAATGACAGACAAGTAAAATGTTCCAAAACATGCTTAAAAAATGTTGGTTGGTGTGGATTGCCCCTCAATCAACCTCCACGAGAGCTGTCTGAAAGGCACCGAGTGTTGTTTTGATGCAGAGTCTCTCATAATCTCAAACATCGCACATTCGTGGCCTGTTGGACCCATCTCCAATTACTCATCTCTTCTATTCAGAGTCAGCTTTCTTCAAGGACGGGAACAATAGTCACAATTCTGAATGTCACACCTCTGATTCTGCGCCAAACATGCCTGGACACCCTCAGAGCACTCACTGATTGACTGATCACGTCTGAAAATATACTTTAATTGACCCAGTCGAGCGGGGGATTCCCCTGCTCCCCAGCCCCATGCTGCTAGAAATACAATGACTTGTTCTTGCTGTTTATCCAAAGTGGGGAGTTTTAGTTTTGGATAGGCATTTAGAGGATTAGCCGGGTGCTTCCAAACATTCCTGTGTAATTAGACACCGCCACTGTCAGTCATGCAGAAGCAAAAAGCTGATTGGCCGAGTGTCAAATAAACGGCTGCCTTTGGGAATGTCCCTGGTGGAGTGTCAGTGGTTAGTCTTTGAGCCCCCGAGTTCACTCACCTCGTCCGCTTTATTCAAAGTCACTGGAAGAAAAAAAAAAGACCTGGGGGTAAACTAGTGTTTGAGTGTGTGTGAAAGCAAAGGAGACAGAAAGAGAGAGAGAAAGAGACAGACAGAGAAGAAGGGAGGACAAGGACAATCTAGGAAGCCCCTCTTGAAATAGTTCAAGGGAGGAAATGCTGTCGGAAGATATGGGAAACATTTGCATCGTCTAAATCTGACTGAGAAGCGCGAAGGCGAGAGTTAAGTGAAGAGAGGCAAAGACAAAAGCAGACCTTGCAGGAGGAGAGAGAGTGTGAACGACGGAGAGGGGCAGAAGACAGAGCAGACACAGTGATGAGCTGCCGCAGAAACAAAAAGAGAAGATAGTGAGAAAGAAACAGAGTGGGGAGGGAAAAAAAAAGGTAAAATTGAAAAAGCAGACCCGGAGCAAGGGCAACAAGGGAGAGAGGGAGTATGAGGACGCAGGGGGAGCTAAATGTGGATCGTCTGATCTGGATCATATAGTCAGCACTGATGAATGATAGATGAGCGGAGCATTACCACCCCTTGGAAAACGATGAAGAGGATGGGAGGCAAGCAGAAAAACAGCACAACAACAACAGTCACGCTCCCATCTGGAACCCCATGTCCCACAGCTGACCCAAACATAACTGGGGCGTCTCTTTTTTTTTTTCAAGAAAAAAAAATCTTCTGCATCTCTCTCTCTCTTTCTGTTTCTGTCTGTCCTTGAAAGGGTAACAGAGTTTGTCATTCATTGAAATTGCTTTGTTAAAACAAAGTCGTGTTTACTTGACAAGGACCTGGGGCGAAAAACAGGAAGAACCTCGTCGGGGGGTGCAGACTCCAGCACGGGAGACCCCTGTTTGCTTCCTGTCAGCCAAACAAATCTGCTTTTAGCAACGATCCCACCACAATCTTTACTTCACTTTGCCTATGTCATTTTTGGATATAAACCTGACCAAATGTTACATTAGAGCAGCAGCAGATTAGACAATAACAGACAGCAGTTTTTTGCAATGATTTAAATGATTTGTAATAGGGGCAATATACTGATGTGAAACTTGAATAGTCCAGAAACTGTAGTGTTACTCTTACTCTGCTTTTAATAATCTGTACTTATCTGGTTATAATATAATGTAAAGAGAGTGACTAATGATCTATTATCCCACGGCCTTCATTTTTCTGCCTCTTCATACTGTGTTCTTACATTATTATTATTTTTTTAAATTCCCATTTCTCCTTCTTTATGCAGTTGTCATTGTTGCATTCTTCTCACAAGCAAAAAGCTTGCAGATTTCACTTCTACTGATTTTTCTCCTAACAGCATTTTTGATGTTATTACACCGCAGTGGATTTGTTCCCAGTATTCAAACAATATGTATTGTATCTGCTGAGACCAAAGTTGATCTCCCAGCCTTGACTGGACAATAATGTTGTCATCTATTCTGTTCTATTATGTTTCAGAAAGTTACACTGAAACTAAGCAAGAGTGAGTGATGGTGAAACAGAGAGAGAGAATGAGCCAAACATTTTGACACATTTTCTTCTTCTTCATCATCGTCATCTTTTTTTTTTCTTTTACATGGCAAGGTTGCTTCAGACGAGCACGCACAAAAACACACACTGTGCTCCAGCGCCATGGTGGTGGAAGGACGAGAGAGGACAACACAAAGCCCTATTCACTGATAGCCTGCACACAATAACATTCATTTTCAACCTCTTGGCAAAATATCATCAATTCTTAACAAGATTGTGGACCTCCACTTCTCTCTATTAATGGTTACAAAGGCAGGTATGCACCTCTCAGGGTGAGGAAATGATGACATTCCTGTGGCGACATCAAAGTGATTTGGAAGCAGCACTTTACAGTAATAATGTCGCATCATCCAGTGAAAGGAATCGTTGTCGGTTGTATTTTCAGCAGTCGCCGCTGTTCTTCGCAATCCTTTCTGTGTGTGAACATAACTTCACAACCTTGAAAACCGAAGAAGTTACAACGCATGGCTAATTGTATCGTCAAGTCATCGAATTCTATACCAAAGGAGATTAAATTATCTTTACGCTTTGTGACACTTTGTAACACGGTCACAAACTTTCCAGTGTCAATAACACCAACATTAATTCAGCTCAGGATCTGCTGTTTTCTATATACTAATCTGTGCTGCAAATTCTTTAACGTTGCTTTATTGTGATAGCTCTGTTCACGTTCTGTTAAAACAGATGAGATTAAATGACACAACTGAGCCTGTACATGTGGGCTTTAAAAAACACACTGTAGCTGAGTTACTGGGGTTTTATATTGCAGCATTAAATCATTCAGATGTGTGAGTCTTGGGATGTGGGCACATTGCCTTGAGGGCAAATGTTTTTAAGTTTGGAAGAAAGGTTTGCTTAGAGTATCATGGCTTTCAGTTTCCACTCAGGCACCCATAAAAACCAAACAAAAAAAAAAACAAACAAACAAATAAAATAAAAAAAACCAAGAAAAAAAAAATCAAACAAACAAAATAAACCCCCCCCCCCAAAAAAAAAATCTGCCAGCCACATTTTAAGAGATATTATTGTGCACTTTGCTGTTCAGATTTGGTTCAAACTTTTAAGCCTCTGCAACGTCTTTTCACTCACTTTGCCGTGCTGCCTTGCTAAAACTTTGAATTCCAGCCCCAAGTATTTTCTCAGGCCTTGTTTACCTGCGCGGAGCCAGCAAGGCTGCACTGCCACTCAACCATGATTTATCAAAGGAATTTGACCTTCAACCAAGGCTTGTTGCTTCTTTTGAGCGGCCCAAAAAAAAAAAAAAAAAAGTACATTGAGTCCTTAATAGCAATTCTAGTATGGAACATTAGGACCAACCTTATCGAGACATTACTGGGGAATAATGGGGGAACGTGCGGGAACAGCAGCGGGATCGCTGGTGATTCGAAGAGAACAAGTTCAGTTCAATTCAAGAGATGAATTAATTTTCCACCGCTCTTCCCTTCACCCTCCTCTAAACCCAGTGTGCTCTGCCGACGGCGGCTTTCCTGCACCGCTCGCTCAACTGAAGAAAAGCTTAAACTCCCCCTCAGGTAAGGATGTCTCCAGGGATATACACACACACACAGTGACACACACACACAAGTGAACACACCTGCAGAGGAGCTTTAAAAGCCCGCGTTACGTTAGCTTAACATTAGCATCTGTTTAGGCAGAGCTAATGAGGAGCTAAATGGTGAAGTGCTGTCAAGTGTGTCGTAAAGTGTGTGTGTTCCTAAGTAGTGTTGACTCTGTGCAGATAAGGGCTCAGATAAGGCAAGCTAACAGATTAGCAACTGCAGGCTAAACATCCAGTGTGTTTACAGATACGGAGCAAAACAAACGGCTTACAGTGTCAACATCGGGACATAAATAAGACATTTTCAGCAAAGGTTTTTAATTTGTGAGCAAGTAAATGCAACACACCACCCAGCCCAACAAACTCTGAGTATGTTTTGTCTTTTATGAACACGAGACGGTCATGACGGGCAGAAAGTTTGCATGAGTACACAAATATTTCCAGAGTTATCCCTGTTAGTGATGTGTCCCATTTACAAACTTCCATCCATCCATCCATTTCCTAACCCGCTGTATCCTGCACTCAGGGTCACGGGGGTGCTGGAGCCTATCCCAGCTCTCTTAGGGCGAAGGTGGGGTTACACCCTGGACTGGTCGCCAGTCAGTCGCAGGGCCACTTACAAACTTCTCTTTTCTCATCACTCAAAACCCGCCCGCATCTCACGATGCAGTTTCCACGGGAATAAAACGGATGATGTCTGAAAGGCGCGCACTTTCTTGATTTCTGCTATATTCATTTTGAAATAGTTCGAGAGAGGATTCAGGAGACTCACTGAAGTGAATTCATTTAAGGTCAACAACATTTTTTTTATTATTAAATATAATATTATTCAAACAATCAGTTTTAATGCTAGTACCCTTGTAGCATTTATGAAATACCTTTTTTGAAAATTGACATGTACTTGACTCAAGACCTTCATATAGAGTACATGCAAGTGCACAGCAGATATGCTTCATGTAGTCTGTGACATACATGAATTTTTATTCTTTTCTTCTTTTTTTTTTACTGCGGCTTTATATTAAAGAATATCTTGCTTCGGCTGAGCAGCTGAGACAGGATATCTTTTTATTATATCTTAAAAGCACGAACTCAAAAAACAGGAGGAAGAGGAGCATGTTTATACCAATTTTTTCTCTCTTTTCATTAAAGTTTTATTCTTGATATATAAAGTGTCACTGTGTTTGGATATGGAGATATTGATCAATAACGTTTTGAAAAGATATACACTTTATCCATGAAGAATAAATCACACTGACATAATCATTTCAAGAAAAGCAGTAAAAAATATTTTATTCCAACTTTAGGGGCACCAGTGTATGTTGGATATATGTTTTACTCTTCTAGATGTGTTAGGCGGTGCTGATAGTTTCAGTTTGATTTGCTGAGTGTTGAAGATATTTCATCTGAAAGTTATGCTTTCACCTCAATGATCAACAATAGCGGTAAATGGGATCTTGTTTGTGCAGCTTAAAGATTAGAAAAGTCATATTTGAAAACCTCAGCAGTAGCACATTTTATCAGAAATCCGGTTGCTTCTCAGGTTGCTTGAGTAAAGTATCTAATGTACAAAATAGTGGTTTTTTTTTATCTGTAACACTTTTTCCTGGTTTATAGAAGTTCCTTTTAAATGCATTGAAGGGGGCTTTGTCGCAGTAATTTAAAAAGATGAACAGCACAGTGAAAGGAAATGGTGAAATGCACCAGAACTGTGTAATATTGGTCACCGTGACTTAACTTTCTGCACGAGCAATGTCTGAAAAGTGTAAGTTTAGATAATGTGCACAATCTTTAATGAAAGCAGTTGATTGGAAGAAAATATCAATAATAACTTCGCAAAGCCTCGTGGCCTTTATCACTGCATCCTGTCAGCTGCCGTTATATTTCCGTGTGACATTTACAATGAAAGGCAGACAAAGACCGTCTATGTGTTTTTCACTACATGGTTCATGAGTTAAAACAGAGAAGTACAATAAACTAATCACTGAATAAAGAAGAGATAATTAAACCTACACGTGGCTAACAAAGAGAAGCATTTATCCAGACTTCAGAGGAATTTATCATCCTGATCTATTGCTATAAAGTCCAAAGATCAATTCCTCCACTGAAAGGGACCAGAGTAAATGATGATCATCAGTGAACGATGATGATTGCTGTTTGTAACGTTTAATATCAGTGGCTACCAGATATTTTTGCTTGTGACTTTTTCATGAAAAGCAACATGTGTGTCTTTGACTTAAGAGCAATTTAGTTTTAGCTCATATCTCAGACATGATTTGATAACCTTTAATGAAATATGGAGGAAAGAGACCTACAAAACTCCAGACACGTCACTGATGATCCTATTTCATAACTTCATTTAAATGTAAACTATAAACTCATAACTTATTTGATATTGACAAATGAATGTGTTATACCGGATTTGGAGCTTCCTTCACTGCACTATAAACAAAAGGCCATATTTTAAACAATAAGATATCAACGTATCCATAAGGACTGCTATGATTTAAAAAGCACATATTAAACATTAGAAAACCACAACTTGTTTGCCAGCAGTCCATTCTGATGGAGCTTGAAGGGATGGTTTATGCAGCTGTGAACAACCAGAGTTTAAACCAAATTAAATGGAGGAAGGTGCCTAAAAGCTGTTGGCTCACCTGGTCAGGAAGGATGTCAAAAGATCCTCATAAAACCACATCACTGGTAGTCATGTAATAAGCTGAAAAGTTTTCTGAAACCATGAAAATATTTCTAACTTTGAACAGATACCGGATTGATATTCCATTTGAAGATGAGTATCCGGATGACTGCACCTGACATTCTCATCCAGTGTGATAATTACAGTGGAGAGCAATAGACGGGTAGCGGGAGAAAAGATTACTGATTGAATAACAGAGGAAAGATGGCGATGAGTCATGAGATGCTGATTATTAGAACAGTGGCTAAGATGTTAGCCTCGCGAAAGGTCATTAAGATACGGCAGCATCGAGATATCACAGATGAGAGAGGTAAAATACTCGGCGGGCGGCGGAGAGGAAAGTGAGGTGTGTGTGTTTAATGGCTTGTGTGTGTGTGTTTTAGTGACTGTACATACCCCTCATCATGTCCTCACACTCTTTTCTACCTTTCCCTTTTTTTTTCCTCCCCTTCTTTTTTTTCCCTCCCCTTCTGTCACTCTCTCCCCTAAAATCTCCCTATGAAATCTACTCTTGCCACGGGTAATTACAATGAACAACTTCATATGGCTGCTCCGCCTGCTGCCAAGATAAGGCGGGGTAGCACAGCTCTCTCTCTCTCTCACACACACACACACACACCAACTATCCACTATCTTATCTCCATCGTCACAGAACAACCGCCTTCTGCCCAATTTTGCCCTAATCTTCTGCGTAAACAATACTGATATTTCACCACCGTCCACAATGAAAGGAGGAGGGAGGAGGAGGAGGAGGACAGATGGGAGGAAGGGGAAGGAGAAAAGGACTAAGGCAGAATACATGAAGGGAAAGGGTGCAGGACAGATAAAAATCGCTCCTTTATAAAAAAAATAAAAAGAAACTCACCTCCCTCTCGCCTGATTCAGCCTCAGTTTGGCTAGTGTACATTTATGTGTGCGCTCACTTTATTCTTGCAATATCCAAACCATGGAGGGAGTTTGTGTGACAATATGAAGGATGATATATTTTCACTGCTGAGGCTCATGTTATCTTCCATTTATGAATCAGCTTTCTACAGATGATATTTCAGACCTAAAACATGTTTTGGGCTATATCTTTGTGCTCATTTAGCAATTGTAAATCAAATCAGATGTCATTTTTACGTTGACCTTGGCACAATGAAAAAGATAGTACGTCAGCACATTTTCAATTTTCACAAGTACTCTAATTTAATTTCCATAAAGCTGAGGTGACAGACAGGTGTGGCCTTAGAGTTCTGGTTCTGGTTCACTATTTTAATCATGTTTGCTGTCATTCCCATCTGTAATGACAGTACTGTACTCACCGAGTTAATCTGTGAGATCTAAGAGGGCAGCAACGTCATTAAAAAGGAGAAGTCAGATGGGATGAGGAACATGAGCAGCAGGATTATCAGACTGGCTTTCAGCAACCCCGATGTCAGCTAAACTTATTTGCCCGTTAGTATGATAACATGTCTGGATTCAAGTTGTAACAATATAAATGACAAAAATAATGGCTAAATCTAATACACCAGAATGATCCTACATCCTGAGTCAAGTTTAAAGTGACAGTCGGTAAGATTTAGAAGAAGATTTTGAAAATGTGAGGGATACAGTGTGCTGCAGTCTGCTACACATTATCTGTCTGATGAACTACTGTCAGAACAACGTGACAGTTTTAGCAAATATGGCTTAAAGTCATTTTTAAGTAAGTTACTTCTGCTCTAAGTCTTTAAGATTATAGCCTACAGGAGAGTAGTGATTAGATATAATGGAAAACGGAGGGATTCACTTGGTGTTATTCTTTTTCACATTGATAATAAAGTTGTTTGCCAGTGCTCCCAAAAAACAAGTTATATTATATTGTATCTGGTCCACTCCAAGTCTTTTGTGAGTATTTGAAAGTGCGATAAATAGCCCAGCTTAGTTAATAAACTTGTGTTTAATCCAATTACAACCCAACATAATTAAAACAACTCATTTAAAGGATGGTTAAATGATCAAAGTGTTTCTTTACTATTGTGGCAAACAAAATATTACAATGTGTGCAAATGCACTGAGTGAACAAATCCTGGCATTCGCCTACATCGGTTTTGATTGACATCCCACTCAACAAGCTTCAACAGAAGCTCCTGTTGTGAAAACAGTATTGTTTGCTTTTAGTGACCTCAGTCCATACCTCAATGTAAAACAGCCTGGATCCACCAAAGTGTCTTGGCATTTAAATAGTTTTAGCTGACCTGCACGTCCGTGGGACTGAAGCGATCTGAATGCTGAGGCTTTTAAGACGATGCCCAGCTCTTCTGCAAACTGACAACAGAGCAAGGTTTATGTATATATTTAGATTTATAATTCAGCTCCTGCACTCAGACAGTTTTCTTCCCTGAAGCCACAACCAAAGGAATACAGACATGAGCTGCATGACCTTTCAGCGAGAGATTGCGAGAGAAAGAAGACAGCAGTGTCAAGGAAATTAAAGAAAAGCTCAGTTATGACTAAAAGCCCCCCCATCACGCACTGTGTGTGATACTTTGCATGTGTAACTTGTTATTTCTTTCTCCATTAAACTACAAAAGCAGCTTCAAGTCTAAGTAGTTCAATCTCTCCATCTCTTTGTCATCGTGCTCCCCCTCTCCTCCTCCCTCAACAGCGATGTGCAGGATAACCTCGGGGGTCTGAGGAGAATTAGAAATGAAAGTTGATTTAATCAGTTGCTCACTCACATACACCTCCTCAGTCCAGGTTAGAGGGGGACAAGGTTGTGTGAGTGTGTGCGCGTGTCTGTGTGTGTGTGTCATCAAAACACAGCAGCTCACTCCAACGTCCCTAAATCGGCCAGGACATTTCTATTGTCAACACGACATTAACAGCAATGCTGAGGCCATCTGTTTCCATGGGAAACTGTCCAACAAGCAGCTTTAGAACCTGTTCATTCACATAAACATGTTGTTTCTTGTACTGTACATTAACATGATATAGGGCTAATGTAACTGCCATACAAGAACACTAGCCAAACAATTATTTTTCTCTAGTGTGAATAGTTTTTTTGGTCACAGTTGAATGTGCAGTGCCATGAGTATTTGTTTACTGATCTGATAAGATCATGATAGACCTGCACCTGATATTGTTGTATTTTTCTTTTGAATCAAATATGTTAATTGTAATTTAACAGGACTATGAGTCAAATATCCCTCTAACATAATCATAATCCCCCTCATAATAATCTGACTTGACACCAAATTAAAGTCTGTAAAAGTCCTCATGTCCATACTGACTTTTAATACATGAAGGCCTACATACAGTTTCAAGGCCTTCTGCAGACTGCGAGGAATAGAAATTAGGAAATTTTGAAAAGGTCTGTGTTTTTTTCTCCTGATGATGATACAACCAACATGTCACATTATAACCAACATTTACTAATAAAAAATCACAACAAGCTCACAAGAGCAGCTTATTTGTTATTCCCTTGAGGGATGAGTACTTGCTTCTGCAGCCTGTCACACAGTAAACAATGTGGCAGTAAACACCATACAGTATGTTTTCAAAGTGTGAAAACAATTTACTCAAATTATTTACACGATTTAACAGTGGATGATACTCATGGCGATTTTGTGACCCACTTTCCTCGACAAAGTTGTAGAGAGTGAGATAAAGGAGGCGTCTCATGTTGACAGATTTTCAGGGGTTGATACCGTGAGAGCCCATTTCAACCTGGTCGGGGGTGGATTTCACTGTGCGCTGTTTGTTGTGGAAAGGATTACGGTGACCGATCTAGTCGCAAACAAGATTAGTGGCAGCGGATCATGTTTGATTGGGAAGCTCCAAAACAGCCCTCACAAGTTGTTGCCCTGCTTGTAGCCAGCAGGGAGGAAACACACATGCAAATAAATCAGGACAAGGGGGACAGTCTGTACCTCACTTTCACTGACCAACCCACTTCTGTGTGGCTCACTGTTTTCTGTTGTTGCAGATCTGTTCAGCTCACTCTGAGAAGCAGGAGACAACAAAGCACACTCCAAAGTAATTCTGCCTTTGGTTTCGAGATTGAGCTGTAGAGTCATGTCTTTTTAGAGAGCCGGACGCAAACACACACACGGATGTGCGCACGCTCGCACAACCGCGGTCACACACACTCAGGAGTATCTGTAATCCCTAGTTGAGACAGGCAGACACCCCCGGTGCATCACTCTCCCATTCATTTCATAGATCTGTCATCGTTCCTGGACAAAAGCACCTCGCCAGGATGACTAATCTGCGCTCAGCTCGCTGTCCTGGCTGACTCAGGCTGCCATGTCGATTCTATTTCAGACGTGACTCAGCGATCGCTGAAGCGAGCTATGATTGGAATGGAGACAAGTCACACAAAGGAGAGACGGAGACAAAGATGGACAGGGAGCAACAGAGAGGGGGAGAAAGAGGAATTCTATTTATTCTCAACTCATTAAAACTTCTACAGAAGCTGAAAGATGACTAGAGGCGTAACAGTGCTTATATCATTCTGTGTGTGTGTGTGTGTGTGTCTGTGTTTGTGTGTGAGAAAGAGTGTGTCTCAGTCCTCTCTTGTCTCCCCTTCCAGCAGTGACAGTGAAGGCTCCAGGGCTGACACAGGGGACGGCCCACCTCAGTCTGTCCCAGAAACCCTCACCTTGTCTGGGCCACTAAGCACACCGTGACCCCCCTCAGTCACCAAGCGTCTCCCTCCAGACAGTGATGCTGCTTAGCTGGGGAGGCTGAGACAGGAGAGGTTTTGGGAGTTGGGGTGCAGGTTGATATGCTGTCATAACAAATGCACACACAAACACAAGCTTAAACGCACACACAGAAGATACAATATCAATATGATGATATGTGCGAGAGACTACATCACTGTTTCTCTCCTCACCCTGCTTCTCCTCCCTCCCAAACCCCACCCACCACTGAAACCACCAACCTGCAGTGTCCTCACACATCATCCTCAACGACCCAAATTGGTGAGCTAAGCAGAGTCTGACGTGCACATACACACCGGCACACACAAATACACACCCAGACAAACGAATAGAGCAAGACGCTCAAATGCTCCCTTAAACACACTTCTACAGACACGAACAAAGAAGCACATGCATGTTTGATAGAGCTGCAGGAGAACCATGTACACAAGTACATCACCGTATGTTTTTCTACGAACCACAGGAGACATTAGTTTGTGAAATAAAAGTATTTTTCTGAATATGGTCACAGACAGAGTTGGCTATTCATATACAGATATATCAATGAGGAGGAACTAAATATATTTATATATAAAAAGTTTTATATAAAGCATAAAGCATATTCAGCAGCACTGCAAAGCTTCTTCCGAAGCAACTTCCTATGAAGGTGAATCAATGTCTTTAGACAAAGAAATTGCACATTGTAGAGTTAATGATTGGGTACTGTTTCACCTAAACAAAAAACACTGGATCTAAAGGATAAAAGCCACAAAGCAAAATAAAAACTGGTGTAAATTCTACATAGATGTGCCCGCGGCTGTACAGATAACATGCAGCCTCTCTCTCACTACTCAATGTTGTTTGGACTTTCCTTCACTTTATTTTCGCCATTGCGCCAATCACATTGCAAGGTAATGTTTTCCACATCCTTTAAACTCTACTGCTGTGGTGAAGACACGCAGTCGTGCACGATGATGCTGAGGAAGAAAACCTTATATATGTTTCTTTCCAATGTACCATATTTTTACACTTCAATCACAAGAATAAAATGCTTCCTCGAGCACTCGAAATAGAAACTTTTAAAATGGTTTTATCAGAGACCAAAGAAAGGTAAAACACTGTTTCATGCTTCACCAATGCAATGGCATACTAAATTGCCAGATGAATGTACGCTGAAAAATGCAGATTTAGACATAATTCAGTGACTGATGGCTGCTGTTTGGTTTTCTATGTGTATTTCCGGAATATGTCATATTGTATTTTTGCTGTTTGACATAGAGCGCTGTCTTCTTGTCCCATGTGGGATGGGCCAAAAGATTTGACATGACACAGAAATAAGACCCATCCAACTAACAATACTGATTTATAACAACACGGTGCCAGCAAAGCAAGACCGCTGATGATTATTACCAAACAAACACTGATCTGTTCAACTGGGAGGTTTTAGAAAAGCAAAGTCAAAGTTGCCTGATTTTGGAGACCGTCTCTCTTTCTCTCTCCGTTTCTTCTCCACAGATACATTGCAGATCGGTGGGCCTGCTGTCTTTGCCAGGCAGCGGTACACCATTCCTGCTGAATTATTCACGTCTTGCGGAGAAGAGGAGCAGCGAGAGACAGACCGTATAAAGCCAAGCTAATTAAAGTAGTGGTATTAAAAGTGTGCCTATGTCTCTTCCGAGAAGAGAGGAAAGAGAGATCAGCGGTGATACCTTCCCTCTCTCCGCGTCTCTATCGCTCACCCCCCCGCCTTCCTCCTTCTCTCGCTTCACTTATCCCCCTCTTCCCTCGGCTTTCTCAGGAAAATTACAACCTGACTGCTCACTTTAATATTTCAGCATCTAAGTGAGTGTGACAGGCTCTCCTTTGTGTCGTCGTTGCCACCCTCCCCACCGCCAACACCATCGCAACCGCCACCACCCCTCCTTCCTGTGTCCCTACCTCTATCCATCCACCCACCCCTCTCTATCCCCCTGCCCCAACCTCCTCGTGTCGTTTGCTCATCGTTCCCCCGGTGGTTCAACTTTTAACATGTGACAGGAGAGAGAGAGAGAGGGAGGGAGAGAGAGAGAGAGAAAGTCAGAAAAAAATAAAAAACAAATCAGGCTCAAACTGAGGCCTCTCTGCCGTGCTATCAGGCTGT
>JBAJHX010000033.1:17639674-17658096 GCA_037176925.1 Amniataba percoides
CACACACACACACACACACACACACACACACACACACACACACACACACACACACACACACACACACACACACGATGTATATGTATAGGTCTCTCACATTAACAATTACAAAATAATGCTAAGAAGTTGTGAGTTAAATGATTGTGACAAAGATTTACTTTAAGTGTGAAAAATACAAACTTGTGGCCAATTTCAAGGTATTAATAATTATTAATAAATATTATTATTCATTTCCATATAAGTAGTACATGAAGTAGTGCTAGAAGTTTTTATATGAACATTTTTATATGCTTGTGGGTAGTTAAGTGTTTATATTATTACTACATTACAGTGTTCCTACAGTATAATTATTACATATATTTTTTAAAGGTTTTGTATTTAAAATCTGGACTTACAAAGTAATTAGTAAGTGAAGTCATCAAATAAATGTAGTGGAGTGGAAGTATAAAGTTGTATTAAGGGTAAAGTACAGTGCAAGTTCTTTAAAACTGTATTTAAGTTACTAACTTTCCACCACTGATCCGGTGAGGAGTCCATTCAGCAGGTAGGACATTTGATCTCCTGTTAGTTTTATCTTCTAGGTTGTACTGAGAAATATTACCAACAAAATGCACTATCAAAAGTACAAAAAATAAAAAAGTTCTCATGATGCAGAATGACCATCTCCATGTTGTTTTGTTTTCAAATATTACTGAAATATCACCTGTGATTAATTAACCTTCAAGGATAATTTCTAATGCTGTAGTTTGTGAAGGTGAGTATGAAACTATAATTTTATATACTGTTACGTTTTA
This sequence comes from Amniataba percoides, assembly GCA_037176925.1. Taxonomy (NCBI): domain Eukaryota; kingdom Metazoa; phylum Chordata; class Actinopteri; order Centrarchiformes; family Terapontidae; genus Amniataba; species Amniataba percoides. The sequence goes on from JBAJHX010000033.1 coordinate 17,640,469, forward strand.
CTTGATTTATTGAATAATATTTTTAAGATGATCCTTTGTTTGTATATATAAATATGCTCTATTAATCTGTAAAGTGGCAATTAACAGAAGCTGTAAAATAAATGAACTGGAGTAAAAAATGAACTGTAGTTGGAATAAAAGATAAAGTAGCCTAAAATGGAAATAGTTTACTTCAAATCCCTCAAAATTGTACTTAAGTACTTAGTTACTACTCATATAATGAGCTTACTTCAGAGTCCACCTAACAGCAGCTTGTTTTAGAACATTTTATCTCCTATAGTACTTTAATAATTCTGAGATATATTTTGCAAGCTATACAAACATGTTATGTAAGTCAAAACAGCCATTACAGCTGCATACACTGAAATAATTACCCATTACAAGTAAAAGTTCTGCACTTAAGTTATATTTAAGTGAAGTAAATAAGTATTATGAGCAAAAGGTAGGTATCCAGGTATCAAAAGTAAAAGTTGTTATTATAACAGAATGACATTTTGTACATGTATTTTTAGATAGACATTTTTGAAAAAATAACTGCAAGTATTAACATGAGATGAGGATAATCTCTCATGTGGCTGTAGAAGTGCAGTAAATATTATAACTTCATATACTGCAGTTCTGCTGTAATACTATGACATTGTAAAGAGTTTCATATATTTGTGTGTAAAATATGAATATGTAAAGTGGTAAAAGTAATTCTCAAAACAAAAGAGTACTGCAGCTGGAAGTACAACATCTTCCTTTAAACTGCAGTACAGATGGAGCATCTCCATGTTTTTCCAGGTGCAGTGGACTACTTGAGTAAATGTACTCAGTTACTTTCCAACATTTCTTTACCTCTAACGCCTGTTTGCATCCACGCTCGCCCTCGTGATCTCCTCTGCCATATCACTGGCTTATAAATAAGAGGCTGTTTCGCAGATGGAGAAAGGTCGTGGTCTGGACCGGGTGGCCAGAGAGTTGAGCGGCCTCGGCTGTGAGCGGTGCAGCCTGCAGTATCCACATCTCCCACATTAGTAAGCTCTGAGAAGCGATATGTCAGCCAGAGTAATTACTGCCTGTCAGCTCCTGTGACACCGGGCTTAAGGGCCATCTCTGCGGCTCCTATCTGCATCTAAAGAGCTGGGGCCGCTTAATCAGCCCTGACAGTCAAATCCAAAACAGTCATATATATATATATATATATATATATATATATTTTTTTTTTTTTCTTTTTTCCTAGAGAAAGTCTGTCATCATGTGTGCTGATGTAGCTCTCCACAGAGCGCACATTCAGACCCACATGCGGATGAAGGGGCTGATGTGCAATGATTCCTCAAGGACTGGATGTGGGAATAAACTGTGAAGGAGGAGGAGGAGGAAGATAATGCCCCCTTTCTTTCTTTCTTTCTTTGCTCTTCAAAAAAAAATGTCACAGGGGATTGGAAGGTGAGCATCATATGTAATGCTCGGGGCCATGCATCTGATATGCACCCATTATATTTATTTCTCCCTCTCTGCCTCTGTCTCCACATCAGCCCATCTACCTGGAAGAGTGAGCAGGCGGCCTCCTCCAGCGTGTCACACCACTGCAGCTCTTTAACACTGGGGGGGGGGGACTTAAACTGAAGGTGAGCGAGACCGACGTGAGAAAATGATATGGAAGAAAAAGGGGGGCTGCATGAGGGAGAACAGCTATTATATATTTCTACATATATTAAGGTTGTGAGCTGTGTGTTTTTCTTTCTGTCAGTATCACCAGCAGGGTGACACCTCGCCAGTGCATGCATGCATGTTTGTGGCCTGCTGGCTGGATGGATGGATGAGAGGAGCCTGTAAGAAAAGGCCCTGTCAGCTCCAGAGATGATAAAATTTGGGGGCTGCAGAATAAAAGAGGGATGAATGCTTCATTTCCCCAATCACACCATGAGAGGAGGCAAAACTGTTAAGTAACAGGTCGCTTTTATTTTTTAACCTTGGAGAAAATGACCTCAGGGAAAGTTTGGTGAGTTCAGGAGGTCAGATTAAATCTTGGATCTAAGTTGGATTTTTTTCACTTTTAAGTCCCTCCCAAAATTTAGTTAGAGGCCACCTGTTTCATGACTGGCTGGGTGGTGGTGTTGGTGTGTGTGTGGGGGGGGGGGACTAGACGAGCCTAATTGATTTTTAAGTGGTGTCTCTGTGGGTTAGGAGAGTAAGAGGGGAGCCCACTTCAGGGATCCGCCAAACTCCTCCAGTTTGTACCTGAATTGAGGGGCAGTGATGTGTTGTTGATGCGGCTCAACAAGCCACACTGGGGGCCAGACGAGGGGTGGACGGAGGGCCCGAGCTGCTGAGCCGCCCCGGTGGGGGATGGAGGGTGATTAGAAATGAACTTACTTCTGCAGAGGCAATAAGCTGACATGTCAAGCCTCATTTGCCAAAGAAATGGAGGACGTATCAGGTCTGATATGGGCACACAAACACTGTCTCTCTGCTCTCAGAGCACACATTCATGGTGATGATGATTAGACAGCAATCTGAAAAGTTTCAACACATTTTGGCCCCACAGTGTGTTTGCAGGCTGCAGTGTGTTAACAGAAAACGCATTGACAACTGTGTGTTGCTGGGCTATTTTTGTAAGAGAAAAGTGGAAAAGTGATGCCTGGGTTGCCACCGTCACACTCTTAGAAAGACTTGGTTATATGCACCACCCACCTTCACTCCACACACACACACACACACACACACAGAGAGAGAGAGGCATGCATGCATGCATCATGGAGCCCGGACCTGCAGAGAAAAAGCAGCTCTCCCTGAGTGAGCGGAAGAAAAAGGGGGAGAGGGAGGCCGGCTTGCAGCTCCACTCTTCCAGAGTCTCACACACAAGATCCGGGCGCACGGCTCCATTGAGTACGAGGAGGCTTTTGCATGGAGGTTCATTAGAAGTAACGAGTTGACACAAGGTAAATCTTAATGTTGAGGCGCCTTTCTCTACCGGCCCGGGGAGGAGCCCTCATTAACTGTCGCTAACAACCCGTGTAAATACACTGATTGGACAGCTCCGATACAAGCTCCCAGCCCTGCCAGGAAGTCCCCCTAATGAGACCACACAATAAAAACAATAAAAGAAAGGGGGGAAAGAGAGAGTGAGGGAGAGAGAGAGAGAGGGAGAGAGAGGTGTTAAAAACTTTTGTACAAGCTTTGCTGTTAAAGTTGGCGCCACATTTGCAGATCATTATGACAAAACTTTCACAAAAAATGTGCGTTTATTCAACCGACGCCTTTTTTTCCTGTTTCTCTTCATTTTCAGATGAAGCTACGGTTGTGTCTCTGCAAACGTGCACGGAGGAGTGACCCATTGCACCTGTGATTACCAGCGATAAGTTGGCAACTGTTTCACGGAGGTGTGAAGGAATCGGTTGTTTTAGCGCTGCAGGTGTCGCAGTCATTTAGATAATATGCAGAATGGCGTGCATAAATTTAAACTCATGAAGCTTTTAAAGAGGGAAACAATCAAATAATTCTCCACGGCACCAGAGCGTGTGTTTTATCTTAAAGCAGGAAAGAATGCACTGCAAAAAATATCGAAACACTAAAATGATAATTTCATCACACCTCTCCTCAAACGCGTGAATTTCTGCAACCAAGTGATTCCGCACGTTTTACGCATGGATTTTGCAGACACATATCAGCATTTTAAAGCGAAACAGGCTGTCTAATATCATCTATTACAATAAATAAAAACTGCACTGAGTGAAAATTATCATGAAAAAAATATATAAGAGGAACAGATGAAATTGTCCCATCACGTCGCCAGAGCTTTCACACCTTTTCAGCGAGAAACGTATATTTTTAAACGTCGGTGCTTCATTAAATGACTTGTTTAGACTGATATTTTTTACAGTGTAGTCACAGAGAGTCTCCGTGCTCTGGCATGGTCAGCGTGGGACTGAGGGGATTGTGCGCCCCGTCCCGACAGCATCACACATCTGCTCTGCAAAGGGACACATCTCCCCGGAGCTCGGAGGATGAGGGGAAAAAAGGGCAAATACACCACATTAAAAACGGAATTTCGTGATTTAAAAGAGGAGATCTGGGATAATTATCCCCCTAAAACATACTAAAATGGTCAGAAAGTTTATCTCTATCAGTTTTATATATAGAGATTTTTTTTTTTAAAAAGCGCTTCCGAAACATAAAATGAGTCACCGAGCATCGCAGACAGCAGACTGAACTCACAGGAGCAGCGGTGGATTTTCATCCTGGTCTCGGACAAACTGAGCGGTGAAACAGCAGCGAACCGGTGTCACGTCCAGTCCCAAACTCGAGTGGTGACACTCGGTGGAGAGGAGCCTGCTTTCAGCTCTGCAGGGGGACGAACAAGAGCAGAGAAAAACAAGAGCGAAAAAAAGAAAAGAAAAGGTAACTCCTGATATGCTTGGTTAAAAAAAATTAAAGAAAATAAAAGAACAAACCAAACCACCAGCGTTGAATTTCATCATTAAAATAAAATGTCATTCATCTCTTGGTGTGTGAATGATAATTAAAAGTTGCGATAGCCTCAGAAAATAAATGCATGCGTGCACATGCAACTTAGTTCACAACGAAAATGAAAACCCTGATTTTTTTGTTGTTTGTTTTTCTTACGTACCCGTCATTACTCCAAAGTCTCGTCCTGCGCATTGTTGAGATGAATCCAGGATGGAGCAGCAGGCACACGAGTCTCTCCTGTGTTTGCCAGGGAGGGGTGTGCTGCCTTTTCTGGCCAGCCTCTGCCAAACCGGGGTCAACGAGGGAGCAAAAAAATAAAACAAGACCCCTTCTTTCGCGGCTCCTTTCTCTTTCCCTCTTACCTTTTACAGTCAACACCTTTTTTTTTCTTTCTTCCTCTCATCCGGTCCCCTTCTCTCTCTCTCGCTCCCCGTACATGACGTAACGCCAGCTTTGTTTATTTGCTGCCCTTATTGGAGGCTGATGCACGAAAATATCTTAACTAATTGGCAATTAACCAGGACGCACACTGATGCTGTTGATTCGCTGAATGGCTGCTGCAGAGATCTGCTGCAGCACATCGACGTTGTGGCGAAACGAAATGAACTTTATTTCTATTAAAACTTTCCAAAACAAAGTTCCACATGATGCCTCAGAACCAATCAATCAATCAATCAATTTATAGGGTCACGCTAGAGGAGAGATGTCAATGCGTGCTCCTCTGTCTGCTGCCACTTTTTTTTTATTTGTTTGTTTGTTTGTCTGTCTGTTGCGTGCGTAAACGCTGTTTGTGTTGTCGCGTCTGGAGGTTCAGGCTGTAAGTAAACGGAGGAGACGCTAAATGCTCGACGCGCATTCAGAGCTCGTCCCCCGCTGCTCGGGAACATTCAGCGAGCCCTCGGATAAACACACAATTAGGGCAGGTGAATAAACTTGTTTGGGGGGTGTTAATTACATGCTTAACGTAAACAAAAGCCATGTAAAAGAATGTGAATTACCAGTGGCTTCCTCCACCTCCACCCCCCCCAAACCATCACCCCCTCCACCCCCACCCCTCCTCTCTCCACCCCAATCCCCATTCAGGTTTTACATTTCACCTCTAGTCTCTTCTAGGAGTGATTTCCGAATTGCCTGCGAGGGCTACTCCCAAACAAGGCTCCTCCAGAGCATAATGCTGGATAATACCTGCAGCCTCGGCTTGAATGGTGATCGCCTAAATTGGTGCACCAGGAACACCGGGCAGGTAGGAGGCTTTGCATATTCGGAGTAGGCGCTGCTAAGCCTGCACTCTCAGCTTAATTTTTAGGGGTGGTGCGTGCATGTGTGTGAGAAAGAGAGACAGGGGAGGGAAAGGGAGGGGGGGGGGTTGTAATAGGCTAGGAGGTTAGTTTTAACACCAGCACGAAAATACCAGCCTTTACTTCCAGTCCACGGAGCTTTCCAACGGGACCAATTCAAGTGCCACTTGGAATTAGTTCTCCTGCAGGTTCGTATAGAGGCGCAGTGGACAGGTTTGATCCCATATACTGCCCCCACCAAACCCATCCCCACCTCCCTCCTTCCCTTTCCTTCACGTACACACATCCCAGAACGACGCGCACAGACCTGACCCTGCAACCAGATCATCACAACCCCTGCTCCGTGTCACACACACACACACACACATAAAGATACATGCACAACACAGGTGGACATGCAGGAATCAAAGTCACCCACCTTTTTTTCTGGGGGGTGCAAGAAAAAAAAGCAGATGCGTAAAAGTGTGCGTAATTTGCGCACTCGCACCTGCGTGTTGGTTGAGGTGAACACAATCAGGAAGCTTTGAACACACATACACACGCATGGAGAGCTGGTCTACTCACTGTCCCCCCCTCCGAGCCTGAAGTCGGTGGTCTATCTGGACAGCCCCGGAGAATGTGCAAATCTGAGAGGAGAGGGAAGGAAAAGTTTTGAATTCCTGAATGATTTTGTAGAAAGGCGGCTTAGGATCATTATGTCAGCTTTATTGAGGGCGGATTAAGCGGAGTCTAGATGCTACGCCTTGTATGCGGCCCTTTCACAATGTGAGCACTGTTCGTGTTGGAGTGAACTCACACTATTTTAACACCCTATAAGCCCTGTCTAAATATGAAGCCGTTTTAGCCATAAACATGAAAATCACACCGCCGTGGCTACTGCTGTAAGCCGAGTCCTGTGACTGGATGTGGACATTGATCTGTCCTTACCACCAGATCAAATACATGAAAACTGCTTTTATGTCCCCAAGAAGCTTTCATGTTGCCATTTGATTGTAATTCCAATACTAATGGTATTAATTAGAGGGCTGGGCCATGACAAAAAAAAGAAAGAAAAAAATGTGATAAACTGGTGGCATTAAAAGGGCGATGCCATTGGTAAATTAGTTTTCGAAGTGAAGCGCTGTGACCTTTGTTTAATCAACCCAAAGCTGCGCATCGATATTCATTTGGAACAATAAATTGTGTTGGTTGGAGAGGAGGCAGCGGGCGGAGAGGGTGGGGGGGCAGAGCTGCGCCCGGCGTCCCGGAGGCAAGGCCGGGGACAGCGGGAGGGGGAGCGGCATCACCCCGCAGCCTCCACCCGGACCGGCGCAAAGTGACCACACACACCAGCGAGCCGGAGGAAAGTCATCAAAAAAAAAAAATGAATATGCATTTTTTTCTTTTAAATCATCGACGCATCCACGACAGAAGCCAAAAGATTATCAGACTGTGTCATGGTTGCATCTCTGAGGAAAACAAGAAAATGGAAAGTGATAACACATTTCAAAAGGAAGAAGAAGAGAAAAAAACGTGCAGGACCCTGAAGCTTTCCATACCCCCCCTCACAAAAATGACTGACCTGATAAAAAAAAAAAAAAAGATTAAAAAAAAAAGTAGCAACTACCGGAAAAAAATGTACGGGAAGAATGTGCAAATTGACTCGCTTCTATTCAAATCGTGTATTCCGGAGTTGCAGTCATTGGTTGTCCATTTGTCACCCTTTTAAAGCTCCCTCTGCCTCCCTCCCTCCCCTCTCCCCTCTCCCCGGCTCTGCTGAGCATCTCCAGTCTACATATCTTCTTTAGCTTTAACGAGCCTCGTTAAGATCGCAATAATATTCCACCCTCTAATTGCTCTCTCCATTCAGCAGATAGCGCGCACTGGCTTGTGGCTGCTGCGCGCGGTGCGGTGGGAGGGTTGCTGTGGAGATCCGAGACTCTGATAACCCCCCGTGCGCGCTGCACAAGTGGTGAAAGCCTCGCGCTACGTACTGGCTAATGATTGGCACGCTTGACAGTGATTGGCAGGGCTGCCATGACAACGCTACAACGACACCAAGAAGACCAATAGAAAAGGGAAACAAAATGTTTCAATGCTACACTCAACGGCGGATTTAGGGGGGAGATATTATGAGGCTGGTGTCATTAGGCGATAGCCATTGAATCATTCAATCTTTTTTACTTGCCGTGTTTTTTCGGTTTTTTCCCCCTTTTTCTCGATAATTTTCTTTCTCTCTCAGGTCATTTCCATGGTTTTCAGATCCCCTTTAGAGCTTTATCCCTCCCATTTCTTCCTGCCAAACTTCGCTGATCGCCCTCTGCTCCTGGCGAACAGCGCTCCCACCACCAGGTCTCCAGAAGACTTGTCCATGTTTCAGCTACCGACCCTCAACTTCTCCCCGGAGCAGGTGGCGAGCGTCTGCGAGACGCTGGAGGAGACCGGGGACATCGAGAGGCTGGGCCGCTTCCTCTGGTCCCTGCCGGTCGCTCCGGGAGCGTGCGAGGCGATCAACAAGCACGAGTCCATCCTGCGCGCCCGGGCCGTGGTGGCTTTCCACACGGGGAATTTCAGAGACCTCTACCACATCCTGGAGAACCACAAGTTCACCAAGGACTCGCACGGCAAGCTGCAGGCCATGTGGCTGGAGGCGCACTACCAGGAGGCCGAGAAGCTCCGCGGCCGCCCCCTCGGACCGGTCGATAAGTACCGGGTGCGGAAGAAGTTTCCGCTGCCTCGGACCATCTGGGACGGCGAGCAGAAGACGCACTGTTTCAAGGAGCGGACGCGGAGCCTGCTGAGGGAGTGGTACCTTCAGGACCCGTATCCAAACCCCAGCAAGAAAAGGGAACTGGCTCAAGCCACTGGACTCACTCCCACACAGGTCGGAAACTGGTTTAAAAACCGGAGGCAACGAGACAGAGCCGCGGCGGCCAAAAACAGGTTGGTGCTTCTCTTTCTTTTTTCTTTCTTTCTTTCTTTTTTGTGAAAACACGAGAAGGCGAGAAAGTTTTTTTCCGCTCTAAAATGCGTAAAATGTGAAGAAGAGAGGAGGTTTGATCGGACGCGTGTGTGTGGAGAAACAGGCTGCAGGAGGAGCGAGCAGGCTGCGGCGACATGTTTGTTATGAAGGGAGATCAGGACCAGCGTGGAAAACACAGTTTATCCTAAAAACACAAATCACCTCTAAAAAATATAAGATTTAAAAAAAAAAAAAAAATTATAAGAGCTTTTAAAATATTTGACGAGTGATTTAACTTTGTGGCTGTTTTTGAACAGTATGTGGCTTCATCTCACTGAGGAGAAAAAAAAACACTTTTAATGTTAAAACTCAAATTTGAGAAATGATTCTGAATTATAAAACAATAAGAACATAATCACAAACTAGTTTGCTGTTAAACTGAATAGGTGATTATTGGGGCTTTTTTTAAAAAAATAAAAAAGCTTGTTTGTGTTTTCCGTAAGAGTGAAAGTCCTGCAAATAACAAGAAAATACTAAAATTATATATAAAAGAACATTTCCAGACTTCACTTATTTATAGTATAACAACTATTTAGGTGATTATAGTTTAAAAAGCCTTGTGAATAATTTTAACCTGTATTAGTCTAAAATAAACAGCACAGCAAAAGTCTTAATATCTACAATATTCAGCTAAAAGTTAAATGCTTTTATCTGCACCTTTAAATACATTTTAAATTGTCAAGTTGCAGATAATTTTTAAATATTACTGTCTTTCTACCCGAATGGTCAGGATTTATTTAAGCTACACAGCAGCTCCATTTCTCATGAACTAGGGCGCTTTTATCATTTCAACATCACGTTACTTAGCATTGTTGGGGAAAAAAGATGATCTCAAAGGATAATAAAGGTATTATTGATATTGCTGGACTAAAACGAGCATGCGTATTAAAAAGGAAGAAGACATAGGCTGTGGTATCATTCCGTTGAAATGCTGTAATTGATTAGAAAATACCTCGGAGAGTACTAAGCCATATGAACACTATTCTAATCTTTCTCCTAAATGAAGAGATATATTTCCTGGCTGACATTATCCCGCCGTGATGGAGTTATTATCGTGAGTGGATTGCAGATAAACATTTAGGATGATTGGAGTAACCTGGATCCCTCATTCATACATCATCCATCAGGCTCAGACGCATCTGTGACACTTTTTTTAACGTTTGCAGTAAAAAGAAAAAAAGGGTGGCTTTTTTTGTTTGTTTGTTTGTTTGCAGAAATAATCAATTTAGTTATAAACCTGCACAGTGATGGTTTAGAAGAAGGAAGAATGACACCAATGCACGGAGAGACTATAAAGACAGAATAAAAACCAGACTGCCATCAAACTGCTTTTTACATAAGACACCAAGCTGGATTTAAAGCTTATTTCTCTTTCTCTCTCTCTCTCTCTCTGTGTAGTGATATGACTGGTATTTTTAAAAATCCCACACTGCTGACTTACATTTATCATTCCTACTTTTGCATGAAAGGAAGGAAGATGAGGAGTGTTTGGAAGGGAGGGGGGGTGTTAAAAACAAAAACAAAAACAAAAAAAAGCCATTACATTTCTTCCAACATTTGGTAGTCTAAATAGTGCAGCGTTTTGTCCCCTGAAAGCTGGCTATTTGGTAAAAGCATGCATGCATGGCTGGGGCCGGCAGGGGGAAAGAAAGGCGAGCTTGGACCCCTATTTTGCAGGAGGAGGAGGGGAGAGAGGGGAGGTGTGTGTGTAGTTTGGGAGGGGGGACATTCTCAGGTCTAATTGCCATTTCTCTCATTTTTCCCCCCTTCTTTTTGCACCCCTTCCCCTCTCGCCTCTTTTTTTTATTCCTTCTCCAGGCTCCAGCACCAAGCAATAGGACCGAGCGGCATGAGGTCCCTCTCAGAGGCCGGTCTCACCCCTCACAGCTCGGCGGAGTCGCCCTCGACCGCGGCCAGTCCGACCACCAGCGTTTCCAGCATGACAGAGAGAGTCGACACCGGGACGTCCATCCTGTCCGTCACATCCAGCGACTCGGAGTGCGACGTATGATACGGAGGGAAACAAACAAACAAACAAACAAACAAACAAAAAACAAACAAACGAGAAAAAAAACAACAAAACAAAAACCCACACACAAAAACAAACAAAAAGAGAAATATTTACAGGGAAAATGGACCTGAGAGGAAGAAAAAAAAGACTTATGAAATATCGCGGATGAAAAAAGGACCGATTGATATAAATATTAAAATAAAAAAGAGATAAAGCACGTCGTTTTTTTTTGTTTTTGTTTTTGTTTTATTAAAAAGCGCTTTCAAAAAGGACCCACGCCTCCCCCCTTCCTCTTCATAACCCCACACCACCACCACCACAACCACCAACTACTACTACTACTACTACTAGACTACTTGCATGATGTCTTTTTTTTTATTATTATTATTTTTGTAATCAGGGAAAATAACCTGAATGCAAGATTTTCCATCAGGAACATCGATCAGAGGGAATAAAAACAGATCGTTTTGCTGTCTTCGTCGCTATTTTTTTTCTCTCTTCCCCATCATTTTTTTTTTAAAGTCCAAGTGATGATGATGATGATGATGATGATGATGATGATGGCGGCGGTCATGCCATGCAGACAAGATGCAATCCTGTTTTTTGTTTTTTTTTTTGTTTGTTTTTTTTTCCTCTCTCTTCACTTTGTGTTCATCAGACAATCATTTTAAGTCGTAAGCACCTTTTTTAAATACACTTCTGTCACTGCCTGTGTGGGGGTAAACATGCTCAAGAAGAAAAAAAATGTCGAACGGGATCGTTTATGACTGTATCAGATTTTTATTTTTATTTTCAAAATTTTATATTGAATTATGTATATCTCAAATAATGCGATCATTCTCCCGGTCTGTAATATACGTGTAGAAATATGCTTGTACATAATTATTGCTCCCCCCCCCCCTTCCCCCCCCTTCCTCCCCCCTCCCTCTCCGTCTCCATCCTCTTTTCTATCCCTTCCTCACTTTTCTTGACTTGGTGTTCCTACATAAAATATTTGTCAAAACTTACCACTCAAGTGCTCTAGGCGTTTTTGTTGCTTTTGTTTTCTTTCTTTTTTTCTTTTGGCTGGGGGAAGGGGTTGATAATGACTAAATATGTTCTCGGTCATATTTATGCAACCACAAGAACAAAAAAAAGAAATCTATATATATATGGAGAAGAAAAGTGGAATAGATGGTTAATAGTACATTTATTCAAGTCTGCAGCCCCCCTCCTCCTCCTCATCCTCCTCCTTCTCTCCTCTCTGCCGCCCCAGGGTCGCCCAAAGCGCTTATTTACATTAGCCTATTCACTGTTTCTTTCTTGCGTGGTTATTATGTTAATGTACCATACATTTCTAAATCAAATACAGTATTCAATTTGCTATACCCCCTTTTTTTTGCATGCTGTCTCTCTCTCTCTCTGCCTCCATCCGATTACGGATAAGGACATTGATAAGTGGCTAAACACATGTTCATATTGGGTCATTATTGGATTGTGGACGCATTAATGCTCATCATGGCTTATGTTCCCGGAGCAGGTTAGGGCTGTCAGCTCACTGGAAATGAGTTCGTCCGGAGCAGAGTTGACTTTTTTTTGTTAAAGATTATTTGTCATGTTGGTATGAGTTGTTTGGTCTTTTTTTATATATATATATATATATAAAGTGAACAAACTAAGGTTGTGTTTTAAGATGCTCTAGATTTTATTTTTCCAGAGGAGGTCAAACTCCTCACTTTTATTATTATTATTTTTATTACTTTTATTTATTTACTCTGAGTTCAGACCCATGTCATGTAGGTAAAATCCCTCCTCTATATGACTGCCTCTGTAAATTCTGGCAAACGTCATGCAGCACTTAAAAATGTGAGTGCTATTTCCCCTTTTGTTTACCGTTGCTAGTGAATACAGAAATTAAGTAAACGCGCCATTAAATGGGCTAATCACGATGGGACTCCTCCCCTGTCCCAATCTCCCATTGTGGGCCGCTGAAAAGAGCTTTTCTTCCTCGGACGAGAACCATTTCCCCCTCCAAAAAAAAAAAAAAGGCTTTCTCTCCTGCAGTCCCTTTCCATCTAAATCCCCAACCAATTATGCTGCAGACTAGGGCAGATTTGCTGTAGGACACTGTTGCAGGAGCTATAGTTTTGGTGGAAACACTTGCGCAGAGATTTCGGTGCCTCCTGGAAGCAGCGCTGAGGGTTTCCCCACATGTAAATGCGGCGCTGTATTAACTTGCAGGCAGCTCAGAGACGCGCCGGCTCTCTGTGGCTGCTGCAGTCGTGTCTTTTTAGCAGCAGAAAGTAGGGCAGAGGCTGCTGTTTGGCTCAGGGAGACGGCAGGACTTTTAGAAAGTGGAGACTGGCATGTGAAAAAAAAGCTCATTCAGACAGAGGCGGTGCAAACCTGCAGGTCTTTCGCCAGGACAGATTTCTCTCCGACTTTTGCTTTTTAATGACACTACTTAAACTTTGCTGCCTCCAAAAACAAAAAAAAGTGGAGCACAAGTCCTTGTGTCCTTCTGTTGTGTGAGAGACTAGCAGGATGTTTTGATTTTTTTTCTCAGGATGTTTTGCGTTTTTGTGCAAATGTTTGGAAGCTTAAAATCTGAATTTTCTACGGGCCGTGTGTGCGTGCGCGTAAAGGCGCACGGAGCAGAGGCTGAAAGGGAGCGTTTAACGCGGAGAATAGAGAGCAGGAAAGCAGCTCTCACACAAAAACGTGCCTAATTAGACCAGTTTCATTTGTTAATCTCATGGTTATAAGTTAGCAACATGGGAGGCTGTGGCACCTGTGCGTGAAAAACAAACTTACTCTGACTTATAGCGCGTAAAAATAGTTTTTTAAATATGTATTTGATTGTTTTAAACTAAAATACATCTCTGCTAAATTTGAGTCTGATAAATTGGGATTGTTATAAATAGTATGTTTATCTGTAGATATTTTAAATCTGATTATGCTGTTGTTGTTCCCCCCCCCCTCCATAGATGTTATCAGTCTCCACTGGATGAAACGTGCGCGTAAGCTATCTGCATGCATGCGTCCCCCCCTCAGACAGGATACCAATCAAAACACAAAAACAAGTGTGTCAAAAGCTTCAGCCGTCCGACTCAATGGACCCGTGATCCTGAAATAACCGAGGCCATAATGCAGACAAGCCCGAAAGCTCAGCCCCTGAAACAAAACCGCCTCCTGCATCCCGCACTCACTGCAGATGAAGTAAATCTGTATCATATTTTAAACCCATTCCGGGTCTTAAATCGGCCTGCCGGAGACAGATAGGCCCTATCAAGAGCACCGAGGGGCCATGGCACCGCCGCACCACCAGACCCTTATCGCAAAACCCCCAACACCCACCACCTCTCCTTTTTTTTACGCACTCCACAAGTTTTATTGGCTGCGACAAGTCCCGGCTATGATTGAGATTAAATTAATCGTAAACTGAAGAGCATTTTTATCGGCAAAGGAGGACACGAGGATTAGGGCAGTATCTGAGAGATGGAGCCACAGATAGAGACTCATGAATACAAAACAAGCGATGAATGGGCTTCATTTGCGCAACGCTACGTTCATTATCCCAAAGGGCTCTGGAAAAGCAGTGTAAATATGCAGATATAAGCTAAGGGTGGAAAAATGCTTGAGGAACAGAAAAGTAGTGATGAAAGCGAAGTGTTTGTTTGAGAGAGTGTGTAAAAGAAAAAAAAGTCAGCTAAAGATGCCAACTTTGCGGTGTTTCACCCCTTCATGTCGTTTCCACTGCGCAAAAACACAGATTATTTATGATGGATGTCCATAAATGCACCAGCAAACTGTGTGTCAAAGAAATATTTTCAGGAATTTAACGCCATGACACGATTCCAGAAACACACCAGAAGTCAAAATTAACTAAATATCATGATGTTTTTTTCCAGTCAGGACATGTTTGACCATGTAAATGAGACAGAGATGCAAATACAAACATATGTAGGCCAGAGGGGCAGTGGTAAAAAAAAAAAAGTGCTGGAAGTGTGAGTCTATCTGTTGCTGGCTGGGGTCATTAACAGTGGGGGAGCTCTTGTTCGTGATCTGTCAACTCAAATATGGATCACAAGACAAAGGAACTTAGCGAGGAGTAATCTGTGTGTGTGATACTTACATGAGAGTAAACGAGAATGTGAGACAAGTGCGGCAACAATGGAGACTCGCATGTTTTCTCTCTCTCTCTTTCTCTCTCTCTCTCTTTCTCTCTCTCTTCGCTCCCTTAAGTTGTTTTGCATTTATCTGTGCAAGTGCATCTGTCAAACAGGATTTGCTTGAACATCAAGCTGAACGTCAACAACATAAAGACGATTAGTATTTTTCTTTCTTTTTTTTAATATGGCTTCCAGATTTGAAGTCAAAGTGATTTCAAATAATCTTTAAGAGGTGAAAAGCACAAAAGAAAGCGACTCTGGAGGGAAAAATATATATAGCTGATTTTTGTTTGGATTGATGGTTGTTTGCTTCGTGATGATCCACTCGAAGGTCAGAGTTTACCTCCCTTTTCATTCCCAACCACAACAACTTGTGTACTGAAGTTAATACAGGCACAGTCCAACTATAGAGAGCAAGAGGAAAGAAGAAAAAGTAGAAGAAGAGGAGAAAAAGAGAAAGAAAGGGGGGGTGACTATTAAGCCGGAGTCTGGCGGTGAGAAATACTTGCCCTGCCCTGTTTTTTCTCGGATTTCACCGGTTAACTGAACACAACTTTCCCATTGGTGTGTATTCATGCAGCACCCAAAGAGCAGCAGCCTCCCTGCAGCCTCTGCAGCGCGGCTGTCAGTGCAGGAATGAGCGGGGGCCCTTTGGACGAAACTTTGTGCTCTCACTTCTCTCCTCTCCTCAATAGGTAAGGCGCAGGGCTGCAGCATTCCTCTTGACTGAGTGGTAATTTATACTAAGTTATCTGACCGTGACCTGCCATTCTGCATGTTTTTCTGGGTTATTATAGGAGGGGTGGATATTAGCAGCAATTAAGCCATCCTTGTAAAGGCCAAAACAAGCGAGTCTGCTTTAAATACGTATTATATTTTCACCTCGACATCACCCTTAAATCACAACTATTTTAGAGGGATTTTCGGCAACATGGCTTTTTTAAAAATACAATTTTAGTGCAATTAAATTGGTATTTTAAAAAAATACAATAAAACTCTGGAGTGCTGGAGTGATAATAAAAAATGTTATAATAGTGGTGTGTGCTCATTCGGTCAGGTGACAGTTTTATAATTTGGCGTGGCTCGAGATGAGAGGGGACTTTTTTGCGCAGTTTCCACCGTGTGCGTCCGCGCCGAGGTGCGTAAATTGTGCGCTTTTTTTCTTTTTCTACCCAAAGCCAGGCGCCGTGCACCTGCTGCTTGTTGTCAACAGATCGACCCCCCAACCACATCACACACACACACACACACACACAGTCTCTCCCTTGCACACTTACCATTTCTCACACACACACATTCTCTCTCTAAGACAAGGGCAGCGTTTGAACGTGTCCTTCTATTAAATTGTAATTTGGAGGTCACACAAGGCAGGAGGCAATGATACAGGATCAGAGGCCTACAAGCTTCTATTATGTGCAGGCTACTGTGTATAGACAGATGGGATCATACTCTCTCTCTAGTCAAGTTTGGGAGGTGTGTGTGTGTGTGGTGGTTGGGGGTGTGTGTGTCTTACTTCAGTTTAATGCTTATTAGTGTGGACTGCCATTGCACAAGCCTCATCTTTTTAAAACAAGAATAACATGAAAGCAACCCAACTTTGGCTTACTCAAGCGAACATTATCCACACACACACACACACACACACACACACACACACACAAACACATGCACACAC
The DNA here is from genome assembly GCA_037176925.1 of Amniataba percoides. NCBI lineage: Eukaryota > Metazoa > Chordata > Actinopteri > Centrarchiformes > Terapontidae > Amniataba > Amniataba percoides. The sequence continues at coordinate 17,657,057 of JBAJHX010000033.1, forward strand.
ACATATGAAGGTTGTGTGTGTGTGTGTTGGAGTGGGGGGCTCTGGGTGCAGGCTGTGATCTCTCGCCTTGTGCACACCGAGTGGACAGAGGGCTGAGCAGCTTAAATAGAGCCCCAGCACCTGTGTTTTCCGCCGCCGTTCTCAGGCCTCCTTCCTTGGCGTGGCACGGCACGGCACGGCACCGATGGACGCGCACACACACACCACGAGCTGGTAAAATAAAAGAGAAGGACGTGAGAGTTTATCCAGTAAACAATTAAACTAAAATCCTCCATATGATGGGTTTACACGCTGCACCCCTCCCTCCACACACACACACACACACACACACACACACACACACACACACACACACACACACACACACTTCATCCCCCTCCTCTGTTTTGTTTAAAGATTATCATTAACCAACTTAACTTATATCCAACCCTGCCTCATCAAAGTCAATCAGTTTTAATTAGGCACAATCACAATGAAGGGGGGGGGGTCACATCTTAATATTATATTACACAGAAGGTCATTCAAGAGTTGGTGTGAATATAAAGAATCTTCTGCACTCATAATAATAATGATGATGACGATGATAACAAAAATAACAACAACAGCAGACAAATTGGTCTAATAATAGAGAATTTCTGCTGCCACTCATTTTATAAATAAACTCGTCACTGAATATTTGCTTTTTGGGAGGAAATCACCAAAACATGCTTCAGTCCTACCCCCCCTCCGGATGACTTGGTGCAGTTTTGGTGACACGTCCACCCCTCCTACACACACACACACACACCTCCCCCATTTTTTAGCTCCCCCCTTTTTCCTTCCATGAATTGGTGATTGTTCCCTTCTGATGCTGAAGGCCACTGTCTGTCAGCTGGAGCTCCTGCCCGCTCCGGGACTGAGAGCACCGGATGAGCACCTGGACACGGACACCCGGTCCTGCTGTGCCCAGACAACTCTCTCTCTCATGAACACACACACACACACACACACACACACACACACACACACACACACACACACACACACACACACACACACAC
>JBAJHX010000033.1:17659964-17671999 GCA_037176925.1 Amniataba percoides
GTGTGTGTGTGTGTGTGTGTGTGTGAGGGATGGTGGAGTTGGTGGAGGTGAGGAGTGGAGGCATAATGGTGTCCGCTGGAGCGCGGCCTTTTAGAGTTTAACTTGCCTATTATGGAGAGCATGGGACGGGAGAGGAAGAGGACAGAGAGACGGCAACAGAGAAGGTTTCACTGTAAATGGACAGTAAAATGCTTACGGCAACCAGGCTCGAATCCACCATTAAATCATCGCAGGAGCAAAAGGGTATGCCGGCATGTTACATGCCACGAGCAATAACTCTTTCATTTCCCCACTTTGTACGCACTCATATGTCCTAAAATGGTTTCATCCCTATTTCAGGTTCACATGAGTGTATAAGCAAATTTTATCTGGGGTCACTGGAGTCGATGTTCACCTGTCATTTGACCTGTGAATTTTAAATTCACATTTTAAACGCCTGTAGGTAAAACATGCCAACAAACATACTGTGACGTTTAAAGAACATACCTGCATACTGCATGAGAAGCAATATTAAAGTCTTCTCATTTTGACTTGTCCAACACCCTCCTCATGTATTCAGCTCCTTTAATCCAACTGAAAGGTTTTGCTTGTCATAGCTGCTCTTGGATAGAGGTTAACCATCTGGAAAAAAGGGGAAGAAAGTTTAATGAAATTCCTGTTTCAAATTCACCCTTTGCTATTCATTGTCTATGAGAGGTAGATGTACCTTGCTAGTTAATAACTGGCTCGAGGCTCTGGAGGCCCTCAGCTGAAGCGTGCTGTTTTGTCCGACCACTTTTTCTATTTTTAATAGGTTCCTGTACATGAGTCGGTCGTGGAGTATCTTTAAAGCGCCTCTTTAAAAATGGCCTCTGTCCCGAGGTGGCCTCCAAAGCACATGCATTATTGAAGCATGCACCGGCCTTGTCCTCCGCACTCCCTTCGCTTCAGTCCAGTTCAGCAAGCAGCAGCGGCAGCAGCTGCACAGCTCCCACAAGAGCCGGGCGAGGAGGAAGAAAGCACAGCCCGAGTGTTCAGAGCTCAGAGACCTGATGTATGTCTGCAGAGGAGGATGAAAGAGGAGCGGTGACAGGTCAACACATCAAATATCCTTCACAAGTTCACATTGTCACTGAAGTTCAGATGTTTTTGTTCATCACTGAGGAAATATAACAGAGAAACATCAGTGCATGAAAAAGGAAAGGCGATATATCACACTTAACATGGCTCTACATCACAAAGTAATTCAACATAAAGAGAAAATGTTAAAATAATATCTAAATAATTCCCTTTTTAATCATGTTTTTTAACATGAAACACTGAATACTAACATTACAAAACACATATTTTATGTGTATGTATAATTTGAAAACTGAAAAAAACTTAATGATAAAAATGTGCTGTTGTTCTAATCCAACATCAAACCTTTGGAACCAGTATTTCCTTTTCTCCCTGCTTTACACACACAAATATGTACACACACACACACACACACACTATCAAAACTGAATGGGAGCAGTTGGAGAGAATTGAGCGAGGGCAAAGGGAGAGGTTGAGAGCTGTGTAAATGGTCAATTGGCTTAACTCAGTGGTGTCTGTTCTCGGTGTGACCATGTCAGTGGGCAATGTGCAAATGTGCACTCTTTTGATTTCCCTGATGTAATCCTCCACAGCATACTGGTAGCCTATAAAGCCTCGGGGAGGAGAGATGAGTGAGACGCCGGATAGTGTTTGTTCTGGGATTAAGATATCACTTCCTCGCGTTTCGTTCATTCAAATGTCACACATGCAGAGTACGAGTGCAAACAGTGTATGGATGTGCATGAATACACACACAGGAGCATATTCTCCACCCACACACACACACACACACACACACACACACACATCTGTCCCTGTATTCACACTATCTATTTCTATTTCACAGTCTGTATTTATAGAGATTGTAGCTGTCTCATTATGTTACACTGCCATCTAGTGATCTATAATAACTCACCTGAATAATGACTCTCACATTACTCAGAACTCCTTCATTGTGTTGGAAGGGAGGATGGTTTGACTGAGGACAGCTCTCCCTCTGATGCATATTGTTTCCCTTTCAGACTGATAACACCTGCAGCACTCAGCATCTAATTGCTCTGCTATCAGCCCACTGTCGCGTTATTGAGAAGAAGTAGGAGCAAATTAATGTCAAATGAACCTCCCTCTGTTTTTTTTTTTTTTTTTTTTGGTGGCTGTGCAATTTTGATGCCAGGTTTTCAGAATTAAAATTGTATGTCAAAATGAAATGTCATCCTGAAAACAACTTATCATGTTCTTATTATGAGTCTCATTGTCAGTAATTATTGTTAAAAAAATCTCCAATCACATAATTGAAGACAGAGCATGATTTTCAGTGGCAATATTAGAATCAGTCTGTGACACCACAGCTCAAAGTCTGTGACTGTCACTGACACTATTAGCAGCCTTTCATACAGTAATGAGATGCCATATGACCACGTGTTTTCTAATTCCTGAAATTACTTTAAATACACCTGTGAGAGTGAGAAAGGCAGCCTGTCACTATCGATTGTGGTATCATGTGGAGTTCATTTAACACCTCAATCACACAAAATCTCACATTTGTTCTACAGTCTTGCAAGCCATCAAATTATGATGGAGAAAAAAAAATCCTACACCAGGTCTTCTTAACTATTTCAACCATAATCAAACATTCACAAGTAACTCACTGCTATCGTTTTTTGAAAATCACAGAAGCCTGAGTGTGCAAACAGGAGTCATTCAATAATCAAAAGAAATGTCTCACTTCAACCACAAGGGGTCATCATGAGCTTGAGGTTAAACATTTGACTTCTCTCATGACATGATGAAATGGTGGTGAAACATCACAGAGGGGTCAAACGCAGTGAACGACGGGTCTGCACACACTCACAATGCATCACATGTAAAACTATTCATTGTATGGCTTCATACGTTCGCTCTAAAGCACACTGAGCCTGTCCTGTTGTCTATGCGAGCTGCTGATAACATTCATGGCTTCCAGATCCATTCCAGTAGTTACATGTGTGTGTGTCAAGTCAAGTGTACAGTAAATTACAAATGGTGTATGCAGAAGCTTTAAGGTCACTGACACATATCCCCCCCTCCTCCATGTCTACTTCTCATTGTGTAGTGAAATTATACCCGTGGCATGTTTTCTGCATTTCTCACTACAAAATTGTTTTGGCTGAAACCCAGGAGCGCTTGAAGTGCAGTGGAGGAGCTAATCAAGCAGCAAGTGAGCGGCAACAAAGCAAAAGAGACTTCAAGCAGCTGCCACTGCTGTGGGTGAGGGAAAAAAAACGACAACAAGAAGCATCCCCAGCCTGGAAACCAGTCTAGTGTAAGTTATCGGGACGAGGAAGACAGGAGAGAGGAGTGATGGGAAACAGAGGGAAGGACAGGGAGAAAGAGAGAACTGCAGCTATTTCTGTGTTTTGTTTAGTTTTTTTACAGCTGCTGAAGTCATGTATGAAAACACAAATAAACAACAGTGTGGATTTTAAAAGACATTAAGACTATTGCACTGACATTATATCCACTAGTAATAGTGTATCTGCCACGTGACAGCATGTGATACTACAACATGATCTGTGTGCTCAAGCAACAACATACCGAGGCATATGATAATAGTATTTACAGCATGCTAAGTAGACATGCAGTACAGATTGGATTATAAATATTCATCGATGTCTAATAATTAATATATATGTAGTTGTCACAGTTTAGTGAGTGTAGATCTTTAAGCTTAATACTCTCACACTTTAAATTAATTTGTTGCTGTTTTTATGTCTTCAGACCTTTTTAATGCTTTCATTTCATCTGTAGGTTTCAGTGTTTTAATGTTATTGTGAACATTTGTTTTGTAAAACGTCTTTTATTGTCCATCAAAAAAAGAGATTTAAATAAAGGTTGGATGTAGGGACAGCTATATGTAGATGTAATGTGTTTTTTAACCCACATAGAGTCTTGTTGGATTTTCACTTCATACTCTGTTCCTTTTGCTGTTTTACTTTCTTTTTTGACAGCCTGATTTAACTTCACGTGCTCGGTTAACTTACAGACTTCACCACGGTGAACCTGCTGGAGAATCAGAGCCTTTTTGATGCTGTGTGTTCATCACTTTCATCAGGATCTTGCTCCCCCGCTTCACACACCTGCAGTTACACTCACCGGTCACTAGGTGGAAGCAGTGTTCAGCTCAAAGAAAGTTTTCTGCCCTCAGTCCCTTTTTTTCGTCAGAGCTCTGCTGCTTTCCTCTAAATTATGGACAGAACGAAATGGTTACCTTTCATCACGTCTGCTCTGAGGTTTTGTTACTCTTTAAACAAATCTACACAGCACTAAGTGGAGTGGCTACAGTGTGACAGTGTGTACAGTCTATACAGCCTGTGAGCAAGGTGGGGGGGGGCATCTGTGTCTCAGGTCGTCAGATCATATGAAGCACTTCATGTTTATGAAGCAGACGCCTTCATTTATACTCACCTCGCCTTTCCTTTTCCTCCATTTGCAGATTGGTTGCTATGGTTACGACATTCCCCATCTCAGGTACAAGGAAACTGTCAGAGGCCACCTTCCGCAATCTGTCCTTACTTTCTTTTCTTGTTGTCTACCCTGTCTTACTCTTACAGAATGGAAAGGACATGAAAAAACTACTGTGGTATGCACAGTTTGCACCTGGTTAAGGGGCCACACTGTTATTGTTCACCCAAACGTGAGGGGCTTTAAAGTTGTAATCTGCAAATGATTGGATGTATGATTTATTGTAGCCTGCAATGCACCCTGTGCCCAGTGTTTGTCTACAGTAGTTTTTTTTAAAACAGGAAGGCCTATTTTTACAGGGTGCCAACACACATGCACTGTGTGCTGAGTCAACGGTCTGGCAGGTTTAACCCGTTAGCGTGTTTAGCTGGAAATAGACGGTCTGGCACTGTACACACTTAGGCAGACAGGCCCAGTGTGCACAATCAACAACATTACTGATTGATCAAAATTAGAAGGATGTTTCCTTCATCAGCTCCCGAGGTGGAGCAGAGGAGCCCAGAGAAGGATATAAAAGAGTTGCATAACCTTTAATGGCTTAAAGCAACAAATAGTTGTGTGACGGTGTCAGAGATTCAGCACCTATTTTTCTCTCCCTCCTTATCGTATTAGTTTTGTCACCCTTTTCTGTGGAGTCTTCAGGTAAATATTTAAAAACAAGAAAACATAATTCAATTTGGTGCACGTGAGGCAATGTAAGGACACAATTACAACATACAAACAAAGGGTAAAAAGATACGGACTAAATTATAACATGACTCTAAATGGGACACATTACTAAATTATGGTGTAATTGAAACATTTGCAAGCATCTTGTTGTAATAATAAAGTGCAGCCTTTATGTAAAATATCTCAGTCAGATGTGACATGTGGCTAGAATCTAATGTTTTGGTTAACAGAAAAATACAGATGTATATTTAAGTTGGGACTGACTTTACTTATTTCTTTATCCTTTGTCTGTAAATTGGCTGTCAAAGCACCTACCTGATGAACTTGAATCAATCATAACAGCATGCAGAACTTTTGAAGGCTTTTCTTTGCTGCACTGGCATCAGGCCTCTCTTAAGTTTCAGTACGCTACAAAATAAAGTACACAAAAACATCAGCAACTGCAAAAATGGACATGTATATTCAGTAATGTACTGCATGTAACAACATATCTGAAATATGTTGTCACAATGGCAAAACAGCATGTTTGAATTATTATGTGAAAGTTGTGTTTTGATAATTATACAGTGAATACCAAGGTTGAATACCAAACAACCAATAAACAAATAAAAAAGTATTACTTTTCTCAACAAACTTTGTATCATGGTTTATATATGTCACTGCAACATCAGATGATTAATGAAAAGGCTGAGCTGATGAATGGACTGGTGTTAAAGCAGTTTATCTGAATGGAGCTCTGTGCTGCGAGTTGATATAACATCAACTAAATGGCTGGATGGGCCGCACTTAAAATACAGCGCACTATGAAAATCTTGTGCATGATTTAACCTGCCCTTTGGTGTGCAGAGCGAACACCCAGTGAAAGCATAAAGAATGGTGTAGTTAATCTTTACGCTGGACAGATTTAATGGAGCGGTGTCAAGTGACAATAGCTGGAAAAGTCATCGGAGTGAACCTAATGCGATCAGAATAGGCCGTGTCTGTCTCCCATCTAGGAATTTACAGTAAGGGGGGAAAGCCCAGGTGAGCCTTTCTCACCCCCCTCCATCCATCCAACCATACACACACACACACACACACACAACCATGTCACATTCACAAGAGCTGCCCTTTCTTCTTCTTCACATTTCACTCCAGCACATGAACAAACTAGAACCAACATCCACCTAAAGATTCTGCAGTTTTCACATCAACACTTTATGTTCCCTAATCTAGTTGTTCTCAGCAATATAAAAAATATTTAACAGATGTTAAATACACAGTTAATCAAAGTATAATGTAGCTGTAAGCAGATATAAGTATTACCTGTTTTTTGTCATCCATCAGTGGGCCAATATGCAAACAGATTATCAGTTGTAATGAAGTAAAACAAAGCTGATAATAAAATGATCATAATAATAATAATGTCAAAGACATTTTTATCAAAATATTTAGAGTTACTGATGAATTCTGTATATTAACAAACACTTCAAAATGTCCTTAACTGTGTGCAACTACATTATAGTGTGTTTATTGAGGGCGTACAAAAGGTAAATGGACGTATTAAAGTAAAGTGTCACTGTTATCACTGTTGTACTGTAAAAATCGGTATGTGTGACACTGAACCTAAACAAGTGAAATGCTTTGCTCTGGCTGAACTCTTGATATGTGTCTCCCTGTCTCAGGTCTCAGGAGTGGGCTGCAGCCATGGAAGAAGTCAGGTCTGCCAGGTGACCTTTCACTCGAGCAAAGGGCACCCGCGGTGTGCCTGTGTGTTTGTGAGAGTGTGTGTTTTGTAACAGTACGCGTCCAGCACACAGGGAGTGCATTAATGCTCGTACTCCCCTGGCCATCTCCCTCTCCCTCTCCCTCTCCCTCTCTCTCTGTCTCTCTCTCGCTCTCTTTTTTGACCGTAACTCTACACCGTGCACCCCCCGACCCCCTCTCCACCCCCCTCCTCACTCCCCAAACCCCCAACTGTTTTATCCTGTTTTATGGGACACACCTGATACACCAAAAAACGCATAATGGCCAAAGAGAGGCTGAAATCAATGTGCTCATCAATAATCACACCACTGTGTTTGACCTCAGAGTGCCGTAAAATTGAACAGAAACCTAGAAAAAAGATGTTTTATACGTTAGAAATACTTGTGTTTTGAAAGGGAAATGTCAAGTACGTATTTCCAGGGGTACCATTTTGTCAATAGGTGCTTTTTATTTGCAGTGCTGGTTTTCACAATATAGCTCTCATGATATTGATTAGACAAGCTGATAATGTACAGGCCGAATGCGTAAACATGACAGGTGTTTTTATTCACTAGGCTAGTTTGAAGCATTTAGCTGATCATAATTGAAAACATAGACTGCTTTGTATGCACAGCTAGCTGATGTAAACATCCATTAACATAATCACAAAACACTTAAATAAACTTTAGTATTTAATATATGTTTTCATAATCATGGAGTTGGTTGATGCAGAAATGGAAAATAATTGTAAATCAGTTTTGTGAGTGATAACAGGTTTTACATTTTGGTACTGCTGAGGTAACTCTTATTAGTGTTCAGATTCCCTTTAATGTTTTGCATCTTCCTCCAGCATTATTGGATCTTTCCTTAAATCAGGGGGCTGATTTTGGGTGCGGTTCTAAGACCAAACAGTATCGTACTACTGATGAACTTTGATTTTATCCTTCTGTCCGTCTGGGTGTTCTTCATACTTCTTGGCCTATGCACGTGTATGATTTCATCTATTCATCTCTGCCTGAAGACTCAGTGCTGCCTGTCAGCAGGACTGTATCGGCCAAGAGCAGATGGTCTGTAAACCACTTTCATTTATATTTGAGTGCATGTTATATTTAGGTGCAACCCAAAGCTCCCTCGGCTCAGCAGTCATTTTCCACTATAAATTGTGAATTTATTTCATGCAATAATCACAATGAAGCTATTCAAAAAGATAAGTAAATGCACATTTTGGTAGATTTTACACATTACTATGATTTTCTGTCAAAAAACAACTAAAAATTAAACACTGTAGGTGCATTATGTCTGACACTAAAATATCACTTATTTTGGTATCATTATCTTAAAGTACATTTTGCATTTTTTGGTATTTTACCTTTCAGAGAAAGATGTTCACTGTGCAGCTCGTCCTCCTCTCTGCGATGCCACTGCAGCTCGTACATGGTTTTTAGATTATCAAAGAGGAATTTCAGCATTAAACATGTTATTCTCATTCCACAGGACCGTTTCACCTGTGGTGATGATGTCTGCTGTTACCGAAAGCCAGAGGAGAGGGACGAGTTTGTCCCTCTCACTGACTGTTAACTGAGGTTGAAATCAGTTCAGATGCAGTAAAAGTGAAAAAGGAAAGGAAAAACAGAGGCTTTTTGTAGACAAATAAGACATCAAGCTGGACTATGCAACAAAAAGATGGTGTGTTTTTTTTTAAAGGTAAAAGCACCCAAACCATAACATGTGAAGGTTTACTAAAAGTGGTACACACCTTTTCCTGTTGTTGTGGAGGCCTGCTGTGAGCTGGAGCATTTAAGGATAGTGATGTTGCAACCGGTTGCTGTTCGTCTCTGCCGTCTGACTCAAACAGTTTCCACTTTGCAGGCGCAGTTTATCGGTAATGTAAATCCCAGCTGCCTTACTCTCATGTTCGAACAGCCTCTCTGTGCAACAAGTGGCACGAATCTTTAACTGTTTATTGCCATTGTTTGTTTCAGGATTATAATGTTGTGTAATGTGCTATCATCCCCACAGCTGCCTTTAAGACGAGACTATTAACTGAGACAAAGCCTGAAATCAGAGCTCTTCACACCAGTGGATTTCATCTTTAAACGGGGACAGAGGTTTGACAAGCAGCCCGTGACCAGGACTCCCCGAGAGGAGACATCTCGTATCTCAGTGGGAGCTTCCAGGCTAAATAAGGGATAAATAAAATAAAATAAAATGACTCAGAGAAGCCGAGACGCAGCTCCGTCCAGCTGAAGTTTACTGGAGGAAAACAGTGAATCTCATCCAGCTCTGAGGCTGCTGCTATAAAAGTTGACCTCTGACCTCCCTGAAGGAGGTCTAAGTGAAAAGAGAATTTCTCCGCTGGGACCAATAATGTGCCACATTATAACTATCATCACTGTACCCGACACCTGTACGGAGACGGTTAACAACACTTCACAAAAAGTCCCAGATTAAATGAGTTTTTAATACTTATCAGATTATGTTAATGGATGAAAATCTTGTATGTCCAATTTTAGTTATGTTTGTTCATCCATTCAACTGAGACAGTAAAATAATTCTGATTAATGTCAGAAAATGCTTTTTTTTAAATCTGAACCTAACAACAGTAGCCCAGTAAATGATCTGTAACTCAGTGGTTGTTATTATCAATTATGATGATGCACTGTTTTTTATTTTTATTTTACAATAATTAACGAGTCCTCTCTGCAGTCTGTAAGTGACTAATGTTCACTACTATGAGATTGAGGTTGATCATCACGCGGTTTTAATCTCAGTTGTTTTTATTTATTTATTTATTTTTTATTTTGGGGGGTAAATCATGAATTAAAGTCCTAAATGATGGCAGCGTCCAGATAATGTCTGCTCGTCCACGGTGGCAGGTTTAGTGCAAATAAATCTTACATTTTCTAAGGATTTCAAAGGCAACTTCTTTTAAAAGTCGAGTACATATTCATACTAATATATACTAATATTTTGTATTTTAACGCACGTTTGTTAATTACTATAAACATCCTGACAGAATTATTCACCATGGATTAAATGAAACAAAAATAATACAGACTTAGTTTCTCCGAGTTGTACTTTTTTTTGTTTGTTTTTTGCCTTTTTACTTATTTTGTGGCCATATTGATGAGCAGTCGAGTCCAGAGCTGACGACTCCAAATAATTACAAGAAAAATATAACCAAGAAAGAAAAAATACAAAAAAAAAAAAAAAGGAAACTGTTTTAGCGCAACTAAATAAGATGAAGAACGTTAAAAAAATCATCTGTGTGACCTAACGCGATAATTAGGGATTTCCTTGTTTTAATGTGATTAAAAGATTATAAAAGATATATGAAAAAAACATCGTCATTAGGTTATAGGATGAAAATAAAATAGCTCAGTAAACAAAATGCAGAGGGAAAATTATTACAGGAAACTACAACAGCGCAAACAGTCTGCAGCAGCCATGCCAACACATAAATACTATATGTTTATTATTATGTTAAATAATATTTATAATGTTTTATACTGAGTTAATACTATATTTAACACTACATGTTTAATAACATATTAAACACTATATTCTATATGTTTAATACTATGTTAAATACTAGCCTATTTACAGTGTTTAATACTGTGTTAAATACTAGTTACTATGTTTAATACTATTTACAATATGTTTGTATGTTATGTATGTATGTTGTAGGTATGTTAAATAGTATTCACAATGTTTAATACTATGTTAAGTATTATATACTGTGTTTAATACAATGTTAAATACGATATATTTTATAATTAATGCTATCTTCAAAATTATCAACTATGTTTAATCCTATATTAAATACTATTTACAATGGTTAAAACTATGTTAAATAGTATATAATATGTTTAATACTATTTACAATATGTTTAATACTATGTTAAATAGCATATACTATGTTTAACACGTTAAACACCTTGTTTATTACTTTATGTTTGACACCATGTTAAACAGAGACTCCGCGTTATTTGATGGCTTTTAAATGCATACAGTGATTAAATGAGACTCACTGACGCGCCTGGTGCTGATGATGGGCGCTGAGTGACGTCACAGGGGTGTCAATAATAACAGCAGATTGCTGAAGGGGGCAAAAACAGATCTCAGGTCAACAGCTGGTTGCTTCATGTCCCATAAAGGAGCACGGAGCGTGATCTTTACGGGGCCAGAAACGCGAGCTGCGCCACGATTGTTTCAGGCTTTGTTTGCCCCCCCCCAAAAAAAAAAAGTTGTTGAACACTTCACGTTTAATCTCCGCGAAATCCTCCCCGTGTGTCCGGATTGACAGGCGATTAAACAGCCCGCGGATGATTTTGGGACTAGTTCACACCTGTCTGACTGTTTACTCTGATTCCTCCTCTGCTGCTGCTTTCAGGTTTGCGGGGCCATTTTTCCCATGAGCCAGCTTGGCACAATCACATCAGCCTTAATAACCAGCGCGCCTTGTTAGGACTTTTTCTTCAATGCTGGCGGATTTTCCTAACATCTCCTGCCCCCCCCCCAAAAAAACCTTTAACAGCCTCCCCCCTCCCTCCCCGGGCACACATGGCGCACTCACAATGCCAGTCCAAGTTCACATTTGAAGCCTTATGGGAAACCAGAGAGAAAGAAAGAGTTAAAGAGGGTTACAGAGTTGGTTTGGTGAGAGACCAACTATTCCGTGTTCTGTCTCCTCCTGTGAGTCCTCGTTAATTACCGCGAGAAGAGGGTTTTTAAGGAGGTGAGGGGTGGGGGGGTGGGCGTGTAATCGACCTTCGTGCACAAGGTGCGACCGAGCCACAGACAGGAGGGAGACACTTCACACACACACACACACACACACGCTCTTTACGCACATTTCATATTTACATTCCCATCGCAGAGAAACAGGAACCTTCTCACATCTCTTCGCCGTGGCTGCAGAAACGTATCATGCAGTCATCATTATTACTGTGGATTTAAACTTATAACCATGCAACTATGTATTAAAGCTATGCATGTTAGATTTCAGGTACTATAATTAATTGCACAAAGGCAAAGATGCGAATATGGCGCGAGAGAGAGAGAGAGAGAGAGAGAGAGAG
>JBAJHX010000033.1:17694038-17722528 GCA_037176925.1 Amniataba percoides
TAGATAGATAGATAGATAGATAGATAGATAGATAGATAGATAGATAGATAGATAGATAGATAGATAGATAGTATTTAATACTTTAAAAGAAAAGTAACGTATTTGTGCACAATACATGTAAAATTATTCTTCATAAGTGTAAGACAATTATTTAGTATGCAATTAAAAGCAACATTTTTAAATATCTAAATGTGGGTTTTAATGAATAAAAATGTGATGAACTGTTTAGAAAGAAGACATACCGAACACGAATGAATAATTCCTTCATTATTCACATGTCTGCACACTGGTTCACTCATGTCTCAAATCATTTTCCTGTTTACAAAACGAGGGATGTGGGAGATTTTAATGGACTCAGCAAAAAAAAAAGCTGCTCTAAGGCACTTTGACATTTTAAAACACATACACTTTTGGTGAATTAGAGAGATTCTGTAGATAGCCCTGAAAGCTTATCCTGTGCACCTCAGCAGATTCTAAAGCCCTTTTTCTTATGTGATCATTTTAGGTAATTGAATAAATTCCCAGAGCTCTGTGTGGAATTAGAAGAAGCTCGACTTTGGTCAGAGGAGAGCTTTTAAGAAACCAGGGAACATACATCAGAGGCCCAGCAGTCGATGGTAATGTAATGAACGTTTACATTTACCTGCCTCTCACCTTTCCTGTTGGTATATATCCACGATCTAAACTGCACCCGTCCAGTTTGTTTTCATAAATAGACTCTATCTTTTTTTTCCTCTCATCTCTCGCCTCCCCGAGCCTGCCTTGAAAATGAAATATTTGGTGTTTCAGTGAGGACTGGAGTAATGTGTGTGTGTGTGTGTGAAGGGGGGGCAGAGGGCTGGTTATGATGCCAGAACTAGCACTTCTGGTTGGAAAAAAGGGGTCTGAGTTTTCGTCAGACGTGCAGCGCAGACAGACAGGGCGAAGGAAAGGCTTTTTGAAAGCGCCGTCCAAGAGCAACAGAAAACACTCCCTCTTGACCGTGTGGTCGAAAATGGGTGTAGAGGGAGAGGCGGCATCTGGCGCGTCGCCCGGAGAGACGGGGGGAGCACATATGCCCGCCTCGGCCTGCAGCGTGCCCCCTCGGCAGCCAGCTGCAGACTGCGGGTGTATGGTAGAAGAGAGAGATGAACATGGAGGGAAACAGGTAGAGCAGAGAGAGAAAGACAGGCAGGCAGATAAAAAGCACATCAGCGAGTGAGACAGGCAGACGGAGAGACAGATTTGCGTATTGAAGCGCCAGAGAGGAGGATACTGAGAAGCGTGGAGGCATATCATGAACAAGGTCAGAAAGACATCGCTCGGAAGAACAGGAAATGATACAGGATATATCCTCTCTTTCTCTCTCTCTGCACTCTCCGAGGCCTGTGCTCTAAGTGACAGCGCTGCAGAGGGAAGTTGACATTGCTGAAGTATGAATTTCACCCGTTTGTGTTTTGCGGAAAACACGGAATCTAGGCTGTCTGTCTGGATCAGGGACTGGGCCCTTGACCCCTGAATGGCCCCTCCGGAGCAGACGGCAGGGTTTTATTGGCCGGTCAGATTCAATTTATTAAACAATACGCAACTCTATCCTCAGCTTTTGAGTTAGTCGTTCCAAATGTTGTTGTGATATGCGTTTGGACATGGATATAAAAGGTATTTCTGTGGCCACCGATGGCCTCGTGCTTTAAATACATGCCATTTCCCTCACTAGCCTACATGAATAAACTTAAGTATAATAGTGCACGCTTAAACATGTTTTTTGTTTTCACCCCCTGTAATACTTTTCAGCTCAGTATTAAACAGACATGTATTAAGAGAGACAAACTGACCTAAGGCAGATATCTCGTGCACTTTTCTGGAAAGCACCAGAGGATGTTTGTCTCAAACAGATGCACTGAACATAATACATCCTTTAACATCGCAACGTAAAATGAAATGGCAGGAAATATACTACTACGCAGCTTGATTTGGACAGGATCTAGGTCTGAAACACAAACAATATGCATGTAGCATGCGAGTTTACACACACACGTATGTTTACACACACAGACACACACTCACAGAACAGTAGGTGATACGATATGCTCAGCTACGGAGTGGTGGGGTAAAGTGAGACCTTCCTGTAATCAAAAGAAACAGCGTGCTACAATAAAGGCTGTTTTGAAACGGTCTGTGGCCTGAGGGATGGATCCCTCTGTTGGAATGAGGAAGAGAAAATGGACACTAAGCTGTGTGTGACAGGAAGAATAGAATAAAATAAAGTAGAACAGAGCTGCAGAAAAGCGGCTGGCCGAGCAATCTTCACCACATTGTGCTGTGTTGAACTGAGCTCTATTTTCTATTCCTCCTTTGTCTTGTCCTCCTTTCTCCTCTTTTCTTCTGTCCCCTCCTCTCTCCTGACAGTGCAGGTTGCAGTGTGTTTGTGAGTCTCTCGGGCGACATCAGTCAGTTGAATGGATAGAGCCCATGCAATGACACCGCTAAAGCGAAAAAGAAGGGCAGGGCGTATTCTCTTTCCAAAAATCTAGTCTGGAATCAATCTGCTATCACACTGCTGGCCCTAAAACATACACACAAACGCACACATTTTAATCTTTAGCCCAGGGAGACTGACCCGTGCTATTTTTCATCCCTGTAAGTTTATGTGTTGTAATGTTGTATCAGGTCTGGGATATGGTTCTCCGCTACATCTCTGACTTCACCTGCTGCTGAAGCTCTTTACCAGAGCGCTGGGAGTTAACTGCTGCCATAAATAGTCAAAAGAGTGTGTGCAGCGATCTGCAGGGCAACGCAGGGCAAAGATATATCTGACAGGAAAAGAGCAAATCTCCTCTCCATGCTGCCTGCTGTAAAAAATCAGGTTTCAGTGCTTAAATGTTCAGATCAGAGACAAGTTAATTTTTGAAGGAAGGAAGAAAAAAAAAAAGAAATAAATAAGATATGAGAGGTGTCCACGGCACACTCAATTTGATTTGCCAGCTACTGTCTTAAAAATAGATTGCACAGGGACAGAGCATTTACAACGTGACGTAAATCAAGTCAGTTCAGAGCAGGAGAGTATCAAACTTCACTTTTCATTTGTAAATGTTTTTCATGCAGTTTGTATTAAGCAGCACACTAAGGACAGTTTGACATGCAGAATTTATCTTCATTTTTTCCCCTCATAATCATTTGCAATAACATTGAGTCCTCCTTCTTAAATGCTGTATCCTGAACAAATTTATCACACTGGTTAAAAGCAAAGCTGTTTAATCGATCGAATTTTGTTAGAACATGGAGTAAAAAAGCGATTTAGGGTAGATTAGCAAAAAATGAATCTGAGAGTCCATGAATATAAATATTCACAAGTATCCAACTAACATCACTGTCATTAGCTACGACACTACCAGAACAAAAGATAAATAAATAACATTTTGGAGGCCACCGTTGTTTATGTTGGCTATTTCAAAGGCTCAAACTATTAGAGACCATGCTTTTTTACCATGAGATAAACAAAGATGATTGTCCCTTTAATTTCAATTCACATAGTGCTTTGCCAAAGTGGATAGAGCTCTCAAGTTGAAGATGTCTCTGAAGGGCCCATAAAGAGGAATTATTATTTATTAAAAATGCTCTGAACCAACCACATTGAGACTCAGGGGCCATAACACTGCAGTAAATGAACAGACAGCGTATTGTTCCTCTGTGGCTCTTTGCCGCCTTGCCTCTGCCTCTGCCGGCTTAATTAAAGGTTAATTGCATAGAATAAGTGTGCACCTCCTGTGAATGCTCCACATTTCTCTTTCTGTGTGCGCAGGGCCAACAGGGTGGGTAGGATATCTGGAATTTATCAACTTGTTCAGGAAATGAGAGCCAAGCTTCACCTAACTCGGTCTGCAAGCAGGTACAAAACCAACATATGGGAGTGTGTGTTCGCACACAAGTATGTGCACACACACCGCACAACACACACACAGAAGAATCCAGCACTCCCTCCGTCATTTTTAATCAAGAATATGATCCCTCATCCCATCTGGGTTCTCCGACTTGGTGGGCTGCAGCGTGCACACAACAACACATCCGTTTATGAAGGAGCTCAGAAACACACACACACACACACACACACATACATATGCAAACACAGATAGACAATCTGTGGGGCTGCTGAAGCGGAGACCACCAACTGTAAGCTGGAAGTTTGGCTGTAGCCACTGCACAAAGCAGATGGTACTACTCTTGTATTCAACAGGAGTGTGAGCGGATGAAAGAGGAGCACCGATATTTTTTATTACATTATTATAAACCCTCGTATTTTAGTCAGCGTGTGTGTGTGTTCTGTGTGTGCGTCTTTGTTCTCCTCAGGTTGATTTAGTCAAGTAAATCCTTGTCCTGCTGTCAGAGGCCTCCTTATCACATCATGATCCACTGCACTCACTTACTGAATTGGCTTGCATATGTGTGTGTGCATGTGTATGTGTGTATACGAGGACAGAGGTCAATAAGATAACATTTGGTGGACCACCTGCCGGGAAGCTCAGTTTGCTAACTACAAAGTGTCATCTAACCCATCACCGTGTGTGTGTGAGTTGGGGATTTACCGTTTACCTGAACAACTGAGGTCCAAAAGTATTTGATTACTGATAATGTTATAGAACAAGAACCATGTGAAGAAGACGACGTGCAACACATGCAAGCTGTGAGTTTTTCCAGTGCGAGATCACACAGACATGTGAGCACTCATCAAAACACAATCTCTGCACGCACAAGTCCTCTCATCCCTCTCAAGAGTTTTGTTACAGAGTTTTGATAAATCCTGATTCTTCGAACTTAAAAACACTAACGGCTGAAATTGGACTTACAGAGAACAATTTATAATAAGCTGTCTCTGTCTTAACAAGGTCTTAAAGCAGTCCCTGAAAGGGCCCGGTTCAAGAAACATCATCTTTGCTTATTATTACCTCAGCGGCAGAAGAAAAGTGTTACTATTGAAGTCGACATTAACAAGTTTCACAACCAGCTCAGTGTCTCATAACCTGGAGGAAGAGTGTCTCTGTCGTTAGCTTTAACTAGCTACACTGATAGCAGCTCACAGAAACACAGAGATGGGTACAGACAGAGAAGAAAAAAAAGAATAGTTCTTATTGTTTCTTCTGTTTTAGATTAGATAAGTCCACTCAGCTATAAGAGGGAAAAAACTTGAAATTGTATGAAAGTCGAAGTTCTTATCCACAAAAGATTAAAGACGGACTGAACACATTTTTACTGTGTGTGTTTGTGTGTGCACGTGCCTCACAACCAGAGGAATTTTAATTGTCTGGGACAAAGGAGGATTTAATTTTTTCCCAGTATATCTATCTTTCACTCCTTCACTCCTTTTGCTTCTTTTTTTTCACCGTCCTTTCTTCCATGAAACAATAAAATCGTCTGGCCTCTAAGTTATGGAGAGCTTTTGAAGTGGCTGGAGGAGCCAGTAAATTTAGTGGGCACCTTTGGGAGCCGGTTCAGTGGTGCAATGGCTGTACCTATATTTCATGTGTGCATGCGCACGTGCCTGTGTGTGTACGTGTGTGTTTGCCTGTGCATATGCGCTCACAAGAATCATGGCTGTGTCTCGGTCTATGTGTGTGACACAAATGTGCTTAGATTTGATGTGTGCACGTGCATGTGTGCGCATAAATGTTCGTGTGGCTCTCTATTTCATAGTCACGCTGATTTGTGGCCGTCTACATCAGGTTTCCCAGGATGCTGTAAATCTTGCTGGACAAACTGCATTAGAGATAGATATGCATGCACATGTTTGTGTGTGAGTGTGTGAATAAACTTGCATGAGGCCATTGTATTGTAAGATTGTGGGCATTGGGCCGTCTTTGGCCATCTGTGGCCAGCCAGTGCCAATAGATTAGTATGATCGGCCATTATAGGGGGTCGTTTGTACTTTTGAATCTGTAGCAGAAGCAGTCGATAAAATAAATGTCTGTCAGTGCGGCTGAGGAGTACAGCTCATTTTATACTTTGTCCCTTTCTCCACTTCTGCCTTTACTTGTCTTTTATCACAAGATAAAGACCAGCACCAGTGCAGAGAAAGCAAAAGTTTCCAGTGCCAGCTGCAACTTTTTTATCACATATTCTCAATTTGTTTTGCAAGCATATTACGAGACAGATTAAACAGGTGTTAAATAGTTAGTCGCAAAACATATGTGCTTTGTGGTGTGTTTAAGTGCAAGCATAATCGTTTTTTGTCGCCACCGCTCTTTTGAGGTCAGCTTGGTGTGTCTGGGCCCCAAACCCATTTTAGACTGGTGACTTGATCCTTTCTTTAAACACCCCCAATCCCACCCGCCCTCCACACCCCCACATCGCCAAGTCATACAGGAGTTATAGCACCACCAAAACCTTCAACCTTGCTTTTTAGTCAGTAACACTGGAGCTCCATTTAGCTGGAAACACCGCCGCTAATGACTCAGCTCTCAGATTTTAGATAACTCACTCCTGGTTAGCGAAAAAAAAAAAAAAACGCTCGCTAAACTGTTAAGTGACCGATGTGTGAGGTGAAGTTCTTGTGAAGGCCCATCAACAACAACACAAAAGTTTAGCAACCCAATACCATTCACCGACAGAAGATTTCAGGTCAGTTCTCATATCACGTTTCTCAGAATAGTGGGTGGGAACTGTAATCTCAATTCTAAGAGGAGAGTTGCATTCAATCTAGAATTGTGCAGCCTTGCATGGAGTATATTTTATTGTATTCTGTCACCCAAAAGTTATTTCAATGCATTACCCAAGCTTCAGCCATACACAGAGTAATTTAAACTACATTTATTTACTAGAATGGCGTTCACGGTCTTGCTTTATGGTACTTCACCCATGACATTTGGTTGTTGTGGTCAACTGACCCTTTGACCTTTGAATGTCTTGTAAAAGCTGCAACCAAAACTCATTAAACTCAGTGACCTGCATTCACCAGATCCACAGGATACAACGTAAAAACAGAGTTCGCCATAACTTAAAGCATCCAAACTCCTCTTCCTTATGTGCAATTGCCTCTTACATCTACATTACTGAATGTTGATTTGGGAAAAGGTACAAAATCTGTGGTATCCAAACATACCCATGTACTCAAGTCTTCTTTTAAGCAATACTGGGACAATGTCTTAACCTATTTCCACGTCTTTGCCATCCCTCTGTTGCATCCTAGTGTACCAATTATGTTATCATTGTGCATTTATGAGGCTCAGTAGCAAATGCAGCATTTGAAGATGCTAATAGAAGAGACAGACGTGAAAATATAAAAGAAGTAAAAGTGTAGACACAAGGATATGATTTGCAGCAAGAAGAAATAAATAGCTTTTTTTACGCATATAACCTCTCTCTCTCTCTGTCTTTTTCCCCTCCCTCCCTCTCTCTTTCTTTCTCCCTTGCTCTCTCAGTTTTCCTAGACACCTGTGCAGGTCTAGTGTTTCAGCCGAGTCCCTGAAAAATAAATGTGGAGCTCCAATCTCTTAATCCACTCGGCTCCGCGCGGCCACGTCACATGACACCGCCACGGCCATCCTGATGCCCAGACAACACTGGAAGGAGAGATTGTTTTGTCTGAGTGTGTGTGTGTGTGTTTGTGTGTTTGAGGCTGAGAGAGCCAAAGAAAGAGAAAGCAACAGGAAAGTAAACGAATGCCAGGGCTAACTGGAGGCTGAGTTTGCATGTTAGCGTACAGCGGTAGTTGTTCTGTTCGGTTTACATTCGTCTGTTTGAGCGTTTGCATACTGAATGTATTTTAAAAGAGGAACTGAAGTTGGGAAAGGGGGGCAGACTAATCATTTTTCATTCAAATCAAGGTCCTTGGTCCATATTGTGTGTGTCTGTGTGTGTGTGTGTGTGTGTGTTTTGGGATGATACCCTATCCACAGCAATCAGTCTGACCTCCACTCTGGAGTGAACTTCTCTCAATGATTAATGGATCTGCCTCCGTGCTCGGTCGCCAAGGCAACCCGAAACCCGATAGCCCTCAGGAATTCGCTAGCTCGCCCTCAAAGTTAGGTTGTGTGTGTGTGTGTGTGTGTGTGTGTGTGTGAGTGAGTGTGTGCGTGTGTGTGTGCGTTGCTAGGCTGTGGGTGGGAGACAGAGCGAGGCTAAATGTGACTCTTTGGAAAGATGGAGTTGGTTGTGGTAAAGGTGGGAGAAGATGAGGGAGAGAGCTCCAAATCAGTCAATAAAACAGGGTGAAGATAATTCTATATTTTCAGTCCTTAACTGTTTCCTTAAATTGATATCATGCGTATTAATGTTATGTCACGTAAGTCTAATCGTGTGTGTCCAGATCTTGAAAGGTAAGTGCTGTTTTAGGCCATTAGTATCATAGATATTTTTATTTTTGGATCCTTTATAATCACAGGCCACCTCCTAAAGTGCCTTTTGGTTTAAATCACCATTATTTGCTGGTCAGTGCTCTACACTCAGATCGTCATTTACACAACAAAACCCAAGTCAGAATTTGTATTTGTGCACAAACGTGTGCATTTACTGATGTATTGTTAATGTTTGTAGATGCTTAGTTCATCTGAGCCCACTGATGAGTAAATCCATGTTAACAAGATGGCAGCTCTTAAGTTGAAGTGCAGCAGCCCAGCTTGTGGACTATACGCTTGACAGACCAACTTAACACAACAGTGTTATTTTCAAAGGGCCACTTAACACTTTATTGATCTAGAGGCCATGGGGGCTCATTAAAGGAAGGCTCAGGATTAGTTTGGCACACGTGCAGCAAAGTCTGATGATTCATACCAGCAGACAGATGAAAAAAAAAGATTGTTTTTCACTTTTAATGCCTTTTAGTTGTGCTTTCACAAACTAAGCGCCAAAGCACTCTGTGCTTTTAGTCTAAAACTTTGAGCTTTTCAACTGGGAAACATCTTAGGTTGTTAAACTGTCCATCTCTTAAATTAGGGGCAGAGTATCTTAAGTGTATCAGCTCTCACGTACAAGTTGTATATGACTGAGGACTGAATGTGTTTGTGTGTGTGTGTGTGTGTGTGTGTATCTTGTATCGGAGCCACTGTGATATTTGAAGGGTGAATCTCGAGCAGGAAACCACACAGACAGCACGCTCAAACTCTCTGCACTGTCCCCACCATGAACGGAAATACCATCCCAGTGTGTGTGTGTGTGTGTGTGTGTGTGTGTGTGATTAAGTGAGAAAGAGAGAGAGAAGGTTCTTAACACATGTGATGCTACATTGATAGACGGTAACTACAGTAGTACTTTCAGATTCAGGTGACTGCATCTGTGGCTTCTCTGAGTTTTATACCAGCGAGATGAAACGGCTCCACTGCAGGCCGGTGAGTGAAGCTAAACTTTCTGACTTCCTCCTCTCTCGTCTTTGGAAAAGTCAACACTACGGACTACATTCGACTATCTGGGACTTGTAATAAAACACCGAATATGTGCAAGCAATTTGTCTATGGAATTAGCATTTTGGCTAAGGGAAAGAATCAATTCACAAGAACAAAGAAATTAGATCATGGTAATACCTCGGACAGAATAAACTTCTGTTGTTTGTACACAAGTCACATCTCTATGGTTATTAATTTTGGGGGATTATAAAGCATGCTTCCCTAACAGATTCAAATTTTCTCATAAAAAGCAAAGTAACTAAAGCCGCATGATGAGGATTTCTTTGATTAGTCCAAGGAGAAAAAAAACAAACAAAAAGAGTCCACAACCTGTTTCTGATTAATGTTTTTTTTTTTTTTTGCTTTTTTTACTGACAGATACTGATTGGACAGTGCTGTAAGTCTAACAGTGTGCATAGGAAAGAGTGTGTGTGTGTGTGTGTGTGTGTGTGTGTGTGTTGTATGTCGCTGCCTGGTTCTGTGTATGTGTGTGTGCGCTGAGTGACGGACGCAGCGGGGGTATCTGTGACAGTGTGTCAGGCGCGTAAACCCGGCCTGACCTGGTCTGCTTTGGTCCTCCAGGTCCCTCAGACAAACACACACATACACACACACACCATGCTCTTGTTTCTCTGTTATTGGTGAAGTTTCCTGCATACTCACACTAGCTGAGACTCTTTGACGAGTTAAACCCTTTGCTGCTTCACTAATAAGATAATGCTGTTAGTGTAACTTGCAGTAACACCTTTCTAATGTCACAAATTATTGCACAAGATGGTTTCTACAATGATTTTTTTAGCAGTACAATGCTAAAACTCTGCCGTATGGATTTTCTTTAAACATTTATTTTGACTTTAAGCAGCCTGTGACTCCATTTACTTTCAGCCAGATAAATACCGTTAAATGGACAACTTGTATTGGATGACAGGTTGTCCGACAGGCCTAACATGCAGGTGGTTATTTATGTACATTTGTTTATTTGAACGAAGCAGGTAGGAGCAGTTTATATTTATCACAACATGGCCTTAGAAAAATATCTTACCATTTCCTGACAACACCAAAAGGAGTACAACACAAATATTTAGCTTTTCAAAAAAGTGCAACATTAGTATAATATAGCAGCTTTGACATGTCCAGTTATAAAGAATAAAGGGGAAAAGTTTCTAAAAGTTGTCAGTGTTCAGTTTCTAGAGCATCCCACTGGTCCAATAGAATAAAGTGTAAGTCATTCTACATCATATTAAGCCTGTTTGTATATGAAACCTGCCTGATTTTTTTGGCCTAAACACACAGCAGAGCCTGAAATTAATAATTCAAATATATTTATTTCTTAATATTACATTACTCAAAAATATTTGCTCTGTTTAAGTGACAAGAAATGTGTCAAACACCATTTTAATCTCTCATTGAAGAAACTAAATTCTCAGCAAATGACTATTTATAGAAATACGTCCATGAAGATATGATTTAAAATACAAACATTTAACATGAAATTACAGAACTATACTAATTCTGTTGTGTGCTCTATTAAAATATCTTTCATTTTACTTAGGAAATTTACATATCAAACTCAGTGAGTTTGCAGGGATTTATAGTTTCCTTTAACATAAAATATATCAAGTTTCATTGTGAGTTTAGATGTCAGGTTGAGGCGTTAATAATATGTAAGTAAGATGTTCCATGACTAACCATATTGCAGACACATGATACCCTCGTTGCCTTTATAATGTCGGACAGTACTGAGAACTTTAATGCGTATACTGAACTGAGCTTGTAAAATTACACCGGGAAGTTATACAGACCTACAATGGAAACAGAAGCATCTCACAGAACAGGTGTAAATTTTGCATAATGCCTTTAATATATTGTAGGTGGCGCTTTTACTCTTTTTGTCAAATGTGTTTAGATGTATTAGATGATACTGGTTGTGACGATAACAGCTGTAGATGACACAAATGCAGAGGTGTTATTTATGTCTGAGCAAAGGACTCCTGAATGGACACAAAAATAAACGCTGCCCATGGTGCTGAATTTTAACTGCGTGCAAACTAATGAGGTCAACGTGGTCTTTCTTCTACTGTTTAAATGCAAGAATTTATAAGCAGTGTAGCATGACACTTCAGGTAGGTGCTTCAAATATGGAAAGTGTAAGTAAACAGCAGAAATTAAACTTTATATATGTATCTGGGTGCTTGAAGAGGTGTGGTGGTGACTGCTTGTGTGTGTGCATGCAAACATAGGTGGAGTGTGTGTATGTGTCTGTAAACAGGCCAGAGTCAGACGAAGTTCAAGTGGACATACTGTGCAGTATTTCCAACCACTGGGGCAAAAGAAGCAGAAATGTTAAATCACGGTGGAACATCTGACCCGTCCTCTCATCTGAAATAAAGACACATCTGTGACTGCACCCAGAAAAGGAGGTGAGTCTAACGTGTCCAACAAAATGTTTTCATGAGCAAGTGTGTGCGTTCACATCTGACATGATAATTGTTTGTGACATTGAACTTAGGATCTTGGGCCATTTTACTGTAAACTAATAGTCTGGGTGTGTGTTGGCGTGGATAAGAAAATGGCAGAGAAAAGCAATAAACAGAGGAAAGGTAAGTGGGGAAAGAGGTACCAGAAAGGACAGAGAGAATAAAATTGTATGTAGCATGTGTGTTTATGTGCATGTGTGTTATGGATGTATGCGTGACAATCAGAAAAAAAGGAAACATGAAACACAGGTCAGGTTATCTGTCACAGCTCACTTGGACTGAATGACAATGAGTCTGAGCAAATCAATGATTGGAGCTGTCATTTGTCAGTGAATACCAGAATAGTATTTGGTCTGGTGGTATTAAGTTTAACTCGGCCTGTCAGCCCTTCTTTCACACTTTTTGCCCTGATGAGTGGCTGAAATTAGTCATAATCATAACACCGACGTCTCTGTCTCCTACAGCTATGACGCCACAGTGCTGTGTCCTCCCAGTTTAGTGTGCTGTGTAGTTTGTGTACTTTCTGCCATTTTTCTAAAATGTGAGGCCAAACGTTAATATCTGTGTGTATGTGACGTGTTTCTAAATGTCTCCAATAGTAATGAATCAGCTCAGGGATGAGTGCCACAGACATGCTGGGGGATGTTTTAAACATATTGACAGATTGAGTGACAAATAGTTTTTTTTTATGAGATTTGTTGACACTGACTAAAATACAAAATAGTGTAATCACACAGCATCACTTGAGCCAACCAAAGGGACATTTGGGCCGACCACAAGTGCACTTGTGCCAACCAGGAAGGCATTTGGATCATTTTAGTACCAATTTGTAGGGAGACTGCAGAAGAGAAAAAAAATCAAAGATTTTCTAAAATGATCACTCGAGGGAACCAGCTCACTCACGGCCTGTGCGTGTCACTGTACATGCATGCATGCATCATTTCACCAAGCTCAATTATGCTTACACATCTACCTTCAAGCATATGGAAAGTCATGGGTTAATATGTGTGCACATGTGTATCCTTGCATATGTGTATGATGAGAAGCCTGACAAAATGAAGGGGCGGCGAGCGGAGCAGGGTTCAGTACAGGCCAGACCTCTAGCCCTAATCAGGTTACATGATTAATGAGGGGGGGAAATGGGCTCGTGTTGTATTAAGAAAATGTGTGTTTGAACCCAAAGCGGCGGGTATCAGCAGCCTAATGCATCAGCCATCGACTGGACACCTGAGATCCACGGTCTGCTGCGCTGTTAGCTCGGTCCCAGCGGAGAGACGCCGCATCGATTCTCCTAAAACTCCCCTCTCGTTCACTCACTTTTCTTCCCGTTTCCCCTCCTTTTTCTTTTTTTGTTTTCTCATTTTATCCCTCATGTCCTTCCATGCCTTTCTTGCATTTCTTTCACACCTTCTTTGTTTCATTTAATTACCCCCCTTCCTGCCCCTCTTTTCACTCCGCTCCTTTTCGGTTCCTTAATCTGTCTTCCTCCTCTTTCCTTCACCTCCTTTCTGCGCTGCACGGCAGCCGCACTCACTTTGCACACACGCCGCACAATAGCATCAGTGTTTTCGGTGTCTGTTTTTTTGCTTCTGTGTGATTTAGGTTCACTTCTGGCTTTGGAGCGATGGCCAACACTCAGACCGTGCAACCCAAACACTGAACAGTCATTTAATCTCTGCGACTCGTAGCACCGCGGCCTCGTCTGATATATTAGCAAGCGCTGCCGCATCCAATAAAGACTAAACATACTGTCGTAGCGAGAGCACCACCTTCTGCTCTGGTTTCCATGACAAGACGAAGGTTTATTCATTATTCATGTCCCCACATTTCTGATTAAAAAAATTGAAAGAAATCATTAGATGTTTTTTTTGTGTCAAAACAAGATTTACTTTGAAAGCCGGGCTGCAGTTTTTAGTATGACAGGCGCATTTTGACTTTGCTCCCGGCCCTGCTGAGTGAAAGTGGCTGTTGTGTTATTGCTGGGAGCCAATTAGACGGCCTCTGCGGTTCTTTGAAGCGGACTGTATCTTGACACTCTCTGGGGAGGTGAGTTGTTATGTGCACAGTAGCTGTAGCACATACGCGGGAGCTGATGAGTGATTAGTCTGGAATCAAACACAAACACGGCTAAACCAGAGCTATGCTCATTTTCCTCCTAAAATAATACGCAGTTCTCTATCTTATCAACGGCTGTGACTGAGGCGCGCTGAATTACAGTGTTACATTAATATGTTTGGGTTGATTCCTGGCTGTGCTGGGCTGAAGTGGCTGCTGAGTTTATTGCAGTGAGGGATAGTGGCTGCGGTGAGCAAAGGGCTAAAGGGTCACGGGGGTCCACAGTAGCAAAAAGTGCCTTTTTAGCATTACAGGTGTGCTTCTTCAACGTGAAAAGTAATGGTGTTTAGCAATATAAACAGCGAAGAAACACAGATCAAAATCAGGATATAGGGATGAGTTTTTCCTCTTTGCGCTGCCAGTTTTTAGAAGTTTACTCCCTCGGTCATGTGAATAAGCCAGATTTATGAATAATCAGAGCACAGTCTGTGTTTGCTCTCCTCAACTGAACCATCATCTCCAATGAGATAGTTTACTCTGAAAACTTCAGTTACTGACTCTAACAAAGGAGAAGTATAAGGCGTTCATTAAAACAAAATAACCCCCGGCTCAGAGAATCAAAGCAATAAAGCGGGCTGGATAAATAAATAAATGAATGAAATGAGGATCGCGGAGTCAAGTCGGAGAAATGTTGCGGAGACCACAAGAAACCCCTGAGATATGGAAACAAACCTGCAATATATAGACAAACGATTAGCGTACCATGTCATCAGTAAAGATGATTGTAGCGTTGCACACCGACGTACACGCATGTGCACACGCGTACACACCGACACTCCCACTGCGGATTCTGCAAAGACAGCAAGGAAAATATCTGTGTTTTCAAAGTATTACCAGTCATATTTTCATATTTCTTTTCCCCCTGCTGTTATAATTTTCTCCCCTGTCAAACAAATCAAAACGCCAAGACCAAACGGAGGCTGGGGGAGCGGCTCAGATTTTCCACTGTCAGGTTCACAAACGCGCTGCTCTTACAAACAGGCTCTGTGCGAGGAGACATGACCTGTGTGTGTTTGTGGATCTGTGTGCTGTGACCGCGTGTGTGTGCATGTGTAAGATGGCCGTGTGTTGATTTTCAGGTCAGCGAGAACAGTACAGCTCATTTGGTTTGAACTGTACTACTCTCTTATATGCGGAAATATGTAATTATTTCTCTTTTTTTGTTCAATTATCATCAAATTAGCTTTTAATAATTTTGAGAATACTTTTTTAAAACAATATCAAAAGACTTAATTCAAATAATTAATTTTAATGCCATCTAATTACATGTATTGCAATGTTAAATCAATATAATCTAAAAAAAAGTCTAAAATGAAGTTGTTAATATAGCTTCTGAAGATTGACAACCCTAACTTTTTTAGAAATCGTGATTGATGCTCGGTGTAATGCTGTGTGAGTGTTTGTGTGATGTGGTAGAAATGTAGTTTAGATTTCATGACAAGTGATTGTGTCTGGGCCGCAGATGTTTAACCACTTCAGTATCGGACTTCAGTTTTTTACACCGAGCGGACTTTTTCCAGCCCATTCAGTCAGCGCGAAAGGGGGAAGTGTTCATTCAAGAGGAGGGAAGGAAGAGGAAGAGAGCGCGCTACAGCTAAAATATTTAATGCGTAGGTTTAGATGCATTAAAACGGAAATATCAATAGTTAATGTGGAGTCATGTTAAGAACGGGCTAAATTAAATCCTCCTCATTGTATTGACGCTCTCCTCTGCTAGCCATCTGCCACACTTGACTGAAACTAAATATATCATGGCAAAAAAAACTGGGATGATGAAGCAAGAGTCCATTTCATCTCCCAAACAGGATGGCCAGGCGATCTGCTGCCTTCTGGTTACATTTCCCCTCAGAGCGCCATCCGTCATCAAAGGGTCAGGGGTCGGGAGATTCATCAAAACAGTTTGTGCAGCGTGAGGTACACAAAGGAGCCTCTCAGGATTAGAGATGGCCTGCTGTGTTTATGGCTGTCTACATTAAGACCTATCCCATCATCACCCGGGCCTGCTTGGTGTGAACTCATCAACCATTCCAATGGGCTGACACGGCGAACCATCGCATACACAGCTTTCCCTCTTACTGCACTCCCTTTTCTCTGTGGCTTCGCACACACCAGGGGAGGAAAAAGTAATCAAGATGTACTCTAGTTACAGTTTGGAGTACTGCTACTTTTCTGAGTAGTCCTCCTCCTGCTTGCATTCTCCTTTTTAGGTATTAACACCTACCGAAGGCTTACTAGAGAGATGGGGGGCTGTACATTAGAGTAAATTCAGGGCCTCATCAAATTATTTACCAATTATTTAATCATATGTTATAATTTCAAGACATTAACAACTCAAAAATGAACTAAAACTGATTTTATTGAGCTACTGTGAAAGTCTCGCATATTTTCCAGACTCGCTCATGTTTTGAGTAAACTTGAAAAGATTTTTTTTGTCTTTGTTTATGAGATTTCAAAACTTTTTCCACTTCTGCCTCAACAGAGACAGTTCAAGGATTAGACACTTGCTTTCCTGCGAAAACCCATCCAACCAACCGGTGTGGCCGAAACGATGGAAAAGCAGGCAAAAATGTGCAAATCCCACTTATTGTCATCAGAGCGTTTTGCATTTCCTGTGTTATCATCAAAGCTAATTCAGTAGTGATGCTCTGGCTTTATAGTCGGGCCAGGATATCCATTCACATGGTCCTGATCCACAGACTTCGGTTGATGCGTATTGTGTTTGACATGCGTTGATTGCTAGACAGCTGGTGTGGAAGAGGAACTTGCCCCAAGGATCCGAGTGGCCTATTTAGTGTATTATTTTGGTTTTCAGATTGTCTTTAATATGATGTCTGTCTGGGGCTTGTGCAGCAAAGCCTCGAGTGAGAGTTACCAAAACTATCTCCATCATGAGTCTGTGACAAGTTAAAGTTTGGTTCACATGCTGCTCAGTGGTGAAAAATATCACTTTGACAAAATGGAGTCCATATATCTATCTGTGTTCCTGCCTAACGATCGTGCTGGCTCCATTAGCCGATGTTTGGACACCTGTAGGGGCTCGGGACTCGACGAGGAGGGCTGTCAACGAGGGGCTTTGGTAAATCGAGAGATTATCCAAACAGTGGGACACTAGCTAATAAAAACAAGCCCCCCGTTCACTGCATTAGTGCTGCATTAGCGCAGAGGGTATGGAGAACGGGGACCCGGGGGCCCGAGTGATGCACAGTCCAAAGCTGTTAAAGGGATCTTCTGTAAATTATTAGTGATTTATTACAGGCTCTATTTATTAGATTAGTCATCAGTGTTTCCGTGTTTGAGGTTGGTGAGGAGGGGCATGTTAGTCTCAGAGTCAGACATTTGTAGGATTGGAAAGCCAAATAATCTAAATATTATAGGAAAATATCAAACGCTGCTGATTGATTTTATATTTTCAGGAAAAGCTTAATTAATCAGTGAGTCAATTGCTGATTAATGAGGCTAGATAAGATTAGATGGTCGTGGAGGAATAGAAAAATAAAGCTTGGTGTCAGTATCTGTATCAGTATCATATCTTTTCATAACTTAAGTCATTTAAGGGCAAAAAGGTAGATAGTACTCAAATTTTACTTTTTGCAAAATGGTTGCAACTGCATGATATAATTTATATATTGAAAACTTATTGAAAATGCTTTAGATTGGATTCATGTCCAAGAACAAAAGTTACATATCTCAATTACACATCACGTATTTTAAAACCATCTTATCCAATTATATGTCATCATAACTGCAGGATAAAATCATTGACAACCTGTGACAAAGTAATAACTAGAGGGCAGCTTGTTTTAGAGTCGGATGAGTGTGTGTGCTGTTCGCATGCCCGGCCGGCGAACACAGTGAGCACAGTATATTCTCTGCCGCTGTACAGCAGCCACACTCAGGGTGTGTAAGCCGGTCATGGGCATAAACTTCAATTTCTGGCCATGACATTTATTAACTCCTACAAATGCGACAGCTGCTGTTTTTTTTTTTTTTTTTTTTCTCCAGCCACGGAAAATGAAATCATCTAATTTCCTTCAAATAACCTTGGGTTTTTTGTGAAGTTTCTCAGGGTGAATTAAGGGAACGGTTTCAATGCATTAAATCATTTATTTACACAGGAAAATGCCTCCTTTTCCACCAGTGACCAACACAGCGTAGGTACCTTAACACACTGTAATCCATTTATACAGTCAGTTAATATATGGGCAAGGGGTCAAGGGTTTAATTTAAAGCAAATTAGATTGGCTAAAATAAATCTGCTTCATGTGTCTGACTAAAACGTATGCAGAGTTCTCACTGTCTTCATTTTTAACTTTCACACAATTTGTGTGTAATATAAAATGTCTGAGAAATAAATACATTACACAAATGTATTCATTTGTTTATTTAAAGATTAGCAAATAATAACTTTGCATATATTGTTTGAGCTGTTTTAATGCCAATAAAGTGAGACAGTCTAATGCCATTAGGGTATAATTGCTGGTCTCTGAGGTGGTAAGGACACTGCTGGCAATAAGACTTGGAGAGGGGGAATTTGCCTTTTATTAAAAACTGCTTTGGTGACTGGGAGTAAATTCATTATCTGACTCTATTAGCTCAGCAGAGTGGGAATAAACTACTGAGGAGGTACCAAAAAACGCCTCAGGCAAATGTGTTTGTTCGCTCTGTGTATGTGTGTGTCTCTTTTTTTTTTTTTGTTTTTATCACGGCTCATAAATAGCAGAGTCTCTTTAGATTGACTGCTATCATTTACCTCAGCGGTGGCTTTGCTTTCACTGCAGGGGCGAAACCAGATTGACCAGAGAGGATAAGGTAGATTTATGGTAATAAAATGAAAAAAAAAAGTGTGCATCTTACATGGGTCATAAATAACTTCAAGTTTCAAAACAAAATGTTGCAAACTTGGAAGACAGAAATGTTTCAGTGCTGGGTGACAATATCTGTATCTCATCTTTTGTGTTGTCTACAATTACACATACCATGTGTTCGGACACACACACACACACACTCTTGCATACAGTGTGGCCCTTAATGATCATTTCTCATAAATGCATAGACAGTCATTTATATCAGGGGAAACAGGCAATCCTCAGCTCATCTCCTTCATCCTCCCATCCTGCCTGGATTTACAGCGCGGAGCTCGTTTCAGCCCCTGTACGTCCACTCATCTCCCACCACTTTACCCAGCTATCTGCCTCTACCAGCCTGTTCCTCCTTATAGCCCATAATAATCCCCAAAAAGCCTCTCTGGGCCTGTGTTTCCCAACTCTCAGGGCAGAAACTCAATGGCAGCTCAGCAAGAGAGTAACAGTGAAGATCAGTCAGTTTGATGAATGCATACACATCTGTGGGAGATTTCCTCTGCAGATAAAATGAACACTTACTGGTTTTTAGGTTTTTTTCTTCTCTACCTTTTTTCTACATTGCTGCGAGTTAAATATGTACCTGAAAGATGACTTTTTGCAAGGATCTCTCTCTCTTGCAACAAAGAACTGATGCTTAACTTCATGAATATTAATCAAGAAACTAATATCTAAAGCACACGTTCCAAGCACAGTTTTGTGTCAATCATCCTTCACATTTTCTCTGATGTGTTAAAGGTGTTGACACTTGCACTTGTAATCTGTGGCTTGTAATAACACTGATCTAGGAACTGAAACTTAAAACAAACTGCAGGTACAGTAAAACTCCAGGTAAAAGCTAACAGACTACAATAAAAGCAAACTGAGAGGCCACGCCTTTACATAATGCCTGTAAGGTCGAGTTTGTTTTGTCACAGCATCCAGCACCCATCGAGTCACCCGTCTAAGAACACAGACAGCACAGACAGCACACCCTTATCTCCGAAAGTCACGGCAGCCGCAGCCCTGATGCAACGAACGATGCCTAATTTAATAAACACGTCTGCTCCCTTTCTCCTCTTCACTGTGACAGCGCTGCAGAGGCTGGAGGTGAATAATTTGTTGGTGCAGCGGTGACAATGGAGGTAGAAGCCCGCAGGGGTTTAGAGACCAGACTGTGTGGGCCTATCAGGTTGCAGTATTGACCCGAGGTCTGGCTAAACTTGTAAGAGAGTGCTCAGAATGAGAAGGAAATCCATGAAATAAAGAAAGATCTGTCTGCGTGTGCGAGGAGGACAGAGAGAGGAGGAAAAATATGAAAAGTATTTGAATAGTTTCCTTTATGTCAAAGCAATTAAATCATGAGAAAGGTATACTGATATATAAAACAAAAAATGGGAACGATATGTTTATTTACAGTAATAAAAAGTTGTGCAATCGACTCTAGTGAAGCGGTTTTATTTAAAAAACAGTGGAGTAACACGAGCCCATCAAATAACAGCAGCACTTTATGGTAGTGACTCTTTGTGGCCAAAGTACAAAGAAATATCCAACAACTCTTACATTACAGTTTCATGTTACTGGCTATAAATCATCATGATTAAACTATCAGAAATACTTCTGCAATATGAAACAGAGCCCTTTGTTTGTCTTTCAAACTGTTAAAATGTCCTTCATTCTGAAGGAAGCTGCATATGAACGAGGCAGTTGAGTGAATATTCGCCTGGTAAACTAGACCTTTAGTTCAGGTCAGTTATTCTGAAGTAAACAACATTTGTCTTATATCTTACTGTGACACATGATGGACATAAATGTCTGAGATCATAAAAAAGAAATACTGCTCAAAATGTGAGTGAAGTGAAATGTGAAAATATTACAGTTCATGAGTGCAATGCCATTTAACATTTGCTTGAGTGAATTATATTCTGAAAGGTGTGAAAATCCTATTATTGATATTAAATTATTTGTCTGCAAACTACTCTGTGACTTGTCTTTTAGAAATCACCTGTGTGATGCTGATTAATATTTACGCCATTATTTGTGATGCAGACACTTCCTGCAACATTGACAAGGCGCATGCTTCACTGACACAGCGGATGTAGGACTTTTTATCTCTACCTGCTGACACTCGGTGCGTCTCTGCTACAGACACAGTAGGCAGCAGGCTTTTCCTAATGGCTCAGAGACCTGTTGAGCTAGATTCAAAACTCGCTGCTCTGTGCAGCAGTCTTCCCCGCTGTGCCGTGCAGCTCAGT
The DNA here is from genome assembly GCA_037176925.1 of Amniataba percoides. NCBI lineage: Eukaryota > Metazoa > Chordata > Actinopteri > Centrarchiformes > Terapontidae > Amniataba > Amniataba percoides. Next base: position 17,715,074 of record JBAJHX010000033.1, read on the forward strand.
TGACCCCAATCCGTGGCCGCTTTATTCTCTTCTGATGTTTTACATTTGCATCAAGTTCTGAGACTTTAAACTGCCTCAAAAGAGAAACACTCAAACGCCGATTTCTACTTTATTTATTCCTCTTTTTTGTGTTCAAGGGACAGGACTGTGGGACAACTGCCTTCCACGTTGGAGGCCGATCAGAAACAGATGGACGGGGTGATGACCCCCCCTCCACCACCACCACCAAACTCCCCACCCGGCAGGCGAGAGCAGCAAGTCCGTACAGAACTGCCACTCAAAATCCCAGCGTGTGGACGTGTGTGAGTGTAGATTTGTGTGTCGGAGGACGATGGGGGGTTGTGTTATGGCTCTGAGGGTGCTACGGCAAACAGGGTCCCCATGATACGAGTGACTGACACTCCTCCAACATCTGTTCCACAAAAAAACTCTCTCTCTCTCTCACTTCTCCACTAATCACCTCCCTGCCTCGGTCTCTGTCATCTCCTTCTCTGTCTCCTCCCCACACACACACACACACACACACAGAGTGAGATGATCTTTTCATTTTACAGTAAAGCTGAGAGGAATGGAGAAATTACATTACGGCAGAATAAGATACTCCATTTATGATGTGGCTCTTTGCAGGGATCTCTGCATGGTTGACAGAGAAGGCTGCAGACGGCACCGATGCCTTTACCCTTCTCTTCTCCTTCCTCCTCCCCACCACCACATCCACTCCTCGCTCGACGATCAGGTTTCTCTCTGTCCATCAGTAGAGTGGGAGAGGAGGAGAAGGGGAGGAGGTGGGTTGTTCTGATCAATGGCAGGAAACCAGACGATGGGAAGGGAAGACGTGAAACAGATAGGCCCCATAACCTACCTACCTACCAGGATACCGCAATCACTTCTTTCTTTCCCTCTCCTTCCATCTATTTCTCGCTCACCTCTGTTTCTCTATCTGTAATTCAAACACACACACACTCTGTTGAAACACAGTCCAGACACCACACACACAAACACGCGTTTGACCGCAAACATGCTGCAAAAAAACAAAACAAAAAAAAAAAAAACCCAGAGCAGCAAAGACCTAACTTTCAGACTCTGATATGCACACACACACACAAAAACACAGCAGACTGCATGTATGGTTTAGCCCTTAAGGCCGAATGCAAACCTGTTTACCTGCTCCTTATGGGAGAATGACTAATAACGTACAAAATTAGAATATATTTTTCTCCCAGCTCTATGCAAATCTCAAACATATTGCTTTCTGTCTCCAGGGGGCCACACATTCCTGCACATGAATATACTTAGAGGTGCATGTCAGACACACACACACACACCACACACACACCCCCTCATCCACGATACATGTAATTAGGGCAGACAGAGAGAATAGCTGTCTCGTTTGAGTTTATTAATTTGTGGTATTTTTATTACCATTTATCACCGGCATTTTATGGTGGACAATGCCGTTGCTCATTCCTCAAGGCACTTATTATCAGAACGAGTGCTCGCTGGTTATTTGTCTCTATTCCTCTGGATCAAATTAGGCAGTATTGGATCCTGGCAGCGTTATGAAACTAACCCTGATAAAACTATGGAGAAAGGTTCTATTAAAAGGCAGTGTTAAACATGATCTCACTGCTTCGTGTGTCAGAGATTTATTTGAAAATGTTCTTTAGCAGATACGGTGTGAGTGCTCGCGGTGGCACGCTCGCCCGTCATGCAGCCATCAAGTGTGTCCTTGTATGCATGCACACGGGTTCATGCATACAAGTGTGTGTTTCTGATCTATACGGTGCAGACTACTGAGCTTTCTTGCCACCCCAGCTAACTCTTAACTCCTGTCAAAACATGGGGCTTTAAATTGAATTAAGACTCCATGCTGCAGTCCCTGCTGAGCCCCCCAACCAACGCCTTTAACACCCTACACTGCTCTGGAACACACACACACAAACACATCCATTCCCAGACCTTTACCATGCAAGTATATATGCAGAAAAATGCTCTCAATAACACCAGTCTCGAAATATAATATACACATTTGCACACCTTAATTAATAAGAATGATTCTTAAAAATGAGCTACAACACAATAAACACACACACACATACACACACACACACACACACACACACAGAAGGTACCACCAGTGAATATTTTAAGTAGGATGAGGCCAGCTCAGCCTTGAAACTCTGTCGCTGTTAATTCACTGCAGCTGAAACAGAGACAAAGATACCTTTTCAGTGTCTTTAATGCTGGCGAGAAGTTTTGCCAGCATTTTCATTTAAAGAGTTTTGAAATTTTGTTTGCGTGCTGATGGCGTGTGCAACAGATCTCTGGTGTCTCAAGAGGGTCAGGTCACAGGAAAATATAGATTGTTGTTGTTGTTAATTTATACAAAGGATATTCTTTTATGAGGATTTTTCTGTGTCTATACATGAATCATCTTAATCTTACTGTAAATTCTACATTTATCATAAAATTAGCACTGATATTTCCCACTGCTGTTGTACAGACAATGAATCTGGAGGAATAAAATAAAAAAATCTTCCTGCCAATTAAATTAAAATTAAATTAGATTAAATTAAATTAGATTTCATTTTAATCATAAAATAACCTCTGTAAGCTACTCAGCCACCGACATTGACATCAAGAGTCCATTGCTGATATTCAATTACCTACAGTAAATGAAAAACACCAAAAATGTGAGTCAGATAATAGCCAACAATTCAGCACACACTGAGCTGGTTTGTCTGTCTGTGCTTCGCTCCACCGCAGTTTAGTTTTTGTTGCATAAGAATCCATGTTCTGTGTTTTATCCAGAGATTATTCTCCAATTTGTTCAGTTCAAGTTGCTCTATAAGAAATCATGTTAAAACAATATTGTCTAAGTGAGACGGTCATTAATCATCAGGTTGACAAGAGCTCTGGACATTGTTGACGAGTAATGAGTGCGGTTCTAACCTTTAATACATTTGGGCTGCTGTTAGTCAGGTGGATAATTAGCATGCTGATGCTGGTATAAAAATATTCTGCATGCCATCAGTTCTGGTGATTGTGTGACAACTGAGAGGCACTTTAAAAGGCAGGACTTTTGTTTCAGTTTTTACAGTTTGAATATTTGTCTGCTCCCATGTGTTCAGAGCTTTGTAGCCAGGAAAATATTATGTCACACTCAGATTTTTGTACATGTGTTTTCTAAATTCTGAGCTTTGAAAAATAAAAAAAAATTTAAAAATCAAGATTACTTTTAAAGAATTAATATTCTACTAAATGCAAATTAATAATGATTTTCTTTTGGCAGTGATGATTATTATAAAAGAAAAAAACTATTGAATGGTAAATACAGTTCTTTTAATAAAAACGTGAGAGAACACAGCACATAATTAATGAACGTTTGTATCGGCTACATAAATTTATGAATGAGCTGCTGTTCTAGTCTGGCTCCCACAAATGCGGGTTAAGTGGTGTGTGGGACATAACCTTTGCTTGGGGACCAAGCAAAAGGTTACAGCACTGAGTGTGTGTGTGTGTGTGTGTCATGAGTATTGAGAAAAGGCCATGTAACTGAACACCAGCTCTTTGTCTGAGCGGCAGCTCTCTACAGACCAACCAGAGTGATTCACTCCTTTCTAAATGCAATTTTTGAGTAGTGTATATAACTTTTATTTCAATTGTGTGAGATGAATGAACTATTGATGATTAAATAAGTTTTATTATCTTGTAACAATCTGCTATTTTAATTTTGGTGATGATTTTTTTCCTTGCAACCTAAACCTGGCAAAAAAAAAATGTTTTTCTGTTTTTCTTCATTTTTAGTAGTTATAATATAGTTGAATCAAAGTAAATTCTGTATTTATATAAAGCAGAGCTTGTGATGCTGGCTGTATTTCATCACAGACAATAAAATTCACAGGTTTAATGAGCTATACAGAGTTCACAGGTTTTCCCCTGAGACAAAGAAACAACAGGATGTAAAGGTTAAGACCAGAAAACCCTTTCACCTGCTTTATACTGCTCTGTGATGTTTAGCTTTTTTTCCTTGCAATTCATAAACCACTTGTTGTATGTGATTAAAATATAGAACAAAATTATAAGATTTATAATTACACACAAGTTTTCATGGGGTGAAACACTGATACTAAACAAAGGGAAACACTGATAATGCGGCTTTTAATTTTCCTACAATGTAGTCAGGAGTGTGTTACAGTATCTACCATTAAATGTTCGCATGTGAGGAAGCTAGTGTGTGTGTGTGTGTGTGTGCGCGCACATGTGTTTTCCATCCCTCCAGAGACATGACAATTGTTTGTTGTGATATTGTAATGAAGCCCTCAGGCCCTCTTAAACTAATCAGCCTCTCCCTCGCTCTGTGCAGATAGATCAGTTGTCAGGGCCGTGGGCAGGACGGCGCAGTGAAGCACGGCATCTGCCTTTTGGCCTTCGCCTTGTGTGACACACATTCCCTGCCTTTCCTGCCTAACACGTTAGCATGCAGGCCGCCTATCAATCAACCCGTCGACTCTCCCATTATGAGACAGCTGTTGTTTCTTGTCGCTCAGGAGGTGATGATACGTGAGCATCATTTTAAGGTAATACAACTCAGCAACTCTGCCAAAGGTATTTGAAGGGTTTTATACAAATGTGTTTGAGTCAATCTTTCCACTTGAAATGCATCTGTCACGTTACTCGATAAAGTTATTTCTATATAGGTCATTTTATTCATACGCTGTTAAAATTCAGGAAGAGGATGTTTCCCTTTTTATAATTCCTAACTATTTTATCTCTGTTGCTGATCTCACACATTATTCCCCCCCATGTTTACCTGACCCTTGTCTGTACGTCTGTGTAAATATAAATCATGAATCGAAATATTACATGAGTCGGAGAGTTAATGCAGATTTACAGCAGGAAAATTAAAGTAGGAAAAAATCCATAATTTCGATATCTAAATGCAAAGTCTTCATTTTAAGATCAACCTTTTTTTTATAATTGATATTCATCCACAGTTAAAATTTCATGGGAAAATGTCCTTGAATCATATTGATGTTTTCTTTTTTAGACTAATGTGAAGCTTGCCTGTCCTTACATGTTATATATTTCTTATTCTATACATACTAGGAGTTAAATGACATAAAAATACATTCAAACATCAAAATAAAAAGGATATTCAATTTGTGTACACATGTGAATCAGTTTGACATTTCATGGTCAAAAGCCCGTTAAAGCCTTGCATACCAGGATTATATCTGGAAGCAAGACATTACTGTTTTCTGAGTAAGATATGTTACACACACACACACACACCATGGGCACTGTCCATCCACAGACCTCTTGTTACCCCCCGGAAGCAACTTCCTGTCCAGGATGCTGAAGGAATCTTTGGCATGTTTTACATACTTTCTTCAATTTGTTTCTGTTTTTGTATGTGTGTGTACTCGCCTGTGCAAGAGACCTTGTGTGGTGCATAATGGACACATTAAGTTTCACACATCTGCTGGAGGCCGTGTGCCTGATGTTACAAGCATACAAACAAAAAATGACATGTGAAAACACCAACATATAAACACACAAACACAAAGGCGAAGAAACAAAAGTAAAAGAAATTCCATGCAAAAAAAAAAAAGAAAAGAAAATCAATCAACTTTTTCCTGGCATGGATCAATAGTCCGATACAAAGTAAATACTGGAGGGCAGGTCAGGGCTGTGTGGATTTGGCCAGCAGCTTACCAAGCTTACAAAACAGATAACCCTCCAGAGAATGAAGTGAAAGTTAAACAAAAACAACACTGGTGTAAATTAACTCTCCGTGAGGATCATGGTGTGTGTATGTGTGTGTGTGTGTGTGTGTGTGTGTGTGTGTGTGTGTGCAGTGCTCACTTGTGATGACTTGTGATGATGATGATGACCATGATGATGGTGATGATGATTGGTTAATTGCAGGCAGCTTGCAAGTGCAGTGTAGAGCTTATTCTCTATACGTGTGTGAGTGTGTGCGTGTGTGGGCGTTGTTCACAGGTTGCAGTGCGAAGGGAGTGGCCTGCGGTGGCTGTGAGAGGCATGTAATATGTTTAAATAGGGCAAAGTAGTGTTTGGAGAATTGGTAATTACTTACATCCCTCTCTGGCCATAGGAACACTGTCCAGATCTCACCTCCAGCACACACATGCACTTACACACACACATTCACAAAACTGATGACATGAGCTCAACACACAAATACACAGTCAGAGCCAGTGAGCCACTCTGCCAATCAGCAGTCATCAACATGGACAGGCGTAAGACACAGACGGAGGACACAGGCTTGTTTAGACACTTTCAATAAATGTCAAGGGCCTTTTTTTCCCCACATTTCACATGTGGTCCGTCCTGCAGTGCCACAGCTCACCAAAGATGATCCCCATTGCCCTCCACTGGTTGGCTGCAGCACAAGCACAACCCAGAACCTCCAACTTCAACATATTTTCTCTGTTGAGTTTAATGTCATCAGGAACGTTGCAAATGTTTGCATAAAGTTCAGAGTGGTTAGGCAGAAGGAAAAATGTGTGCATAATAATCGCCACGCCAATAAACTTCAACTCTCAGAAACCATGAATACTACAACATTACTGCCACACAACTCAGCAAAAAGTCCACTTTTTCCTCGTCGACTAGTTTACACAATAAGTCCTGAATCAAGTCGAAATCTTCTAATGCAGTCCTGACTGAGGCACAGTGTGAATATTGATCCTCTTCCTCATTACTAGGAAGCAAACATAAACCAACATAGAGACGTGTAAAGACATGTGGTGGCTTCAATAGGGCAGTTCAAAAGACCCTTTTAGTTGTATTTAATAATCCCTTTTTAACACAATGTGCAGTGATAATGCTACTGAAGCAGTGTCTGTACTGAGCTATTGAGGAAGAAGAAGAGTGTCTTCCTATTCAAGTCCCGGTGACACCAGAAAGTGGCACAGTAAAGTTCATGCAAATGTCTTTGGAAAATGCAGGAAGTCTAGTGACGTATGACTACTTGCAGGGAAAGTTTACAGCATTGTTATATACATGTACATGATGGATGCTGCTGCTGTATGGTTATAATAAAACTGGTGTGATGCACACTTGAGTCATTTTGCAGCAGCTGTAACATTTTTAATTGACAGCTGAGGCAAACTTAGAAAGAATTAGGAGTCTATATCATTGTAAATAAGCTCTGTTGGGGTTAAATTTTAAATATCCGTCAATGTATTTAATCAAATAATGAATTTGTATTATCAAATGATAATCAATCATGCTTAATCAAATGGCAATTTTAGAAGAATATGGTTTAAATGTCATTAAATAATTAACTGCTTCTTGCCTCTTGTGTAGAAGGACCTGAGAAAAAAAATGCTGTACTATGTTATAAAGTTTAGACTATATTTATTCAAACATGAGTATAATGTGTCTTTGACCATTTTATTTTGCTTAATTTCTCCAAAAATAACA
>JBAJHX010000033.1:17732668-17745181 GCA_037176925.1 Amniataba percoides
ATTACTTTTTCCTTTCAGTTTTCCACCAATTCTACACTACATTGCTCTCCTGTCACTGTTAAATTTATGATAGACAAGTCAACCAGCAGAACGGATATCGCCTTATTTATTCTTCCTTGACAAAACTTGGCATGGACATTAGCCACAATACAACTGAACTGCCAACACTTCAGTCAGAGATTTGTGAGATTTATGCTAGTGGCAGCTAATAGCCTTGAGCTGTCAAATCTGGCAAAAGGAGGTCTGATAAACTCACTTCTTTCTAACTCCGCACCCACTTTTTTTCAAATTTGCAGTCTTCAGCCCGAAATTACACTGATTCAAGTGACATCACTTGAAGTATTTCAACAGACTTCATCTAGCTCCTGCTGGAGCCTTCAATGAAAAGCTTTCATTTTCACATATGCAGTACTCCCAAAGACCTGTAAACAGACTTTGATGTGTAAGATCAGTTCCCCTTTAATACATATGTTGACTCTAAGCACACAGCACAGTTCGGTGAGAGAGCGCTCTGACGTTCTGTATTTGTGCAGCAGATTAAGTAAATAAGGACATTCACAAAAAAATATATGTGCTCGGTGTCTAATATCATGATTGGGCGCTTTACATCTGTAAAATTGCAACTAGTGTGTTCTGGGAACAAATCTACTCTCACTAATCTCACTGATGGGGTAACACACTCTGAAAGGCTCCTTACAGTGCTGGTAATTGAGGAAAAACCTTCATAGCAAACTGCCAACACTGTGTTAACCGCATGGAAACGTGTGTGTACAGTATGTTTGCGTGCATTTGCTTGTGTCTGCGTGTGCACGGCCTGACCGACCTGCGTATTAAAAGTGGAATTTATGTAAAAGTTCTCAAATTCAGCTGTCATTTCCTTTTGATGTTCAAGGTCACTGTTTCCAGACAGGAATTTGTGAACCCTGGAGAACGAAACCAGGGGGGAAAATGGAGGAAAAAAAAGAAGAAAAAAAAAAAGAAAAACAGAAATTGGTCTTTTTTTTCATGCTGCTGTACAGACAAACCCTCCTCATTACCACACCCTCTGTCCTCATGTTCTCCCTCTCCTAACCACACATGTTTTGATATAATTTTCCTCCCATTTCTTTCATAATAGTCAACACTATCATGCTCACTAATTCATTGTTAGGGTTAGGTGTGTTTGAGCATATCCCTGCTCTGCTGGCACTTAGTTAGAACAAATGGCTAAATACACAAAGACACTACGGAATAAAGTTAATGCTTGTTTGCATTTATGTACTTAAGAACGTGTGTGTGTCTGTGTGCATTTCACTGTGTGCGAGCGTGCATGCACTCAAGCATGCGTCTGTGTTTATCGATATAGCTAATGGATTTTCTGCTGGCCCAAAGTTTGTTTGTTCAGTAACCCAATATGGCGGTCAGTTTATAAGGCAAGCCTTCAGAATAGAAGCATGACTCACGACTCCGTCTGACACAACCGTCAATGACCTGACACGCGTATCAGGTGGCAGGGAGGAGAGAGGGAGAGAGGGAGAGAGAGAGAGAGAGGGAATAAGAAGGGGAATTGTAATGATCAATAGACCATCAAGGCAGGATGACAAAATTAACGTGAAGAGTGGGAGGAAAAAAAAAGTTTGAATTGTCGAAAGAAAGGGAGGCAAATGAAGCAACAGAAAAAGAAACATTGGAAAGGAAAAAGAGGGACATTTACCAGAATTACCAGTGTGTTTCTCAATCATGCATCCTAAAACCTACAACCGACCTTGACAAGTGTGCACGCATACACCCACACACGCAAACAAAAGTTCTCATTAAGTTTGTCTGTGACTTACTATGATCAGCAGACACTCAGATGAGCAGGCGAGCTGCAGACAAGGTGTTACTCACACAAGCCAGGTAGTCTGACTGTCCTCCTCATTCCCTACCCGCACCACATGAAAGGAGACCGCAAGGCACTTCTAACTCATGAAAGGGATTCGAGTTGAGCCTTCTATAAAACGCTGCATGTCCGATGGTGACTGGGAGTTTGAAAAGCGCCCTTGTGACAAAGAGTGACGGAGATGAAATCATGGCGGCTGCACAGCATCTGGATATGTGACGCAGGAAAATGGCTATGAAGCGAGATTACACTGAGCTTTATGGACACCGTCCATGCACCGACTGCTCATGCAATCACTGATATAACTGGAGACAGACTTCAAAGCACCTGGACACCTTTGTCCAGTTATCCTGGCATGCTAACGTTTGCGGCTTACATTTGAGCTGAGAAACATATTACAGACTCCATTTCTTACATCTTCTTTCTTGTGTTTTTGGCTTTGGAAGGGCCATAAATGTTAAAAAATTCCCAAACTTGATAGGCCACCTATGCATATCTACAGTTACACTGTGCAGGGACTATAATTTTAATGATTAATAGATGAAGAGAAGTTAGTTATTAAAATGGAAAATCCCTGAATGATTCAATATCAAGTCAGGTTAAACCACCTAGGTTGACAGGATTACCAACAGGTTTTATGAAAATAAAAATATATATACAGTATGTTATAGAGTATATGAAGGCATAATCCAGTTATGATAACATCTATTAGCAGGACCATATCTAATGTTTTGGAGCATAAGGAAATAGGTAAATAAAGGATAGGAATATGGTAGTTAGCAGGGGATAAATGAACAAACAAATGAAAGTTGGATTAAAAAGAACAGTGTTGAAAGGAAATTCATGAGCGCAGATTAAGATCAAGCAAAAAGCTGAAAAACAGAAAAAAAGGAATAAAGAACTGATGGAACAAGTGAGCAACGTATGTAAGTAAATGAGCGAGGGAGCCCAAAAAATAAAGCAAAGCAGCATAAATCAAACTGGGAAAAGTTACTGAGGTCTAGTCTAGCTCTTAGTGAAGCGTATATGTAATATATTTAAAGTGTGTGGTTCTGCCTGCATAAGACATCATACCATGATTAGTTTTAACATTTCACACCTTTTTCTCTCTGAACCTCTTTCTCTGTTTCACTCTGTCCTCCTCCTGCACCGGCTCCAACCATCACCCATTATTGTTCTGAGAAAAAAACAAAAACCTAAGGATGGATCATCTTACCTTTTCAGGAAGGCAGGAAAAAAAACAGGCAGAACCTAAAACTCTCTAAAAACACAAGGGAGAAAAAGAGGGAAGTGACATGAGGATGGAGGGGAGATTGGTGAGTGGGAGGGAGGGGTTGCAGGAGGAAAGCAGCAAAGAGTCTCTTGATATTGATCACAATCTTCTGATAAGAAACTATTGCTGTCACATAGATTTATAGATACTGTAAAACCCTGTAAATGGGGTTTACACTGTAACCTCATAAACTGTTAGGAAACATTGATAGGTTTAATAAAACAGCCTGCACCCACATTAATGCAGGAATTGAATTGAGGAATTGACATGAAAATTATTTTTCACCTACACAAGCACACATATCGGATATACACATGCACACACAATCGAACTCAAGCATGCAGCTTCATGCCAACCTCGTTCTGTCGCACCATGACAGCAGCATGATTCATGACATTAATTACAATTGTTCATACTAAACACAATTAATGACTTCCCGGATTACAGTCTTCCTTTCACTCACTCACACTGGAACATTACTGAACTGACTGTATCTCCACAAACTTTCAACAATTTCTTATTACTCGATGATCTCAGTACACGTGCTGCATTGGAGAGGACTTTACTCTGAGTAAACTAGTGAGACTACGCCAACAATTATCGGGTGTTGAGTTGGCCTGAAGGTGTATGTCGGGTCAACCCCCCACACTCTCGCCTCTTGTTTTCCACCAGCATTTAAATAAAGTAAAAAAACCCAAAGCAATCCTTATGGTTTTCCTCCAAAATCAGATCTGCCCTTTGCCAACTTTAACTTCCTGGACTTTAAGTATGAATATGTTTAAATCTGTTGAAAAGAAAAACAGTTGAGAGGAATATGCAAATGATGACGTGCAAATTACACCATCATTTCTTCAGATCTCTGAAACCGCATATATCATGTCAGGTCAGATCCCTCATCACTTATGACTATAATGATTTTGATTACACTGCGATCTTAAAACTTAAAAGTTCATATATTGTAAACCCCTCCTCAAAACATTAGCATTTTTATTCAAATTTGGGAAAATACTGATACTGTGACTCCACAGAATAGATATAACACATTAAAGACTCAATGTTGCGCCGTGCCACCTTTCCATTTTCTTATATTTTTTTCTTCTTAAGACTGAGAATTTCATCTGGAATCTTTAAAATGAAGAATCACTACTTGATTGTGATTTATGTTAGAGTAGTTCTAATATTCAAAAGAACCCCTTTAGGTTGGAGGTCTTCGTTGTCCACTGTGTAATGTTTTCGGTGAAGAGTGCCAAAATAAGAGTTCAATCCCTGTCTCGCCCTGCCTGTGAGCCATGAGCTATATCAGGGGGACTTTACAGAAAGTTGAGACTCCTCACACACACACACACACACACACGCACACACGCACACACGCACACACACAGTGGATGTTATCGTCGTGATCAGGTATGTATGAGAAAAACGACACACAGACTCACTTGCCCTCTAGATAAGGAGGTACAAGTTTCCAGCTTTCTACTGCAGCCATATCCTGTTACTAATACTCTGCCCTGGGCATGCACACACACATATACACACATATATACACACATGCGCTTACACACACTCACACTGCCTTGGGGCACAGGAACATCAGCTTCCACCGTGGGCCTTTGTTTCTCACCCTTTTGCTGTCTTTCACCTCCCTCTCACCTCTTAGCTCGCACTCTGACCTTTTCACACCTGTTCACATATAACTGCTCAACAAAGACACACACACACGGGTGTGAGAATTAATTGTTCAGCATCAACTGTCAACATGAAGAACATGCAACACACATCCATTAAAATGCCACACTACAAAGAATAAGTACACTCAATGTGACTAAACTGGAGCTTTTCTGGAGCGCTAACACACACCTATTCAGGTAAAAAGGAGAGTGGTATATTTTGTCGATGCATGTCAACAACAAGACGCCACCAGTGTGTCATCTCAGTAAAAGACAACAGATACTATTGTTTGGACGCGCCAACCATTTATGTTGCTCTTGACTCTGTAAGTGTTCAAACACCACATCATGCAGAAATATTTAATGCAGGAAAGAGAAACCACACTGGTGAAGCGTTACAAAACAAGACTTGTAATAGTTCTAGGTGTAACCCATTCATAGTATCCACCCTGTCACATAATAGTTAATTACCACAGCAAACTCTTGTAAAAATTATTCCACATGACTCAGTGTGAAGTAAGACACAAAGGATCGCGTAGTATCCTTTCACACACACCTTCCTTAAGGCAGCATTTGCCCTTTTGACTCTAATAAATCAAAAACAATAAACATATGACTGACTTACAGCCGACACATAAAGGTGCAACAGGATTAGCAGCTTTGCAACATGATGCTAAATTGTGGGCAGATGTCTCTTGTTATGCATCACTCTCTTCTTTCTGCCTGTGTTGGCGCAACCGTGTTTCGCCGTGCGCCGTGTTGATTCATAAGAGCCGGCAGGCAGACAAATATGAACAGGTACAGGTACAGGCAAGTGTCAGCGAAGAGAGCGGAGGTGAGCGCACTTTGGGTTGCAAATGTCAGGAGGTTTAAGGCCCTTCACTTCTCTGGAACAGGTGCGACTTACTTCCTCAAGGCCAGGTTCAAAGGTCGTGCACTGAACTAAAAGTTCATGGCATGTGAATTTGAGTCTGAAACTTTACCTTTCTTTACTTTTGTGACACCTGCATCCCCTTTTGTCACTTCCATCCTCAGTCAACTTTGCCTGTCCGCTTACCTTTTACCAGTAAAATTCACTGAGTATAAATGAATCTATTGTTCCATTATGAAGTTCCTGCATTAGTCTCCTGCACTTCCTGTTCCAACTTGTGTTGTGAAAACTATGATAATTCAAGTTAGATCTTAATTAGTGAATTCAGATTCAAACAAACGCAGACATCAAACTAGAAAGTACTTTAAATTTCACTTTCATTTATGCTTTCAATTAAATGTTTTGGCTAACCTGGTTAAATATGACCTGCTCAAAACCTGTCAAGCCTGTGTTCTCTGACCGCAGTGGATCAGTTTGTTGTTTGTTGAGTGAAGTAGGTGTGTGTGAAATATCAGAAATGAGGCTGGTGAGTAAAATGCTCATATCACAGCTGAGAGGATTGTGGGAACATGAGGTAAACTACAAGAAAAAGAGTCATTGTCACGACTGGTTAGAAATTACAACATAGTAGGTTTTCTTTTCCATTTTCCCTTTTTCCTCAAAACCTACCATGTATCTGCTGCTGATAATGTCAGCGCTGAGTTCAGCAGAGGCACCTGGATAACATGACAACCTGTCACCGGCGTACACGAAATACACACACATATGCACAACCGAGGAAAGTCTTGACATATTCACTCAGAGCCTTAAGAGTGAGATTAGCCGGGCCTATCGACAGTTAACACAGAGTGAGTGGATGGATGGACAGCTCCCACAGCACTAAATGGTAAACAACAGGTTTTAGGTGACATGTCTGGAATGTGGAAAATGCTCTTTCATAATAAGCTACGCTCGAACACTGCAGGGCAGGTCAATCTCTCTGTTTCTGTGAATGTGTGTGTGCTGTTGATCAGTGAACCTGTCACAGCCAGCTGTATGTGAGGATGTGTGTGTGTGTGTGCTAAAGTGGTAGACTTAGCATGATGAAGTGGGTTAAGCCTGCAGAGATTAGATGTGTGAACAGCTGAGCACAAGGTGGCAAAATGGGAATTCATGTCTAGACAGCGCGATAGCAAGAATTGATCACACTTTTAAACTGTGAAAGATGGGTCTCTTAAAGTCTTGGTCAAAATCTGTCAGACATCAATATCGAGGCCATTTGATGCGATAAATGTCTGGTGAATGTAAATATTGATAAAACAGATGCAAGAAATCTGTAACAGACCAGTGCCATCCATCAGTATCTCTCTCTTGTTTTGAAAATGCAGCTAAAATAATAAACAAGCATTTGGTCAAAGTGCTGTACAGTTGCAGACAAGGGCAAATATGCATATCAAAATATTCCCATTAGGAATCATGCATCAGAAATTATACCGATTTAAAAACACTGTAAATACAGAAAGTGAGCTTGAGGTAAACATGTTTATTGCAGTAGCTTACTGCTAGTTTATGATTAAATGCTGCCTCATTTTGTGTGATTTTTTTTCACCGCATTTATTCACAATCGTTAATGTTTTTCTGGAAATCGCTGCTGGTTGCCTTTGGGCATCGTAAACATGTACATCTTCATACATTAAGCAATCACACACAACACTAACCCTGCATATACAACACAAAGGCATAGACTGACAACTGTGTACGTACTGCACGTCCTTGTCACTTCAGCTGACGCACTGGCAGTAACATTTTCTGTTTAATTAGATAGACAAACTGGTGGGACTACATCTGTCAATTTCAGCGGCCGACAATGCTTCCCTCATTTTCACATCCAGACGAAACACTGTCCGCGCAGACACACTGTCTCACTTCTTTACTTCTGTGGTTTCCTGTCATCCTTCAGATATATTTCCTGATCGTTACCTGTTTTAAGCCAGGTGAGAGTCAAATGCGTGTGTGCGCGCTACTTGAGAAGGGACCTACTCAGCAGAGTCACAGAGAGTTCATCCAACAAGAACAGGAGGATCTGCCAGGACTGTCATGTCCCAACAACTTCATCAGAAAGCTGACACACACACACAGACACACACACACACACTGACAAACACCTACTCACACTCATACAAAGGAAACAATGCCCTCTGTATTCCACACTTCAAACTCAAATAGGAGAGATTTTTAATCTTCAATGAACAGAGAGTGGGAGCAGGAATGAAAATGAGATTTGCAGTGGGAGGCAACCATCGCGGAGTAGGCACACACATCAGAGTGTATAATAATGTACAGAAACCACATTTTCCGTCCTGCCAACATTTACTCGTTCTGTTAAAAAAAGAACTCTGGCCAAGTACCAATCGAAAGAGAAAGAGTACAAGGTCACATATTTGGACAAAATATGAACTTATTTCCTGCATCGTCCTCATGTCCATGGAGTTTTCTGGAAGTCCCCATGTGAAAGCCGAGAGGGGCCGTCTCTCTTATTCTAGTCAGGGCTTCATTCCCCTGGCCCGTCCCCATCAAAGGCCTTCTGTTTTGGGGTAAAAGCGTCCAATTTCTGGGCCTCCCGCAACCAGGCCGTGTGGCGACATGGAGAGAAGGGCCCGGAGCGGGGAGGTGCTAAGTGAGCGGGGGCCAAGTTAGAGCCTGGGGAGTGAGTAGACAGAGCAGGCCGCCTAATGGCTCCCTCGCTGGGGAGAAAAAGAATGTCTTTTAGGGGCGAGAAGGGGATGCAGGGCCTTTATAAGAGGGATGTGTGTGTGTATGAGTGTGTTATTTGTAGATGTTGGGGGGATGAGTGTGTGCGCGGACTATATTTCCCCACAGTGACCCCATTAGAGAGACCCTGGAGAGGAATACATTCAGCACTTCATTCATTATACTCAGCAGTCAGCTGTCATCTGTGTACTCACACCTTCATGCATGCACACAGAGAAGCGTACGCACACAGCCATCGCCGCATGATCGCGACGGTGTACGCGCTGCAGACACACATCAACACGGCCCTTCACACGTTAATGTGTGAAGCATTTCACTAATACAGTCAGGGTTACACGTTTAATTCCCACTGGGACGACCCAGGCTGAAACTGTATTCTCCTGAGGCACAGTGAGGATTTTTTAAATCAAACTTTACATACAGGAGGTAAAGTGTAGTCACATGACTCTAAACTGGCCTGGTCTATGAATGACATGCTTTCATTATTAAACATTTACTATGATATAACGTACTAATGTAGAATGTTTTTTTTCTCTCCATTCTTGCTGGAATATAAACAAGGAAAGGGGATGCTGATAATGTTGTCAAAGTGTCTTGGCTGCCTTGCTCCAAATCAAAGTTTTTCCAATTTCATTGGTTTGCAAAAATGAAATGGACTAGTGTGCACCAAAGAGTGATTTCTTTAACTAAATTTAACAGACTGTTAAATTAAATTTATCAAGACTTCAAAATGTTCAGTATTTTTACAATCAAAACATGTTATGAAGGTTTAATAAAATTAAAATTAAAATTAGTTAAGCATAATTAGGATTCTTTGCTTTCTCTCAAGATGACCCATTAGTGGCTCCTAACCCCAATTTTGGGAGCCACTGGTCTAAAGCAAGGCACTTAAAATGGGGCTACTCAATGGCCGGTAGACTAGACAATGAAATACGTTGTTACTGTGGTGGGCAGCTGTCAGGTGTGTGTGCAGGCTGTTTCATTGTTATCTTGTTTTTTATGTTATGTGTCCGTGGTGGGTGGTCGCTTTTACCAAAAAAAAGTATCTAACAGCTCATTTCACAGTATTTTTCTCTAAAAGCTGATCTACATACATACACAGACTACCTACATGTACACACACACACACGCCGTATATGTTCACACACACACACACACATGCATTTTTTATATCTCGATCCCCATCTCACCCCACTCATCTCTGCAGCTCTACACAGCAGACAATAAAAGACGGAAGGAGGTGGAAGGATGGAGGGGAGGATGCGACTCTCCTGTGAAAATAAACATGTGAAACAAACACCCAGTGTCTGGGGGTCGGGTTTCGCTGCTGTGACGACATGAGCATGAGGCAGAGAGCCTCAGTAATCTGAGCCCGAACAAAATACTGTAAAGGAATGGCTGGTGAAATAGACACACTCACACACACATTATTCAGTTCAAAACTTCATCAGAGTGGATATTTTTGAGTCCTTTTCCAAGATGTGTGGTGCAGAGGACAACACGCTGCAGGCCGAGAAAATGATGATGATTGCGCTCATGCAATCAGACGCATGCGCTTAAATCATGAATGTACAAGAAGTACATGCAATAACACAGAGAATCAGTACAGGCCGGGGTAATTTGACCAGAGCCCACTTTGGGAAAACCACCCACATGAGCGGGAAAACCGACACTGTCTACACAGTTCTGGGAATCCCCACAGACAGACACTCGAATGTACACATACATGCTCGAGAACCCCTGAACTTCCACACAAATGCACCGAATTTCTCTCGTGAGCATTTTTAAACAATGACAGCTTAAAGGTTATAACTTCAAACTTTTATCATCTTAAAAACAATAAACTTAAACTTACAATTAAAATGTCATTTTGACACATAGTTTGTACGATTACAATAAATCATTAAATGCTTCCTACTCACAAAAAAAAAAAGACCAGCTGAGGAGGAATGTCAAGGTGTGACAAAAAAAATCTTAACATGATAGCGGATGTAAGATCGAGTATCAGTACAGTATGTGTTAAAAAAACATTACTCTGTTTCTCTCACTACTTCACTCTTGCGCTCGTCTTCGCTGTCTCACCTGAGCTAAAAGGTCCTGGGAACAACACACTTACTCCGTCCCTGAGTGACAGCTCATGGCCCCGAGGCAGCCAGCGCCGCCTCCAGGTGAGGTCTGACCATCTCAGGTTTCCATCTCAACGCCCTCATTCATCTCCTGCCTTCGCATCCTCTCTCTCATTTTCTCGTAATGCACCTTAAGGCTCAGTCTGCCACCTGAAATGCACACTGAGCATGCACACACATACACACAAAGTTTTTTGCTGAAAAGCTTCACAAAGACGCAAACGTACTTACTACTTCACAAACGCAAATACACAAACCGGCATGCACACGTTTAGTGTATTAAAATTGTACATAGACACGCAAACAAGCGCACATACAGAGCGGCACACACGCTGTAACACAAAATCCCACACGCACAAAGACAGAGAAATAGAGCAACAGAAAAATAAACCCAAAATGACAGATTCCCCACACAGCCACAAGGTGCAAGGTCGCGAAGGCCAGAGCTTGTGTGTCTTTATGTGTGTGTGTGAGTGTGTGTGTACAGTGCCTGAGGTACTGAGGTTTCTATTACAGCGAAGCTTCCTTTCCCAGGTGAAAAAGCCAAGCAGAGAGCGGCTGTGTAAAGTCTCACAGAGCCTCGGGGGGGCCACAGCACCAGCCGTACCCCCTTCATGCCTCCACTAGCACGACCCCACCTGTCAGTAAACCCATTTACAGCTACTCTCTTAATTTGATCAAAATCACAATAAGGTTGTACAAAAATGATTGCAACTGTCATATAGGCACCTTAAACAGATTATCTTCTTACCTGAAATTTAAAAAAAAAGCTCACTGAAGGGCACTGGATTAGCTGTCAGTCTTGTACTTATGTAATTAATCTGATTCATGTATGTGTTTCGATTGTGCAACATCAAGGTCACTTAGGGAGCCAGAAGAAAAGGCCTGGCTGGGCTCCAACACTGTGCATCTCCATTCTGCGTCTTTAAGTTCAAGCTGACAAAGATGTTAGCTACCACATGAGAGTTGGTGAATACTAAATAAAATTAAAGAAATTATAAAAAGATTGGTTATTGCTCCCTTCCATGACTCTCTTGATCAACATAGTACTCACTCAGTCTTTTCAGATATTTCCTGGAAAAGTCACAGCTCCTAAACTAGCCTTTGCATAAACCTCCTTAAATAAAAATACACCAACCTTGTGCTGTCATCGCTCATTTTAGCTTTGTAATGCCTTAAATGTGCTCTCCAAAGTTCACCGAGTGGTCCAGCTTCCAGCTGCCAGGCTGTTTAAACTCATAGCAAAAATTTGTTTGCCAGAAATTAACCAGCCACCATGTAAACCCCTTAATCAAACACTTGACTTAATCTGAGTATTCCCATCAGTCAGCTTTTAGTAAATCTGGAAGAACACAGCTTCTCTACTGGTTCATGTGTGTGAGAATAAAAGAGAACAAGAGAGAAGGTGAACCTGGATTAAGGTGGTAAATTGGGTGTATGTACTGATGAGTGTGAGTGTGTGTGTGGCGGGCTGTTTTTGTAAGGAAGGCTGAGGTGAGGAGGTGACTGTGTTGGTGTGTGTCGCTTTCTTTAAGCCAATCAGTGAGACTTGGCAGTCTGCTGCACGTACGTAGAGCGAAGGCCGGAGGGACGCATAGAATGAGCTATGAGAAAATAAAACAAAAGGAGACAGGGATAATGTTCTCAGCCATTTAAATGAAAGTGCCAAAAAATGAAGACTGAAAAAGAAAAAAAGTGTAAATTGAAACGGCCATACTTCAAGCCATTCATTTCCTGCGGTATCTGGGTAAATATTATGAACTCTACTCCAGAATACTGAGCACACTATCCATCATGCCTCACACAAGCCAAGTTTGAGTTCACTTTTACTCCACCACCAACATAATTAGTTAGAGAATTATACAATCTATACAATTGTAGGTGTGTAGGAGAGTGTGTGTGTGTGTGTGTGTGTGTGTGTGTGTGTGTGTGTGTGTGTGTGTGTGTGTGTGTGTGTGTGTGTG
>JBAJHX010000033.1:17756885-17787257 GCA_037176925.1 Amniataba percoides
TCTTCCCCCGAGGGGGTTCACTGCTGGCTGCTAATCAGATATTTGCTTATTCACTGCCATTTATCCCTCTGGTCACTACTGGTTCAATGCAAAAAGCCACCTCGTCCTCCCTTGGGAATACTTTGATTGTTATAATGTGTGTTTGTGTGCTTACAGAGCTTATGCTGGGGATATGTAAATGTTACAGCTTTCATACATTTGATCAGCTTTGCTTAGTTAAATGGTTTTATTTCATTATGCGAAGGCTCATACTTTCCCTGTGAAGGCTAATGCAATCAGTAATAAAGACAGATTTTCTCCTCTCTGTCAGAATTTGTGTGTCAGCGGCTCTAAGTGAGTGTCAGCTTTTTTTGAGCGCTCCGGTGTGTGATGAAGTATGTGAAAGGTTGACTGAGAGAGTGTGAGAAAAGGAACAGACAGAGAGACAAAAACACATGTACCGTGTGTTTGTCTCTGAGCCAGTGAATGAAATGTGCGGCCTGAAATGTGTGTGTGTGTGTGTGTGTGTGTGTGTGTGTGTGTCCTGGCACGTGTGAGGTGGTGTGTGGGCGTCGAGAGGGAAAGCTCATAAAACCCATGATCACACTGATGAGGTCACGGGGAGTGAAACCGGAGAAAGCCTTTCATTTCCTGTCTCATTCCATCCCTCTCTCCCTCCTACCTCCATTCATCCATCTCTTCCCTCTTTACTGTTTTTCACCAGTGATGCCAAAAGCCAGAGTTTCTTACAGCCTCTGCCTATCTGGAATTTTTCAGTAAGCATCGCCAAATACTGGAAAACGAGAATAT
This sequence comes from Amniataba percoides, assembly GCA_037176925.1. Taxonomy (NCBI): domain Eukaryota; kingdom Metazoa; phylum Chordata; class Actinopteri; order Centrarchiformes; family Terapontidae; genus Amniataba; species Amniataba percoides. The sequence goes on from JBAJHX010000033.1 coordinate 17,757,675, forward strand.
GAGAGAGTTTTGTTTTTTAAAAGCAATAGACACTTGAATTAAGACTGCGTTATAATGGGTATGAATTTCTGTCACATTATACTGTCTGCCTTTAATTATCAATTAATTACACATATTTTCTCAATCTATCTCAGAGTGCTTGGTTTACAAATGTAAAAAAATAAAAATAAAAAGCTTACCACAGTATTTGCTTAACAGAAATGCATGGCGACATCAGCAAATGTCTTGTTTGGTCCAAAGATCCAGTACCTAAAAATGCTCACATCATTTTTAACAGGCAAAAATCAAGTTGGAAAAAGGCCATTTCTGTTTGACAAATAATTAAACGATCAATCAATTATCAAAATGCGGACAGATAATTTTCTTTAATTGGGTAAGAAATTATTGACTAAACATTGAAGCTCTAAGGCAAAGTCAAGAATTGCATTTTACAAATACAAGTTGTTCAAAAATGGCAACATTTCTCTAACAATTCAGTAAAAATGTAAACTTGTAAAGAAGAAACTTTTCCAAAATGCAGATCTACGTATAGGGTGATCTGCATTACAAAACTACGGCGGAGTATACAGATACAGTTTTAGATCCGGCAGGCTAAGTGCTCAGCAAGACCACAAATTCAAGAGGGAGGAAAGTTTGCTTGGAAAAAAAAAGTAGTGAAATGTCAATTTGAGTCTGTCGCCAGATGTTTAAAGTCGCCATGCGAGTACAATCTTTGGTAATACTGTCGGTATAAATGTGCGTAGCCCACAAAGAATAGTTTTTCACACAAAACTCACATCTGTATCTGAAGAGAGACTGAATTGATGTGGTCACAGGGCTAACCTGGAGGTATGCTGTGTTGGAAAGAGAAGCCAGCACTAACCATTGCAGTCACTCTGTGGCAAACGTAGCCATGGAACAACACAAAGGGAAGACGAGAACGTGTTCACAGAACAGGCGCCTGAGCAACGGAGACTGTAAGCAGGAGAGTATCACTCCCACACTTTATTTTAGATAGCAGGTACTCAACGTTTATCAAGCCTTTTAACTGCATTGCCTAATACAAATACAGTTGCAGTTATCTTGTGTAAAAAGTTAAGTTAGAACAATATACACACATACTTCTGTTGCTGTGTTTCATGAATGTAATAAATGCCAAAAATCTGTTGCAGCATAAAAACATTTTAAATACTGTGGGATAAAGGATATTTTTAACTCCCATGAGAAATCTTGTAATCTGAGAGTTGATTCAGCACATTCATGCAAGACAGAGAATACTTTTTATTATCATTATTATTATTGTATTGCCACCAATATCAGAAACTTTACTTTTGACTTTAGCGAAAAAGATAATCGTTACATTGTTTGCTTGTCCAGCACTGTGTTGCTGGTTGGCTGCCGCCTTTAGGAGTTGTTTGCAGCGACTTCAGACTTCTACTCATGTTTTGTATTTTTTTTACAGGTGGTCTGAGAAATCAGATATCAACAGAGAAAGCTATTCTCTTCTCCATGTTTGCTTAGCAGGATGCATTTACTAGCTGTGAGAAGCATTCTCTCTGCTCCTGTGTGAGAAAAGTTAAGATGGTTTTGTGTCCACCTGCGTCTCTGTAGCAGGATCTCAAGCAGAAGATGATGAAAGAGAGCTCTGCGTGGCCACTTGGGATATTTTTTCTTTGTTAACTTCACTTTCAACAGCCTTGAACTTGCGAAACAGCAACTAGTCGAGATGTTTCATCATTCACTTAATTGCTCGCTTACCATCAATTTTCTTCACATTTCACCAAAGCCTCGAGGCACACCTGAGCTCACTCCATAACACAACAGCTGTGAACCAGTGCAGCAGAGGATAACAGAGAACTACAAAACTACTCCCGCAGTCACTCTTCTTCTTATCACAGGCTCATTACTGGTCAGTGTTTGACAAAAACTCTGAGGAGCTGCGGTGGCTGGCTGCCAGATTGCCTCTTCCATCTGTGTGCTCACGTTTAGTAGAGGGAGGAAAATTAAAGGCAGGGGAAAAAAAGAGGGAAGGATGCTGAGGAAAGACGTGTCTACTCGTACAAATGCAAACAAAAACACTGCAAAAACTCAAACAAAAGACTGAGCCAAGCTACAATATACAAGATCAAAACAAACAAAAGACAACAAAATGACAAAGGGAGTTAGCGTCAAATAAAATACAGCACCTTGATTAGAAAATGGAATTCCCTTTAGTTCGTAACGAGTTCGTAAAGATATACAATACGTGAATCTAGCCCGTACGTGTGTGTAGTTTTTGCAGATCATCACAAAGCAAACTGCCACTTCTGATTAATGTTGATCGAACATCTCTTTGTGTTTGTGTGTCTAGAATATATTCTATTTGTCCCCCCCAAGGGGAGATAGTGGAGCAGCAGCACTAACAGTGATTAGGTATTCTGCATTCGGTATAAGGTTTAGCTTTGGGAGACCTCAGGCTTTCTCAGAACCATATTTTATGTATTTTTTTTATTTATTCCAGTTTCATAAAAACAAACAAATTAGATAATGTGGATGGGGAGTCTGGGATTAATTTTGAAGCAGCTGATTAGTGTGTGTTTGTGTGTGTGTGTGTGTGTGTCCTGGGATAATTGTGTCTGGGACCAAGTCTAAAAAGCCTTCAGGCTTTACTGCAGTCTGGGAGATAGAAACACTCCCTCCTCCTCCTCCTCCTCCTCCTCCTCTTCTCCCCATCTCTGCCCATCCCCCCTCCAGCCCACTCACTCGGTCTTTTCACATTTTTGTTGTTGTCTGGAAGGAAAACTTGGTCCTTAAATGGTGTCTTCTTTCCTCTTTCCATCACTTAACACATCCTCTCCTCTGTTTCTCCCACCTTCCCCTTTCTCGCTGCTTCGTGCCACCCTCCCTCTTTTCTATCCTCACCCATGCCCCTCCTCTCCAATGTGAGTCACATCACACTGTAAATATCATAATATGTCAATTTGAGGAAATGCACATCAAATGTAGGGGGTATAGTGGAGATGTTTTTAATATCAAAACCTCAACTGCGTACGAACCGTCATTTTACAGTTTCAAGTTTATTGAAGTTGCTTGTTGAGTTGATTTGTTCAAGTGTCCACAGACAAGGTAAACAAACTCTACTTTGAATAACATAAGATGTGTCGCCACAAACTGCTCAAAACAATAAAAAAAAAAAAAAAATACCAACATCAACAAGAGCTGAACGTGAATAATACTTAAGTGTTATTATGTGTAGAAAATGTTACTGCAAAAGTGCAAATTATTACGGGTTCCTTCTCAATAAGGTGCCCCATCAGAGATCTGTAACGACGATGTGTGCAGATAGAAGGCCAGGAAGTTGACAGAAAAATTAGACCATTTTGTCATGAATTAGGCAACTGGGTTAAGTGTTCATGCAAAGTGTCACTACTAAACATACAAAGGGATGCGACACAGGATGAGGCTATGTGCTGCGTGATAAATAGGGAACGTTTTTCGATCTTGAACACACCTGACAGGAAGTTTGATTTGATTTTACCCCACTTGACTTATAACAGCTGTTATGAGTTTGAATATTTTAAATTTAACAATGCAGGAAGTGCATTACATGAATTACAAACCCTTGAAAATAACTGGTTGAATGTGTGTAATGACAAGTAAAGAACTTTTTGTATAAATACACTGAACAGGTTTGTGTTAGAACGCCGTATCGAGTTCAGTTTTTCCAAAACCCACAATCACTGTGACCATCTTGAACCTGTATCTCAGTAGCCTTGTGTGCAATTTCTTGTCAGAAATCCAATCCAGTAATATGTTATTATTTATGGGAATTAAGTGACACTACTGCAGGACTCTGATCAGGTCCAGCCCGATCCGTCCCCTCTGAGGGTCCACATCCAGGACCCGAACCTCCACCCGTTCCCCAGGTCCCAGGGCCAGGCTACGGCGGCGCTGGCTGAAAGGCAATTTGTCCGGTGTGATGTTGCTCTTGTGGATGAGGCCCGAGCGGCCGACACCGATATCTACAAAAGCCCCGAACAGAGCTGTGTTGTCCACCCGGCCGGTCAGGACCGCACCCACCCGCAGATCACTCATCGACACAATGCCCCGCTTAAAGTCCGCCTGCCTAAAATCTGGGGATGGCAAAAAGAGAGAGAGTATCAAAAAGATGAGGTGGCTAGATGGAAGTGAGGGAGAGAGACAAAATCAGGTAGGGGTGACAGCGAGCACAAATGTTTGGGACGGAGGGGTCGGGGGTGGGAGGGGTGGGATGTAGGAAGGTGAGGGGCAGAGCAGAAATGACAAACAGATATTACATTTCAAGCAGCAACCCAATACTTGTGCTTGCATACTTCCACCTTTCTCAGTATTCTGTTCTACCCCACTTTCCACTTGGCCTGTTCATGAGAAATCTTTTTCCTTTCTGTAGCATTAACACAAACAAGGAAAGCTCGCGCCCCAGGAAATAGTCCGGTCCAATTATCCTCCCCACAGCACTGATTTCATGCGGTAGCCTCGGCCCATCTGTTTACTCAGCTGAGCGCTGGCTAGGAGGCCAAGCGTAGTGTGCTGCAACCGAATAGGGCCAACCTGAGGATGAACCTTGAAGCTGCGTTCCTTAATTTCGAGAAGAGTTAGCCTGCACTAACTTGGTATCCGGGCTCAACTTTATAGAAGAGGAGAACCTGGTAATTACGTACAGAAATTATTTTATATCTATCTAACCAGTCTGGAATCAAAGACCTGTAAAATGTACTTATAACCCCAAAGTTCATTAGTTCTTATCACACTCCATCCTTGTTTTACATAAAGACGACAGCAAGGAGCCTTGTCTTATGTTTCTATATAACAGAAACGTTCATTGATAAAATTATGCTTCGAATGATACCTTTGGTCAATAATGCTTCTCACTTGTGTTTTCTTTTCGGATAGCAGGTACTACCTTTAATATTCCAATGCTAGGTGCCTTATTATTTTTCCCAACTGTCCCAGAAGAGTAAGGATCGCTCCTTTAAACATATAGTATAGTAGCAGCATTATAGCTTTGATTAGACAAAACACTGATATTTCATTGAAAATGTCTGATAAATATAGCATATGTTAGATTAAATAGATTACATGGCTTGAGCTAACAGCTGTTGTATTTCATACACACTTTTCAAAATATAGACATGAGAATAAAAAGAGAAAGAGAGACAGAAATGTGGTATAAATTCACCTTGGAAAAATAAGTTTGAGCTTCAGCAAAACTGCTAAAAATCTAAAGGTTTATGACTGTGCACAATTGTTATTGGTATTTTTATGTGTGCCTGAACTCAAGAGTATGAGATTAAGGAGGAAAACAGAGATCTCTGTGTATTTGTGTGTGTCTGTAAAGATTTTCTGTCCAACAACACAGTCTGCTGGACCGATCACACCCTGTCAGAAGCACACTGCTTGTGTTGTTGGGCTACAGGGAGGAAGCCACAGGACTGTCAGATCCTATCAGGTTACGCTGCCAAGACATGCCTATTATAATAAGGGCCCAAGAAAAGTCAGTGTGTGTTTTAACTAGGAGGCCAGTCCAAGAACTGGACAAATACAAGTTCAACTTTCTATCAGTCAGCAGGGACCTATAAAGGACATTATGAAGGAAAGATGAGAGACTTTGAGAAGTTACTGTGACGGCTAGGTTGTAGATATGTGCAGTCTATGAAGTTTTATATGATTCAAAACACTGATAGTTCTGTGTTCACTGACAAGATTTCTATCATAACAACATATGTAGTAGTTACAGATGTATGACTGAGGGGAAACACTGAGAAATACGAGATGAAGCTGAAGTTGAACTGTGTATTGTTGTGTTAGTTTGTAAAGAACTTGTAACAATTGATCTGTAATCTAAAATAGAAAAACATTTTTAAAAATTTGCACATATTTTGAGTTTAAATGGATGAACAGACTGTATTTAAATATTTTCTGATACACTTTGTATTTTTGTATTTTATGTTTTTCCACAGGTTCAAACATGCTGGTTTAATCTGGTGTTTGGCAAGTGAGCAATTTTTGACATTATTTGTTTACGCTGTTTCAAAAAAAAGATTGTTTATATCAATGTGTCTGTTTTAATGTGAGTGGCTGGAGTCTTACTTTGTCGTATGTCAAACCCAGGGGGCTGCGTGAGGCCGTCTATGATGAGTTTGAGGGTCTCAGGTGTGGTGTCCGCTGTCCTGGCCAGTCCCTCAACACTGCTGGTCCTTACCTTGCTCTCCACGCACCGTCGCAGTCCTGCACTCCCGATCTGGTCTGCACTCCCACCCACGATGGACAGAAATCTGCAGAAGAGCAAAGAGTGCAGAATAAATAAATAAATAATCAAAAATACTACAGAGTGTGAAAAATAAAGTACAAACACTGACATCAATTGAACAAATTAAATAACTTCTGTATGTTTAGGTATGCACACATGATGTAGGAGAAAAAGTGTTCATGAAATGAAGACTAGAAAGAATGAGGAGGGAGAGAAAAGACTATCAAAAAAGAAAAAAAACCCCAAGAAAATAAAAGATGGGAAATGCAAAGCCAATGCAGGTAAAACGAGAGGGAGCTGGGGGGAGGGAAGGCCAGAGAAGTGTGGGAGTAATTACACACAGTCACGAGCTCCGAGGCGGAGCTTTCTGTCAAAAAAAAAAAAAAAAAAAAAAAAACAGCACACGCGAGCACAAATACACACATTTACTTTACCCCCTATTAAATCAGGTGATTCCACAGTGGGCTGTAAACGCCCTGACACCTCGCCTCATGAAACTGCCTCCACTTTGCTAAGGTCGGACTGTTTGTCCATCGGTCAACCGCCTGGAAAAATCTCCCTCTATCACTTTATTCTGGCAGGATGTCCCACCTCCAAAACGTCTAGACAGTCAGTCAGGTTGCACCATTTACAATTCAGTGGGCCTGAGATTTAAATGCAAACTAATTAGCTAGTCTGCATTATAAACAGGCTCGGTAAAGAACTGGCACAAAACCTGGAGCAGTGCAGAGGGGTTATGGAAAAGTGTGTGATGTGAGCGTCTGTGTGAATACTGTATATATTATTTACAGTAGGCACTTTCCACAGCCGGTGATAGATGTGAATGCGTTGGCCTCTATGCATGTGTTCATGTGCGGACCAGCTGGGTAGCGTCCGTGATGGATGTCGCTCACTGGCAGCCTGACGCCAAACAGACTCCGCAGCTGTCCCCCCCCCATGATGGACAGAACAGGTGGATACACACTTACAGGACCGTACACACACACACAAAGTTGATTCATACACAATGTTGTTCAGAAATGCTCATTTGGCAGTAGCAGGGACAGTGCGGATGTAACGGGACACGGCTTGTGTACAAACTATGTATGAGACAGCTGTGAGCGGAGAGGCCCCCGCCAGCGGAGTCACCCGTCTACCATCCAAAAAAAGCAGGGGGGGACAAGAGGAATCAATCCCTCAACACTAGTAAGCCAGATCGGTACAAAATAGAAGCAGAGCATGTGCCAGAAATGGCTTAGTGGTGAGGAAACAGCACCTCTGGACCAAAATGGATGCTGTCGAACACTAGGAGCTTCTCCCCTGTGTCTCCCCAAGGCTTCTTAACTTACCAACCATATATCTCTTTACAAGAAAAGAAATATTTGTGTCTTGGTGGCCTAGTGGTCTAAGAGGCAAACCACATAGCCCCCATGGTTTTGAATCCACCTTGGGATCTTTGCTGCAAGTCATCCCTCTTTCTCTCTCTTACACACAGCACTTCCTGTCTTTTTCTACTGTGTCAAAATTTGTACAAATGCCAAAAAATAATCGAAATAAAATCTTTAAGGGATTAGAGGTTGCCTGGTTTTGGAGGTTTTTTTGGTAAAGAAACAGTTTGGATGTCCACCTTTAGCTCTAACTGGAGTATAAAATGCAGCACAGGAGGGAATATTTTCCCTAGTAAAGTACAACAAGCACAAGAACATCATAAGTCTCATTTGTCAGTCTATAATTCCTCACAGACATACGTGGAGAAACGTATCATCTTGCTGGAAATTTGTGGGGGGAGGTTGTGTATGCCACAAAGACGTCCAGTGTCACTGGGAATTCAATCAATTTAAAACACTGAAGCTTTTCTGTTCATATACACTGATGCAGAACTGAATTGATCTCAATGGAAGATCCTAAAACCATTCAGGGAGCTTCCCTTTAATCTGTGAGTGACAAAATATATTCAAGATGTAATGACAGAGGGAAAGGAGAGGAGACAGTGAAAGCTCTGCTGGACTAAGAGCAGTCTACATTGTGGCTCTTTGGTGGGCGAGGGCTCTACTTTCAGGTGTGTGTGTGTGTGTGCTGCCATCTCATTTTTCCAAGGGTGTATGTTAGTATTTAAGGGGTACCAGGAGTCCAGAGGCCTCCACCACTGTTGAGTTCACACTCATATAATTACTACCAACACCGTGTGTGTGTGTGTGTGTGTGTGTGTGTGTGTGTGCGTGTGTGCGTGTGTGCGTGTGTGCGTGTGTGCGTGTGTGCGTGTGTGTGTGTGTGCGTGTGTGTGTAGGTGTGTGTGTGTGTGTGTGTGCGTGTGAATCTGGGGTTGGGTGGGCTAGGATATAGATTTTATCCAGGCCCACAGCAAGAACCCACTCTGTCTTGTATTATAGAAATATTGGGCCCCGACTGTTACATATCAGAGAAATCTTCGTCATAGAGTGGACCCCCCTCTGTCTCATATCTGAGAAATAATATAAATTTCATGGAAAAGACCCAACTGACTAATAACAAGACACTTCATTGATATTTTCATTTGAAATATTAACAGTGTAAATAATCTATAGTTTAATATCAACATTCTTTACAGAAAGTTTTCACTGTTACAAGCAGACGTGTATTTGCTTTTCAGCAAACACATCCCACTTTTTCTGACATAAAGCTGAACGAACTGTATCTGTATTCTTGATGCGTGTGTGTGTGTGTGTGTGTGTGTTGTATATGGTTACAAAAAGGGGGTGATGTGTGGGCTGTGAGCAGTAATGGATGATCCAGTTTCACTAATGTGATGAACATGATATTCCTTATACACCATAAAGAGACACACGCACACACATACACATGCACACACACGCATACACACACACACAGCATTCCTCAACAAACCTTTTGATCGGCTGAAGCTGAGGACGTCAGAGGAAAGTAGCAGTAATCTCAGTAATGCGCTTTCATCTGATTCTTTACACAGTCAGAAATTTTTCATTTAGAAAAGAGTAAAACATGTTCCAATATATTAATGAGTCTAAAGGAGGACATTTTCCCAACAATTTCAATAAGAAATTCACTTCACAAATGTAAAGCTGATTCTCTTCAATGACAAAGTAAGAAGGGAAAAGTGAAAGGTCACACACTATTAACTGCAGTGTTTTATTATCACTTTCTGTCACTGTCTTTTTTAATCAAAGTCTAAGATTACAACTCTGATGTTGAAGGTTAATTTGAGGAGATGAGCTCAACAACAACTGAGTATGATTATCTATTTTGCAGAGGAATGTGTTGCTTGTGATTTAAAGTGCAGTGGAAGATGAATTCATTTTCCATCGCAGCAAAGCTATATGAGACCTAAATCCCAAGGAAGAGCAAGTGCGAACAAGCATTGCTTATTCTGCTCTGTCATCAGACCTCAACACCACTGATGATTGTTGTTAATATACAGAAGAAGGATGTGACACACTGTAAAACCACAAGACATGCTTTGGAGAAATGTGGTTCTCAAATTGAGGTTTGTGAAATTGAGAATGTCGCAAAATATATGTGCAATCAGGTGAGAAATTATTTAATGAGGTCATTTGTAAGTAAAAAAATACTTAAAAAGGGTTATTTCGCAAACCAGAATAAGAAAAGCAGATACTGATACACAAAGATTTGTGAGAAAGAGGAAACATATTAATTCCTACGAACACAAATATTTCTAAACGCAGGATTAAAAGTGATATACGTGGAAACAACTTAAAATCGACATAAGTTTAAGTCTGACCTTAACTGAAAGTGTAATTAAAACTGAAATGCATATACAAACGTGACGCCTACAACACACACAACCACCAACACACTCGGCCAGGTGTGAGTAATGAAGACTGACATTTAAGAGGGCCCCACTACAACAGAGGCATTCGGGCACCTTACTGAGTTATGATAACAAACACAACAGAGAGAGAAAGATAGACTGGATGGATGAGAAAGAGAAAAGTGTCTTATCCAGAAAATAAGAATAAAACAAAAGGCTCCAATTTTTCTGTAAAAAAGAATAAATAAGGAGAGAAAAAGGGGAAAGGAAGTGAAAGTGTATTAAAATAGAAGGGTGTGTTAATTAGTCTTTTTGAGCCTTTTTAAAGCTCTTTGAATCACAACTGTATAACAAAGTCTTTGCTGAACACACAGGCACATAAATCCACTAAAAACACACATAGCCACTTAGCACGAGTAGGTAAGACAAGCAAAAACGCCACTCCATGCAAGCGGGATCAATCTATCTTCACACATGTGCACAGATAGACACACCCACCCACACACATGCACCCAGGCCATTAAAGGCGCATCAACATGAGGGGAGCGATGCTTAGAGCCACTAGTGTCAGAACGTATGTAGACTAAACACAGTTGAGTGACTACAGCTGGATAGAAAGGCTCCCCTATTCTCTCTATGTCCGTCTGTTTCTCTCTCTCTCTCTCACACACACACACAAGGACAGGACGTACAAGTCTTGGGCAGATGTTCAATGTGCTTTTGATATCGGCATCGGCAGCGCTAACAATCATTTCTCACACAAGGACACACGCACACACAGACAGACGCAGTAACACAGACAATATACACATACAAAGCCAACGCCTCCTCTCTTGTATCCCATGTCTGTGTAAATCAAATCAGAGTGCTCCACCGCTCTAACCAGCACCATATGAGACGGTGTCAAAATCAACTCCATCTACGTCTGAACATGCTTTGGCCAGTGGGGTAGGCTGCTGTACAAGTGTGTGTGTGTGTGTTTGCTGTACCTCTGTGCCACATGATAGGACTCTGGATGGATACAGGTCTGGTCCAGGGGGTCGAACGTGGTCGGTATGCTGACACAAGTCTTCCCTTTGCCCCTCTTAGCCGCCGGTTTCACTGGTACAGTGTGAGGTAAGGATTTGGCACTGTTTTGGAGAAGAAAGAACGGCATTTTTAATTTAAGAGGACGTCCAAGTCTTAGAGAGGCTTCACAGCAAACCTAAACTTTGCATCAAATAGTCGATTCACCAAGATATAAAAGAAAACATATTTTTTTAATTACCTCTGTAATATTTAGCCATGCATGCAGTGAAAGTTTTATTTTGTCGGAAATATGTATATATTATTATTCTACAATCAATTTATCTTTGCTGGAAGAAGGCTGAAACTTGAACAACATGATACCGTTGTATTTTTTAAATGCCTACATATCACAAAAACTCACAAATTACACCAAATGTACTTGCTCGGCTTGACACAACTAAATGTGAGTGAGCAGTATCTGCAAACTGCCCCTGATAAGAAATGATAAATGGTGCAAAATGCAAAAGGATCTGTGTCAGCTGCTCTGTGTGTATCTGTACATATAGTTTGCATACAAGTGTGTACCTGGTTTGCGGGTTGATTCGAATGAAGCCGGCGCACTGCTGGAAGGTCTTTGGCCCCATGCCTTTGACCAGTTTGAGTTGCTCCCTGTTGATGAAGGGACCATTCTGCTCTCTCCACTCTGCAATACTCTTCGCCCTGCCTGCATTTAGGCCCGCTACATGCCTATGAGATAAAACAACAAACGAAAAGAGAGAAAATGACACACAACGTATCAAACTTTCATAATTTCTGGAAGTTTAATGTGGTCAGTGTGTTTATTTCTAAGCTCTCCTTTCTATGCTGGATGCTGACGTGAGAAACAGTACAGCGAAAAATAAAACTCAGGGGGAAACCACAGTTTAGTTTAAAAACATAACTACAGTATTATACTACACACAACTGTGTAGCACTTACTGTACACACTGTCTACGCCAGGTTTCTGTAATATACAAACAAACAGAGCAGATTGTGCAGTCTAAAAAAAAGCAGGGGAAACATTTACAAGAGACACACACGGGCCAATATCGAGGGAGTGTATTTGTCCTGTTTTGGCAATGAAGAGAGGTGATCTGAAACTCAATTAGGTCTGCTCTGTTAATGCCCACAGTGACTCACTCGCGCTAAAACACACAGCAATGTCAACACTCCACATAATACCTCAGTCATCAACACGTCTGTGTGTGTTTAATGCATGTGTATGTGTGTGTAACATAACTTCTGGCAGAAATGGAAAAAGCTCACTTGCAGAGCAGACAGGTAAACAGATGACCTGATGCCTGCCCCGCAGTTAGTGCCAGCTCATTTTACGCAAATGGGTGTGTATATCAAACGTGGGCACTTCCCGTACTTGTGAATCACGTGCATGTGCTGTACATATCATAGTAAAAAAGTGTGTGTGAAGGGTGTTCAACCTAAAATGTTTGCCACTTTAGATATACATGTACATTTCTAGGTGTGTGTGTGGGGGGGGGTCTACCTTGCTTAATCACCTCTGCTGATTAGTTGGTACAGTAAGTGAGGCCAGATATGAAGCATTAGTCTCAACAGAAAGCTGGCAGGCCTTCTGTCTGTGTGTGTGTGTGTGTATATATATATATATATATCGAGCATGCGCCTGTGCGTGAGTGTGAATGAAGCTTTGCCATGTTGTGACTGCTAAGGGAAAGTATGTCTGAGGTCTAAGCCCTACTTCATTTCTGTTTCATAATTTGTGTGAATGTGTGTGTGCGTGTGTGAAGGGGATAATGTCTGCGTGTCTTTATGTGTCATCTACCTCATCAGTGTCTCGGAGCAGATGTTGATGTCCACCCCCACAAAGCTCACACATTCCTGCACCACACCGTCCAGCGCTGCCTTCAGAGCTCCGGCTGACACATCGTGCTACAAACGCACATTTAGAAAACGCATACACGAATTTACACACACACGCACGAGACAAACACACACACACCCACACAGAGAAGAATCGTTAGCCTGAAAACCAGATTAGCAGAGAAAACAACGTTAAATTACAGCTTTCAGCAAAAAGTTGCTCCCTGGTCTAAAACACACACAGACACACCGCATATGAGCAAACACTCTTCAGGAATCTTAGTGGTTTCGGACTTTTATAATCCCTCTGAAAAATCACAGTGAAATGTAGAAACATCTATCAAAATTTAGTTTTATTCTGAAACTAATACTGCTGCCTTTTGCTGTCGCCATGCGGTCATTTTTCATATTTTTATGTGAAACATGTTGACCCCACTGTGTTTCCATGCACACATTTTAATACACTTTACATAATCTTGTTCTGTTTACATAATCCCAATGCTGTGTATTTATTCAGTATTATATTCCATTTTTTCTGTATACTACTATTTGGTCATGTGTAGGCACAATTTCCCCAAGGGGATTATTACAATTTCATCCTGAAAGACTGAACAGAGTCAGAAAGTGTCAGCAATAAAATACTTACAAACTGAGAGAGAGAGGTTTGATTGACAAGCAGTACAGTAAGTAAGAGGCAGAAAGAGAAAAGAAGGGAGGGAAAACATGGAGGGAGTGCAAAAGGAAAAGAAAGAGAGAGAGAGAGTGTTTAGTTTGGCTTGTCATCAGTCTCTCCCCATCACTCTCATTAAAGTTGCTCGCTGTCGATAAAGATCCTCCGAATGAACTCTTCACACTTCTCAACCAGCAGCCAATCAACCATTAATCAGGACACATTTTCCAAAAAAGACTGGAATCTTTTTTCCTAATAAGGAGCAGGGAGGATAGCCAGCAGTAAAAGGAGAGGCAGTGGGAGAAGAGAGAGGAGAGGCTGATGTTGACATGAAGCTACATGTCAGAAAAAACCTTTGCGAACATTTAAAAAAATAAATCTCAAAATATAACTGCACTGTCAAGACAGTCGGCCTTTGTTGCAGGTTGCATCCTCCTCTCTGTCACCCCGCCCCCTCCCATTTCCTGTCCTTTTCACTGTCAAACTGTCTAATAACGTCAAACGAACTTGATGAAAACAAAACACCAAAATAAGATTTAAGAAAGTCTCAACAGTCTGAGCAGTGGTTCCCAGACAAACAGAAGCCCTGTGCTGCAGGACGGGGCCAAAAAGCGAGGAGTTCGGCCGAAGACTGATGCCTCAGCAACTGCTCGGGGATTAGCTGACAGTCTAAACGAGGCTACTGTTGGGCTGCGTGAGTGTGAGTGTGTGTGCTGCGCGTGTTTGCTGTGTGTCAACTAGACTGAGACTAGCATGGGTTGTCCTGTAACATGATCAAGCCCTGAACAAACACGGGCTTGTAAACAGATGACAACAACGCCAGCTAGCGAACACACCCTCTTGTATCAGCTGTAACAGGACGGCGGGACAGATGAGGACAGAGGAGGGAGGCAGACAGAGGGATCTGCGGGTGAAAAGAAAACATGGGACTCCTGAGTATTTGCTCGGCCGTTTACAAGATTCGCATCATATCAATGCTTATCGAGTTCATCTGTACTCATAAATGCAAACTTATATTTTAAAAGACACAATAATATAGACTTTCAACTATTTGTATTTTCTCATTACTACCTAAAAGACATGAAATTGACATACTGTGTATATTTTAAGAATCATAAATGCAAATAAAATGAAGTCATAGGTGAGGAAGTGAAAAGGAAATCCCATTCTATTATGTGGAGTCCCATTCAAAGGCTTTTTCTAATGATTTTTTTTTTTCCATTTCTAAGATTGCGTCAACAGGGAAGTGATTCACAAAGTTCAAGTTAGTCATCTCCGAGGGAAGCACCCAGGAGGGACATGCTGGAACTGTGCTTTTCAAGATTTCACTCAGGTATTCTTGAGAACTGCCAAAGCAAACAACCAGGGCTGCTTCTAATACAGCAGCTGTCAACAGTGACGACCGTAATTATGGGGTGAGCACACATGGGATGATTAACATACTTGAAAATGTTTTCCTCATAGTTGTATTGTTAAAATGTGAAGTTAAGTGGAAGGATGCGGTGTCAACGTCTTCGTGACGTATTTCATGTGTTGGATATGGGACTGTGTTAATGATCAAATATTCTGATGTGTCTGTTTTTACAAGAATCTAACTTTTAATTAGAAAGAAAAGCAATTGTAATGTAATAAAATATGACAGCTCAAGTTGTATTTGCAACTTAAAATACAAAAATTAATGTGAAATCAGACTATAGATATAAAAAAAAACACTTAACTTTGAAAAATTAACAAAATCATTTTTCTTAAAGATACAATTATTCTATGTGAAGTTTTATTTCTTAATGTCAACAAAAAACTCTTCATACTAATGCATACTGCTACTAATGATTTCAGCCAGTCAAGTGCCTAAAAGCTGCAAACTGGATAAAAATGGGAGTAGCTCCTGAACTCACTCGCTGAAGACAGAGGAGGCACATGATTGGATAAAAGATGAGAGGGCAGTGACAACACTACACACAAAAATGACACTATGGATTTTAAAAAAAAGAGTCAAGAAATGTGTTGTTGGGAAAAGAGACAGTAGGAAAAAACAGACTTTATAAATAGAGCATTTGGAAACAAAAATGTCTAATATAAAATTAAATGAACTATAAACATATATGTATGTTTTGTACAACTATATAAATAAATAACATACATTTTTCAGCCCTGTGTTTTATTTCCTTTTGAAATTAAATCTCAGTAATTAATAAATGTCTCAGCTCAGGTCAGATTTTTATTTGTTGGCAAGGACTTCCTTTTAAGTGTTAAACTAAGTGCTCATAAAACAATTATTTTAAACCTAACCAATGTGCAGGATGATAAACAGTTTGTGATTCAGCAGAGAGGTGAAGGCACTTAAAGACGGAGAGTGATGAAGCATTACCTGATAGGTGACCTGCAGTCTGGTTCTTAGTGTGAACACTGAGCCACGACAGCCAGAGGCATTTTGCAGACAATAAAAATAACTCTCCAAACAATAAGAATCTCCCATAAAACTAGGACTGAAGGTTTTATGACTTCCATTGAGCGGATACAGAAAGAGGCGACAGACAGAGATAGTCAGAGAGGAGAAAGAGGAAATCACCTGTAACCTCACACCGGAGAACGTTTTCACACGAGAAAGGTGGAGGTGTGCAAGTCAGTGTGAGTTTTAACCTGCAGTAAAACCCCAATGAATGTGTTCTCACATTCTTATTGAAACCTTATAGAGGTGGGAGCAGCACGAGAGGATCTAAGGTATTGAAACTCAGAGGTGCACGTGCACCTCAGTACAGGTAGTTTGAAGTTTACATTTCAGTCTAACTAAGGAAAAGTAATAGAGGAAAAGAAATGTGGTCACACAGGAAACAAACACCAGCTGACACATTTCCACAAAACACAAATGTTTTATTCTCTATAAATTTGTGTTTTTAGTATACACCTGGAAAAAACCTGAGCTTAAACAAATTCTCACTCTCTTTCTCAAACTGAGGGCAGTATTTCTGTCTGTATACACAGTGTGTATATATTTTAAATGTGTTAGGTTTTTTTTGTAAAGCATGCTGTATTTTCCATGAAATGAACTCTTCTGTATAAAAAAAGCTTTGCTTGCTTGCATTGCTTGCTAATGATTCGCTAAAAGACATGAAGTTCAGGATTTCCACCATTCATTTTCCAACAGCAAAACATTCAGGAATGCAATCTTAAACATTATAGAAATCCCAACTATGAAAACCACATGTCTTATTAAATTTATTACCAAATTAAAAGAAAAACAGGCACAGATTAGCATCGGTGATCTCAGCTGGGCAATAACTCCTCCCTATTTCGCACATATAATCACATTGGCAGGTACATCAAAAATCTTTTCATACTTCACACCTGCCAACCCCAACCTGAGGCCAAAACTGAGCAAGTTATTGATTATTGCATGTAAACTGATATTTAGGCCTGGTCATGCAATCATTTCCTGAACTGTACATTGTTCAAAAGCCCAATACTGTGATGAATAATGAGAGCTATCTTGTCTAGAGTACAAGGTACTCACGCTTTTGTGATCCAAAATTGCTGCCATGCATGCAAATATATAGTAAATATTATCATAATCCAACAGCCCAAAGACACACATCACACAAGAAAGAAAGAAAGAAAAACCTTTGTTCAAACACAAAAATTCAGACAAAGATTTAAATAAGTGAGTGTCTGGCCCCAGCAAAAGATATTTAACTTGTGGAAGTAGAGATTTCTGCTCTATTAAACATTCACACACACAATCCAGTGTGTGTGTATGTGTGTGAGTGTGAGTGTGAGTGTGTGTCCTAACATCCAGACAGCGGAGGCCCTCGTGGTGCTCGACTCAGTTTACGGTGGCACTAACTGCACCAGTGGAGCATGTCCTCCTGTATCTGTCCATCTCTGAATCCATATATCCCCTTTTCTCCCCATCTTAATCTCGCCTAGAGGTAAACTGGCTCATGGGTGTCAGAAATCACACATCCTCATATTGGCCATTTATTTTTTCAGATGACTGTAACGTTCATCACTCAGCTCCACACCTTCTCCGCACCTCCCTTCTTAAATTACAGCTTCCTCTCTGACGCTGAATTTCCCATCTTACTTTTCTTCTTCTGCCTTTTCTACCTCCGTGGCTTCCTCTGACTATTTCACTGTAAACTGTGTTCTTAGTATCTAAATTAGGACTCCAGTGTGGAGAGAGAAAGCAGAGAGAACGTTTTCCACAAAATAAAAATACCAAGAAGAGGAACGCTATCATTAAATATACCTCCGATCGTTACTCAAGGACACAAGCCCATCTAATAGGCGGACTTTAACAAACTCTAATTCTATCCATCCCACCATCTATCTTTAAAACCACCTCAACTCCTCCTCTCCTCGGACCCCCAAACCTCAAACTCATCCAGAGCCGAGGTAGTGGATCCTTATGTGTGAAGGTCATGTTTGGATTGGCCGAAAACCAGCTGAAGCCAGCCAACCAACACGCAAGAACAAAGTGCTTCTGTCTGCACCTCGAGTACATAAACGCTGCCGAGTCACCACACGTCAATCACAGAGAGAGATAGAGAAAGAGAGCGTGGTGGGAAACACGGAGCAGGGGAGAAAGACAGAAAACTAAAAACAAGCTTCTTTGCAAGTAAAAGAAAGCTGACGTCTCTTTTTTCTCTAAGACAGAAACACACACAGGTTTCCTTTATAACATCACATATAAACATAAGCGGGATCCACAAATTATGAAAGAGTAGAAAAAAAGGAGGTGGAGCAGCTGCTGGGAGCGGAGGTGTTGACTGATAATGATGGCGGAGGTCTTCGCACTGACAGCGGACTGAAGCAGCGTTTATGAATGATGCCACTCAAGAGTTTGGCAACTGGAACCGCACTGGAGCCAGAATGGCTGCGTGAACCGAGAGCCCGAGGGCAGTAAATGATGGAAGGCCAACTGTAGGATGATTACAAACTGCGGGATCAAATGGCATTTGGCCTCCCTTTATTGCATTCAGCCTGGGACATGAGAGACTTGTTCCCCAAATTAGGCTAATTTTCATATTTCTATTCTTTTCATGTGGGGGGGGGGGCAGAGGGAAGCACCGACCAATCCCTCCCCATCATTTTAACAAGCGTCCTGGTTGCTGTAAGTTACGGTTTGAGGAATTTAGTTCACTTTAAAGACTGATTCACTCTGAAGTTTAAGGTCATGAATTTGAATATGGTAATTTTCTTTGCCAAGCATCGAATGCTTTCCAGAAACACACAGTAATTTCTGTGTCGGTGAAAAAATAAAAACTTTTTCACTCGCTGTACATTCAAGTTTCCCAAGTTCCTATAACTGCAAAGCTGCATGGCGACACAAAAGGAAAACTATCAATGTTAGGAAGTATTTTTTAACATTTTTTTTTATAAAGGGTCTGAAAAATAGCCCACATGCAGCGCCTTGAGAAGAACATTATAAAACATTGGTACATTATAAAACATTGGTACAAGTGAACATGAGGGTGTATTAGGGGCAGATGAAAACAGAGAGACAGAGAAGCATCTGACCCCTTTATGACCCCATATGCATTTCCAATCTGCTAACAGTAGATGTTGCAGCTTTAAGAAAGAAGGAATAGACCAGAAGTTGCAATTGTACAAGAGTTTGCTTGTGTTTGAAAATGTACTCTCTCCAAATGAGTGACATTGGTGTGGAGTTGCTTCTCACGTCATTCACTTTCGGATAGTCAAAGAAAAAACAAGGTGCCTGAGGTTATTCGAAGGTTCACGCACTTCGTAAGTGACAGTTTCTATAAGGCCTCTGAGAACTCCCTCTTGAACGCACTGTATAGTATTTGAGGCACGCAAGTTTGGCCTGAAGTGTGTGTGTGTGTGTGTGTATATGTGCCTGGTTAATCAGCGGTCGTAAATCAGCAGCTGAAAGTGATATGACAGCGAGGAGATGGTTTTATGTTTTTCCACACCTTTCATGAATGCCTAATGGCTATTTCTTAGCTTCCTGCAAAACAACCATACACACTACACACACACACACACACACACACACACACACACACACACACACATATATATATACATTACCTGAGGGACTACAAAACAGGGCATGAGAAAATCACAGAGTGAAACAGGCACAGGAAGCCCAAATGACACACTGACATGAGCAGGATATTTTTACTCGAATAAAATCAGTTTGGACTATTTGTGCAAAAAGCATTACTGTAACAAATATTCCTTTACATAAAGGGGAAAGAAGTCGAGGCAATTTATGCATTTTTGTGGCCCAGAAGTTAGGGAATAACTTTCCACATCGTGGAGACTCAGATCAGCTGATTTTCCTCCAAAAACACACTTTTACTTCCTTTCATGGTTCGTCTCAGTTTTGGATTTCTTGTTTCACCATCCTGCTTATAATCTAATTATAATTTGATAGTTTTCTGATATGTGTGTGTGTTGCCCTTTAAGCACTAGTTTAATTTCCCTCTCTATAGAACAAGTGACAGCCTCAGCATTAATAAAAAAAATAAAGGTTTACTTACTCACAAACTTTACCACTGAAGCACAAACATCCTCGCTCAGTGTAAACCATACAGTGCTAGAATAAGTAGCCTGACATGACAACAGCCGGTAAATGTTTTATAAATTGTTGAATAAGTAGAGAATTGGCATGAGCTCTTTTAATTCCATTATACAAGCAAAGATACAAGCTTGACTCATCTCACAAACCTCATTAGACACACAAACTCACAGACACATGCTGTGGCAGACCTAAAGGAAATAATTAAAATTGTAGCAGATAATATTTGGCAGCTTCTGCCACTGATCGAGTCTTCTTTTTTCCCACGCTTCAAAATGTCCAAGGCAGAAACTATCAATCACTGTCAACCCTCCATTTCTCGTGATCTCCTTCCTTCTCTCGGCTCTGTCTGCTCCTGTCTCCCCTGTAGGCACTTCCAATCACCAAGTGAAGGAGAGCATGCTCAAGCACACATAAACACACAAAGCACCATCGGCACAGCGGCCTCAGTGTGAAAAATTACATCATCTGCACTAGCTGTGGGCGAGATCTTCAAACTTTGTCGTCAAAATTTTTAAGTGTGTAGAAACACGAAAGAAACCCTGTTGATGTTAAATCCCAATGCCCCTCCTGTAGAAATAGAAGATAATAATGCAAAATCCTTAATTTCACTTATTTTAACTTTAGTAAATCACATTATTGACACTTGACAGACCTGTTTGTTTCAAAATCAAAATAATATTCATTGCCAAGTTGGTATGTTGGTGCATAACATTAAATATAGAAGCAAAAACAAACAAACAAACAAAAAAAAGTATTACAAAAGTCAGGAAAAAACAGAAAACAGACAGGAACAAGACAAGACAGGAAGGTCTATCAAGTGTCAATCATAAGGTGTGGATTTTACAGGCTGATTAATTATAAATATACTGGTATCTGAGAGTGCATCAGAAATGCCAAAGAAATGTTCTTTTGGCAGATATCTATCCAGCATTATTGCTTTGTAGCTCCCTTTCACCAAATTCTTAATATTCCTGAACGCTGTCGGGACTCTCTAAAATAGCTGACATTATGACAACAAGCAGCAAACTTCAGATTCTTAAGTCTCTCCAACTACATCTGATTTTATGTTTCACAGCACTTACAGTATGTGTCTATATGGAATAAAACGACGGCAGAAGAAGGGGAGTTGCTGCAGGAAAATTCTAGCAAAAAAAAGGATAAGCGAGAAAAGGAGAGCGGTTGAGAGAGGTGAGGGGGAGTGACAGTTTCTTTAATATCCGGCTTGCAGGCAAAATTTTCTTACACAGCAGTGTGTGTCTGTGTGTGTGTATTTTCCAGTAGCAGTTAGTTTCACAGCCCTGGGAATTACCCAGCTGTCAACAGACCACAGCAACATAAAGAGCTGATTGACAGATAAAGAAGCTGTCTGAAGACCACACCCACCGAGCGCCTAATTATAAAGGACACAAGACTCCTGAAATGTTTGTCCATCTAAGTGAACTCTTAACACAATTTATCGCAAATCTATAAGAGTATTAGTTATCTTTTAAATGTGTTGCTGTCGGTAACTGCTAATATTAAAAAAAGAAGAAGAAAAAAAACTAATAACAGTGGCTCTCCAGTCAAACAGACATCTATCTGGCAAACTCAGTATCCAGAAAAACGTGTCAGCCAGTGGTGCCGCAGTGAAAACAGTGTTCCCACACCTATAGTTACGTCCAATCTGACTTTAATGGGCCTCACTTTTTTAGCCCTCAGCTCATTTCCTCCTTTCTCTCAGAGCTGTCACTCACTGGGTCAGCGGAGGGAGAGAGAAAGAGGGAGCATGCTGTGCCAGCTGTCTAGAGTTACATCTGCCCGTATGCTTTTTGGGTCTAATGGCAATAAACTTTCAGAAGGCTCAAAACGCCATGAATCGCACAAAAGAACTTTGGGAAAACACACATATGCATGAGCGCACTTTTCTCACAAACATACAGTACATTCACACATACATTATTGCAAACGTACACACACACTCTTAACCTTTAGAAAAGGAACAGGGCGGACAAATGTGTGAGTGTGTGTTTGTGTGTGTGCAGGTCAAAGTGATGTCCCATCTCATATCTGTCAGCACCCGGAGTTTATTTACCCGGTTATATTATCATTTGTTGACCTAGTCACATGATCTGAGAGCGGGAGGTGCAGAACCCTGGACACCCCAGAGAGCCTAGTCAGGACGTGATGAGAGACACGGGCCTGTGACCTAACACACACACACAAGCACGAGCGCTTGCACAATACGACCTCCTCCTTTCTCTTTCAAAACTAATTTTTTCTCCCCACCTCGCCCTAAAATTTCCCCGTCATTCCTTTGACTTTTGTCACCCTCTGCTGTCCTTCTCTTCTCCCTCTCAGCGGTTGTCAACTACTTTCTTCATACTGTTGGGCTCTTTTTCTTGTAAACACAGAAATGGACGCTCTGTCGGCCAACAACAACAAATGACAATACAAAATGGCAGCTGGTAAACCTCAGCCAGTGTAGCTACAATATAAGTTTAATTAGTGTACAAGATCGTTCTCGCAGTACTCCTGATGTATGTGGCTTCCCCCAAATCTAAGGACACTTCACTAAACCTGAAACAATTTGTGAGTAATCCATCAGATGCCAAGAAAAATAATAATTAGCAACAATCTTAATAACCAGCTAATTGTTAGTTGCAAGTAAATATTTTGACAGCAGCTTCTAGAAGGTGAGGATTTGCTGCTTTTCTCTGAGATGTGGATAAATAAATCAAGAATGATCAATCTCGGCATGTTACTGCTGTTTTGGCACTTTATAAACTACATAAATAATAAAAAAAAATAACCAATAGAGTAATCAGTCATAAAACGGGGTAATCTGTTGCAGCTCTTATATCGACTCCACTGAATGGCCTTCGCATTTCACTCAGCATAAAAACTTTTCCAATTCAACACTTGCACTAAAAAATTACTCTACTGACGAAACACTCTCCTCTGTCTCTTTTCTGATCTTGTCTTCAAATAAAAATAAATCCATAAAATATCTTTATTTGAAGCATCTGGATGCTGTGACCACTTCATTACTCACTCTTAGTTGCCTCATGCGAGTCTCATAACTTGACCTTATTCTACTCAACTCCGTCATCCTCACTCCCTTTTGTTTTGTTCCTATTTCCATCCTCTCACCCCCCCACCCCCCCCACCCCACCCCACAACCTGCCATATATGGAGAACGATACTGCATTAATAGCCGATGTAAATAGGAAAACTGACCTAATGCTTGTCTTGCCTTCTTATACAATTACGCACACACTTGCAATGAACAAAATCAACACTGAGCTAACTGTTGTTTTGTCCGTGCGCGCACTTGAGCGCATATGGACACGGAGCAGCAAGCGCACAAGGCAAAGCAAATGTCAAACATACGTCATGCCTGATCTCCATTAATTGAATTAGCTGTCACCCTTCGCATCATCTGTTGACACAGGCCTCGGCCAAGTTTATCTACTTCTCCGCTTGTCTCTCGACCTGTTTAAGTTTTTCTCATTTGTCCCGGCACATCTTCAGTCCCTCGCTCACATTACTTTTATGCCTCAAGTCCCAGTCTCTGCTTTCTTTGTTTGCCTCAAATAAGCAAATGCAATTGTGCTTTTTGTTGAGAAATATTGCGGTTATAATGCGTTTGAATGGCTTTTATGTTCTCTTATTTCACTTATTCTTACTCCCTCATTGAATGCTGGTTGAATTGGTTCGTGTGGTATAATTATCCTGCCATTTTTGTCAAAGAGAGCCTACTGGTTAAAAAAATGGGAGAATAAAGAGACAAAACAAAAATACAAATGCTGCATCTTTGCATGTTTGCTGTATTATAGCAAATAAGTAACAGCAGCAGACAGTGCTGTAACAGTACGCATATGTGTGTGGTTTATTGCTAATGTGCTTTTACACACACATATTCTCCCTCTCTCACACACACACGTACATCTACTTGGCTCTTTGCTTCGGTCTAACTCACAGCAGATGTTTTACTGCCAAGAGACAAGACGCTCTCACCCGCAAAGAGCATCCCAATTTAAAAACACACACACTTACCTGGTATGTACCAATGCCAATGTGTTTAGGATCAATCTTCACAAGCTCAGCCAGCGGATCTTGGACTCGCCTTCCAATGGACACTGTCGACACACACAAACACAGAAAACAAACATGAGATTTTATGTCTCATGACATTCTATGGTTTTTGTTTTTCATCAACTTGCTACTTGAATCAGTTACTAAATATGCAAATCCATATTGTGTATAATTACTGAGTATGCAAATTGTCTGCATATCACAGTGCTAGCCTGAGGGCGGGCCAAACCTAATTGTCATTCCTCCACCCCCAATAATAATAATTAAAGCTGGCTTTCAACTGCGGTCTTTGCACCTGTCATTTAGCTTCCTGATAGATGCTGGAGCCACGAACCTTTAAAACCACTAATTTAACCAGAGCCGTGCACACTGGCACGCTCAGCCAAACGTAGCACACAAATAAACACACGCAGGCCGTATCGACCAGAGTGGGGGTTTGCTTTCAACGACGGAGTCTGCAAGACTTCAGCCCGCTGCTGCTCATGAAGCCAAATGTCTTTTCCATGAATGTGCTGGCAGGGCCCAGTGACAGGGAGAAAAATTACAAACAACCTTACTCACATACACACCATAATACATGACATCACCCCCACAACACACACTGAGAGGGAGAGAATAACGCAACCAAGTAACTGCTCACATTCGTGTCCCTGTAGAAGACAAAGGACGTGGCAGCCCTGGGTGTTAACACATCTATCAATCTATCTATCCAGACATATCAAATTGACTTTTCAAGCGTCACATTTGGCTTCTAAAACACGATATATCACGAATACATTGCATGCGTTATGTACACGTCTGAACTTCAGTAGTCAGTGACGTGGTGTTTCTGCATCAGACTTAGATCTCTGAGGCAGAACGGACAGACAAAGAGAAAGAGTGGGATGGGATGTAATAGAGGGAGTGCGTCTGGAATCAATGGCTCTCCTCTCCTCTCCTCTCCTCTCCTCTCCTCTCCTCTCTCCTCTTTCTCCTTTGGCTGCGGTGGGAGGCTGCTGCCTGAGATAATATTTAGACAGGGATGGAGTTTCAACCCTGGCCTTGCTCAGCGCACCACCAAAACTCCCCAATACTCTTTCAACCTCTCCTGTCTCTGACTCGTTCACGCTCTCTGTAAGAGGAGTCTGCCTGTAAATGGAGTCCAGCATAACTCTCCAGCACTTATTGAAAGTTTATGAGCCAAATACAAGTAATGCAGAAATGGGAAGCAGTGAAGAAATCAACGGGAAGAAAACAGCCTCATTCAAACGCAGACACGTCGCTCTGGGAGAGAAAGTGACATTCAACACGCACGAAGGACAGACAAAATAGTTCAACTTTTGAGGAGATGCAACATGAATTGACTGCCTTAACAGCCAATAAGTGGGCAATGATGGTCCAGGAAAACTGATGCGTGATTAAATCCTCTCTCTGATCACTCTGCAGTATTCTCTTGCGTCGTCTTGAATCAAAGTTAAGGACCATAAAAACAGTCTCCCTGGAGGATGGTTGAAATATTGCCCATCACCACTAGGTGTCCCTAGATCTCCCGACAACATATGATACAGATGAAGCTGCCTGTAACTCCCGATTCCCCACATACCATCTTACATGGTCGTTCATATGGACAGAGACGGAAACCCACATACCCCCCCAATGGTAAAACAGACATAGACTTGGTCTACACAGCAGACTTCTTGATTCTCTCTCTGTAATTGTCATTGTATCCTGGCTCAGCACACCCCCTCCTCTTTTTATACCCATCCAAAGCCGAACGCTGTAGATTTCTCATGGCTTTCATTAAGGGTATAAATATGGTTCTCCGTGGCGCTCGGAGCTGCTGACCACAGGAAACTAGTGAGGAATAATCTGGCCTCTCTTGATTTATGGCTTTTATAGAGGAAGTCTGCTGGAAACATTTGTTCTCCAAAACTCTGCTCAATTCTTTCTTTTTTTTTTTTTTTTTTTTTAAATTCTGCTGTGTTTTCAGTGATGTAGTATGTGGGGTGAGTGAGGGAGAGGCTGCAAGTGAGAGAAGGGGGAAGGTGAAGGAAAGCAGGGGAGGCATGAGAGAGCCTATGGTGACAGTCAGAAATTTCTTGACTGAATGTCACAAAACTGTTGCTGATAACAGGGTGGATAAAATAAAAACTTAAAAATGAACCCGTGGGTCTGTTTTTTACATTACTGTTTACTTACACACTAAATTGTGATGTTAGCATGTGAAAAACAGAGAATTAAAATGCAGTATAAACAATTATTCATTGTCTTCAGCAGTAGCATCATGATTTATTTGGCTACAGTCTCTAAAATAAAAAAAGTATTCAAAACTGACAAATATAGTACAAAAGCAACTAAAACCAGAGCCGACACAATTGAGCAATTAAGGCTGATTGATTGGTTGACTAACTAAACTGTTGAACCATCTGCAGAGGTCGCCTTGAGCCCCAGGAAACTGTGATGGCATTTTTCACTATACTCTGACTTTTCATGGCCAAAACAATTCAACAAGAAAATAAGGAAAAGCCTAAGCCATTAATAAAGTGATCAGTAGTTTCAGTCCTACACACAGTGTCTTTAGTGTCTTTTACAGCATCAGTAACAAGCATGGTAAAGATTAAAGGTAATGGTTTACCTGCACTTCTGAGGTTGGGGTCCAAATCTGGCATCTCTTTGACCGCCTCAGGACTCACACTGTAGATGGATGCCCCTGCCTCGTTGGTTATACTGGAGAAAGAAAGGGAAAGAAAAAAAGCCAAAGAAGTGAGAGGAAGATTAAAAATAAATAAGGAGAAGGGGAGACATGTATTGGAACAAGGGGCAGGTTGGTCAGTGGAAGAGAAGTGGAAGGAGACACAGTGGGCAGCTATCACTGCTTGAAAGACATAATAGCGAGGCTATTAAGGAAAATAACCACTACTTTCCACCTTAAATAATGCAGCTGACAGCCTCTAAAACTGGCTCCTCATTTGACTCTGGCTGACCCTTTGTAGTCAAAGCTTGACCACCATTACCAACATTATGGCCAAAATAGCATAATCACCAGAAGCCCTGCCTTGACATTAACAGGATGATTACAATCTTCCAGATGCCTTCAGGAACTATTATTTAAGTGACAGCTGGTAAAAAAAGAACCACATTCATCCTTATTGCACTACATGCATGAGTCATTGGCTTAGAACGTAACTGTAAGTACTAAACATATTCACGATTTGTGAATTAATGACACAGGAAATTGAGTTGAGATAATTTCCCGGTACTTAAAGATAGAGCATACACTTTGAGTAAGTACAGATTCATAATCATCACATCATTAAATATAAGAATAGCTTTTTTACAATGAAACAAGTGACACATTAATAACAGGCAGCGTGATGTGTTTGATAAAATTCAGGACATCAAGTGAGCAGACTTCAATTCATGTGACACTACTGCCATCTAGAGGCAATTGAGGTGAACTGCCATTTGTCAGCTTCTGTAAATCACTCATGTCAAGCGTGAGATTGAGAAATAGATGGACAATTCTTGCTCATATATCAGGATGTGTTTCTCTTAATTTATGTGTAGATCTGAAGACAAGATGTACCAATGATACTGCAAACAGCTTTTTTGTGTATTGAGTCAGACTGTGCCAATATTGAAGTCAAACACTTCATGAACAAATATTTAAAATGAGGTACACAAAAATGTCAAGATTCAGGTATGTGATTCTGCCAACTGAAAGATTTTCGGGCACAGAGACATATTTTAGTCACATTATTATAACTTATGGGTCCAACCAAAATATATGTCCAAAATACTAGTCCTGTTTTTTTTTTTTGTACAGGTTAACAGGTTTTACAGGTTATTCTATTTTATGTTGGCACACTACTCTATTTCATTTATTTATTGCTGCTTGTATATTTATATTTTTACATACTGCATTCCCACTGTGTCTTGCTGCTGTAACAATATACATTTCTCCCCTGTGGGACTAATAAAGGATTCTTTTATCTTTTTGTATTGCTTAGATTCATATACATTTTAGTACAATGTGATTTATCTACTTAGATGTCTCTTATATTTGAAACAATATTTAGATTTATTCTCGTGAAAAGATGACGACTAACATTGAATCTATAAAAAGAGATAAACAATTATTCAAATTAGATGTGCAGGATCTTTTGCATAAAATTTTACAACAAATGACCATATTTTAAATACAGTGGAAACGCACTGATCTCCATTTTCATATATTTATCCCTCACCACCACCACCAAACTGATATTTGAATATCAATTTCATGATTAAAAGTGATGAACAGCTGCAATATTTACTGGGATACACTATTTAGGGGCGTTACATAACCAGACATTATCAAACCACCTGATGAGGACGCTTTCACCCACAGGTGCTTTGTCTGTGCACATTTGTTTTCTGTCTCCATCACAAGCAGCTGGCCGTTTCTCGCTATCGTCCAAGGAAGACAAAGTTTCGCTGATGCATCACGTCAGTTCATTTTTTGTGTTTTTATCAGTGTAAAAGAAACAATACTTTGAGTTACTACAGTTTTAAAGTTTTGAAGCAGTTTCTACTGTAACACCATGACAAATTCATTTTCATTCATTTAAAAAAGCTGAAATGGAGATGAAGTTTATGAGCTAATATATCCATTATTGAAACTCCTAAAAATGCACCGTTTCTTTATGACAATATTGGGTTCACGTGGCAACACATGATCCAATTTGCCATGTTAATGTATTCAGTCTAAAGCAGGACGCTTATCATCCATCACCACAGTCAGGATGGTGGTACAACAAAGCCACTGATACCCGTGTTAATGCTACCGACATACAACCGGAGCTGTCATATTGTTTAGTCTTTCGGACTCTCTCGGGTGGATGGAGAGAAAGAAAGCGAGGGAGACGAATGGCTGGAGGAAAAGAGGGGGGCTTTTCCCTCAGGGCTGACCAATATGACGAAGAGGTCATCACCTCCTCAATGTCCACAACTCAGAATGAGGCCTTGTTTGGTACATGCTCGCTCTCTCTCTCACACACACACATACACACAGTCCCAGAGGCTTGGACCTTGCCACAATAACCTTGCCAATTACAAGTATCTTGTTAATGAGGAGTGGCAGAGGCCTTCTGATGAGAATCACATTTAAATGAACTTGTCCTCGCCTCCCTCGTTTTTCCCCTCACTCTCCCCCCATCCTCTCTATTCATCCCTTCCTCCGCCTCACTGTTCTTTTTGTCAGCTCTCTATCCATCGCGCTGACAGCTGACATATCGCCATGGTGACACCGCTAACGAGCACTGGCACATGACCTTCAAGGAGGTCAAAGCAGAGCCGGTCATTAACCTGACACACACACACACACACACACACACACACACACACACACACACACACACACACACACACACACACACACA
>JBAJHX010000033.1:17789805-17804736 GCA_037176925.1 Amniataba percoides
ACACACACACACACACACACACACACACACACACACACACACACACACAAACACACACACACAAACACACACACACAAAAACTCCAACTGCCAGTGTGAGGCACGTCTGAAAAGAGCAAAGCCTCACAGACACTCATGTCAATCTGGTTGCAGGAAAGGCCTGCACTTGTGTCACGCACAAACGCACCAGTGTGGCGCACACGCACACCCCCCCAAAAAAAATCACAAACACACACACGGCATGTCGCACAGACTCATCACACACGTTTGTCACACGCGGGACCATCGCAGGGAACACTGGCACACCAAGGGGAGGATGGCATGGAGGGCGGGTGGCAGGAGGGGAAGAGGACGGGACAGAGGCTGACCACCAGAGAGGAACGGTGGCAGGAGATGGGAGAGGGAGCTGTGGGTGAAACGGATGAGGCTGGCAGATATTTACTGTCCACCACGTGCGAACGCCAAAAAGGACCTCAGCTGAACACCGCCCTACCCGGTGAGGATGAGCTACACACAAAACAAAATACAACAGAACAAAAGTGTCACACGACAAATCGAGAGTCCGAGGAGAGTGTGTGGCATTCACTTCTGGTTATACACTGAACTTCTTTTCCTTGTCTCAGCTTAATCAAATCTGATCTAATTATGCTGCAGAGATTATAAAGCGCTTTAAGGCAAATCCCTGATTCGTGATATTAGGCTGTAAAAATAAAATTGACTTGACTTAACTTTTCAATTTTAATTATCTGTCTCAAGGCTGGTTGTGCTGCTAATAAAAAAAGCTGTGTATTCACTGGAGGGTCGGAAGAAAGAAGGAAGGGCGGGAAGGAATGAAGTTAAGAAAGAATGTACAAAAAAAAGGAGCAAATAAGAAAAAAGAAATCAAGGGAAGTGCGGGAGGACACAGATGTCACAGCCATTTCGTGCCCTTTAGAGTGAACACCGGCACTTTCTAAGTAAAAGTCAGGACGGAGGAGCACATGCTTGAGACGGGGAAAGGAACAGATTTCACAGCTTCCTGAGGGCAACAGCTGGTGCAGCAGAAGTGCACCGCTCTCCACCTTTTCTATCCGTCTCCCTCTCACATCATCAGATAACAAGTAAGTCATCCTGTGTAACACACACACAGTCATACAAATAATTTTCTATTAAAAACAATCCAGAGCGAATTTGAGGGATGTCCAATTCCTTCACTATCACTCTCATTCTCCCTCACAAATCAGGAGGATCCACACACCCTCCATTTTTAGTTTCATGGAAACATGGTTCCTCTGTGATAAATACAGTAATGATTTTACGGACATATCATTGACCTGTCCATGAATACATTGACTACTCCTATTTGTTTCTACAGTTTTGTGACTGAAAAAGAAGTCAAACAGAGCTTTTGGAAAACATCACTTGTTTTCCTGGTTGCTCTTCTTCCACTGGAACAAATGAATAAATATCTAAATGTTTTTAGCATTGCACACTAAACTATGGCAGTACTCTGTGACGTCTTTGTTTGTATCGAAGAAGAAAGGATTAATAGAACAAATTAAATGTAATGCTTTTTTAAGAAACTGTTTTTACAATTATTTCCCATTACTATTTACTTTCTTATACTGTATGTGTTAAACTGTTTCAAAATCTTTCTGCCTCCCTATCATTCTCTAATAAGTCTTAGATATAACCTTTTCATGTACCCATTGGTTCATATTCCTCTGCTGAAATGAAGATACACCCCACAGCCAGGCTGAGGCCTTTCCATGCCTCTAAATCCATCTGTCCCCCCGGTCCTCCTTCTGCGCAACCTTCAAACCTTCGGTGAGGCCTCAGAGCCCGGATACCACTCAGTCATCGCTGGTCCTGCCACTGTATGTTCATCACTCACTCCGCCTGGCCCTGGGAGCATGCCTGGACACAGGACGTGACAGGGGATACACACACCCTCACCCACACACAGTCATAAATACAGTCTGTGCCGCTGTCCTCCAGGTCAATCAGCTAGCCAGTAATAATGATCTCATCCCACCAGGAGTGAGCTGGAGGGCAAGACGGTCAAGGACTTATTGTGAGCACGGCTGTGGCTCGGTGCAGGCGCACACTGCTGGGTATTTGAGTCCGTTTCCTCTCCTTGCAACTGCTTGTATTGCTCTCGGACAGCTATGAGCATGAACCAGTCAAGGAGAGAATGATGACTACTACTAGAAAGAGAGTTGGCCTCCTTCTCTTATCAGCTGCAGAGTCGGGCAAAGACACAGCTATGTGTAGAAAGTAAGATGACAGTACAGCAGGTTCAACTGCAGCAGAAATCATCACATGGCAAAAGTAGTTTAAAACAGACTGCATCATTAACTTATCAGAAATTCATCAATTTATCCTTTTAAAGGCACTGACACTGACTTGGAGACCCTCAAGGATGTGTTTGTGTGATTATGAAAAAGAGTAAAGGGTCGGTCAACTCATTGCCTTCTGGAGTGACAGAGGAAGTGGTCAAGAAATTGAATGTCGTTTTTGTTTGCCTGAAGCCGCGGCCCCTCTGTGTGTGTGTTTTTGTGAGTGTGTATCATCACCATTGCCCAAAGATCTCCCTAACCTTAAGCCACACGCTCTTGCCCTCTGATATCATTAACATCAGCTTGTTGCAGCTAAAAACTGTCAGCCTGTCATTCTTTGTAAGCAAACACCCAGACACATACTAAAATATTCAAAATGCAAAAGTTCAATCATAACATCTTGAAAACAAACAGGGTCAAAGTTTACTTGAAGCATTTGTAAAAACCTCCACAAGGCTCAGTCTAAAAAGTCTAAATTAAAATATGATAACACTTTTATTAAATGCCCTTTTTTCTCAACGTAACGTAAACATAAGAGAAGCTTCAACCATAAACATAAAACAGTTTTTAGCCAGTCAAATGTTTCTCTAAAAATATATTTGTTTCTCCTGAGGTACGAGGCTTTTTAAAAATCTTATAATCATTTGTCATTTATGTTGCAAACTTCAACCTTTCAATCTAACAGACAGATATAAAAACACTCAATAAGAGAGCAGGTTTGCTTAACACGGTACTGTAGTTGACAGACGTCAACAGCTTACTATACTGCATGTGTAACTTGAAGAAGGCTTTGTTAACCGCAGATTAATATGAACTCCACCCAATTCAGGAATGTAATCTTTCAGGGTGAATCCTGAAGATGGCAAGAAATAAATGGGAGTGGATGACATGTTGATATCTGTGTGCTGCTAAAATTTGTATTATTGATCTTCTCAAAAGTACAGGATGTTACACTTTGAGTGAACAGATCAGGGCTCTTTGTGTGTGTTTGTGTGTGAGTGTGTGTGCGCGTGTGCCTTCCCTACCAATCAGATCCTCTCCTCTCAAAAAATAAATAAATAAATAAATCAAGACACAGCAGCTGACGAGGGTGACACAGACCACTGCCCATCACAAAGTAAAACCCAGCACACACACTCACACACAAATACACACACTCCCACGCAGACATCTGTCTGGCTGGTGCTGAGCACTCTTATGAGTTTTGACAAAGCCTGCATGCTCTACCAGTCAGTGCTAAAGCACAATGACAAGGTCATGTTGTACTGGCCTGTCAAGGAGGAACACACACCCACACACACCCACACATACACACCCACACACAGTAGGCAGTATGCTACCCATGAGCAGGTGTTAATGACAATAACCAGGCAGCTTATGATCAGAAAACCTGTTTGCACATACTTAAAACACACACTCACAGCCTCTTACACACAGGTTTGAGCCACCAACAACCTAAAAAATTATTTACTTAAGTCAGAACGGTGGAGTTTGTTAATGTGTCACAAACTGACGTCCAGCAGGAGGCCTTTAAATTATTGGGACACAGCTGTATGGCAAATAGCCTAATGTGCATTCAGTGGGGGCCATCACAGGCACAGACAAACCTTGTCAGCTAAATAATACCTCATGCTGTATAATGTCCTGCAGGATGCTGGTCATTCACAGAGGCATTGTTCAAGCTTAATCATGTATGGTTACTTTGTTGTAAATTTAATGAGGGATGAAGAGTCGAATCTGGCGATTTATTCCTCACTTAGCAAAGACAACAGTAAAGGGAGATAAAGGACTGATCCAGTTGAAAAGCGGTTGCACTTCATGCTGTGGCCCCCACTACTTAGACTTACCTGACTAAATGTAGAAATATATGGCTAACGTCATTGTACTACTATAAATGTAGTGCACCTGCCTGAAAGTGGCCATGAAAATCTATTTATCCCTGAGGGGGAATTTGTTTGGAATTTAGTAAATTTTTAACCATGTTAATTTAAAAAACTGCTAAAATATTCATAAAGTAATATACTTGATGACAAACATGAGATTGAGTCAAAGGGAAAAAATAATATTTTAACAAAGAAATGCTTCAAACAACATATCTGACATCACCTGTTAAATGTAGCCAATGAATTAATTTAACAGAAAATGACAATTTCAATAATCAAGTGGACATTTCACGTCTCTGTTTTATCACAGTCTTCAGTACGTATTGTATCTATGCACGGATGGAGAGAGATTTGGATAAATGATTCAGCTGGATACAAACTGGACGACCTTTTCTACACGTTCACACCTTCTGCTCCACCTCAAGGACGCTGCTTCAACACACAAAGACACAAAAACACGTGCCCTTGTTTGGCTGTCTTTAGAAAAGGCCACACTCCCTCCAAATGATGGAAGAGGTGACTCAGTGAGTCCGATGAGTCTACTCAAACAGGACTAAGGCACTGAAAACTGCATGAACACACACACACACGCACAAATAGAAGTAAGGATGTCCCGCAGGCTGCCATTTCTGGCTGTCATTCCAGCGGAGCAGTGAGGCAGAAGGACGGAGAGAGAGAGACAGGCGGGTGGACAAGAAAGGGTGGAGAACGGTGGGGGTGGTGACACAGTGAAGGCTCACAGGGAGACAGGAAGCAGATGGTGTAAATGAGGCTGAGGTCTTTAATGAACTACTGCACTGTCAAGGCAGAGACTAGAGGAAAGTCTGTATTACCTCTGCATGCATAATAGGTAAACACAAACACATATAAAAAGACAGTCGTATAATATCTCTAAAAGTGCTTCTGCCAAAAAGACTTTTCAGCACTTGCACTGCCACATTTTGATGGCTGATCACACCTAACAAGGTAATGATGCTAAAAATCTTCCAAAACTTTCTCCAGTTTGGTCAAATAACACAGTGAAGACAAAATATAATCTCCCTGCTCTCCCTTGCTGTTTCTCACACGCACTTTTGGGGATATTTGCTCTTGAGCCAGAAAACATCTTTCCAACTGCACAGCTGCTTTCAGTAGCTGAGGATGACATAGAGAGAGCAGAAAAAATAACAAAGGAAGCTAAAGAACCACGAACAGAAAGACGGGGATGGAAAGAGTCAGTGAGACTTTGTAAACACACTGAAACAGACGGGACAGTATTCAGCGCTGGAATAGTTTGTCTGTGCGGTGTAAGGTCACCGTGTGTGCGCTGGTGGTTTTCCACCACCACCGCGATTGAGCCAGCTTCCTACGCTTTGGCTGCCTGAAAGACTTTCTACACCTGTCGATCAAAGGCGGTTCGAACAGGTCAGCTGACAAATTCTCGCGCATATGGAAACGCGCAAAGTCACAAAGTGTACCAGAAACTGGGTCAATTAATTATACTGGGGACACTCACAGCAAGCACTAAGACCCCTCGCTGCTTCTGATGCTACATAGCTATTCTGCGTCACTGCCATCATCCTCGTTGCCGGGGTAATGAGGTTTCTCTAATGGCAGGTCAGGGTCAGCGGCGGGTCAGTCAGCAGGGGAGTAAGACCCTCGTGGTTACCAACAACCGTCACTCCTTGAGGCCAGTTATCTTTCCATGCCCTCCCATCATCATTTATCAGGGCATCTCTTTGTCAAAACCGGCCCAGTATTCACACAGATATCTTTAAGGAGTCTTGAAATAAAAAGAATAAATCTACAATGCAAATTTAGCAGCAGAGCAGACATGTCACCCTGCTACATCCTTGAGAAAGGCACAGACTCATTACCACCTCCACTGCTAGTGTTGTCAACTTGAAAATGTCTGACAAAAGGTCTGTGCCTGGATTGATTGTTATTTGTTAATGATCAATCTATGATCATTAATAATCACTTTGAGTTATCAAGACCATAACAACAACATGTGGGGTGCAGTGTCTCCTCATCCCAGGATATCAGTGCCATTTGTTCAGCTAGGATTAACTGCACCATGCATACAGTGAGAGTGATTCTCAGTAGTACATAAAAGACATTTCATAAAAAGGATGAGATGTTAAAAGGTGAAAGAGCCCGTAGTGCTGCATGTTAAGTTTCATCTTGTCTGTTCACCAGAAAAGCAAATAAATGCAACAATTGCTTTCTTCTTTTTTAAATCTTTTTTAGGACTGTCAGGCACAATGATAAAATTATTTTGTTTTGTTTAATAATTAATTAAAAATATTTTACTTGCATTTATGAAATAAATAATAATTTCTAATTCACTTGATAAAATTGTGCTGCAAATGTGTCACTTGTTTAAATGAACTTTTAAGAAACACTTCAAAGCAGATTATATTATACTAGCTTTGCACAGTTAATGATTAAAGTGAGCAACAAATGATGAAATGAGGAAAGGGCTTAAATGTCACATTCCTAAATGTAAATGAATATCTGCTTTTCACCACACTTACAAATTATATTTGCATTTTAGTACCTTGATGAATAAAATATAAATTCCGGCATCATCATACTGAAGACTTTTTTAAGATATAAATTAATAGCATATCAACAGGATACAATTTCTTCACCAAATTTTCATGAAATCTATGGCCTTAAAATAGAGTTAAAAATGTCATTGGTGCCGAAAACTTGAGGTTAATCCCACCCAGGTACCACATACACTTTTATGCAAAGTGCGGCCACACCCCAGAGTTTTGTATTTCACAGACATATGTCGGAGACAACCTCACATCAGAGGATTGAAAGACCAGCATTTAGATTTTGGAGGGTATCTGAAAAGCAGATTATTTAAATCAAATTTTTATTCAAGAAATGTCTGAAGAGGGCAGATGATGGAAACAAAGAGAGTGGCAGGGAAGGACGGTAAGAACAGGAAGGGGGAGTGAAGATAAAGAGAACAAGACAAGGGATGTGAAGGGAGGGCAGAGAAGAGAAACGCAAGCGAAGAGCAGTGTGTGTGTGTGTGTGCTGCTTTAACATCTATGTTTCTTCAGCCACGGTCCAAATAAAACCAAAGTGAGGCATAAGACCAGACGACTCCAGGGCGATTTCATCTGGATAACAACAACCATACTTCAGTGGCTAACGTCAAAATAATATCTCTCTGCTCTTCCAAAGTTCACGCACTCGCAAAAGCCTTTATTCCACAAACCCTATTAAGGCAAAGGCAGACCATTTACACATGTGTTACGTGCTGCAAAAATAGAGTAAATCATATCAGGTGATATGGGACATTCAGCCAGCACCACATCAAACAGGAGTCCAACATTCTTACGTGTTGTGAAAAGCACGAACGCCATTAGCTCCAGTAAAAGAATGAACAAGAGACACATTATATCAAGATGTGAAAGTTTGCTGCTCTGGAGGTGCTCAAGTCTGCTGAAAAGGGGAAAAAAAAACATCTGTCATGAAAATAATCAAGTGGAAGTTAACTTAATAAACGCCCCACTTTGACCGTTTTCTGTTCTTGCAAATAGACAGAAAATGGAACTTAAGAGGAAAAAATTTGGGCTATTACACCAAAACGCACGACCTCTGAAGTGCGCGTGGGCGTACGAACTCGAAGATACCGACAAAACTCACACACACATTCACGCAAAGCTCAGAATCATTCTAGGCTGCGGTCCCAATGCAAACCTCGAGTCAACAAACACACATGGAACTCAGCAGAGGGAGAGAGAGAGAGACGGAGTGAGGAGAGGCCAGTGGTTATTATGCTTGGACCGAGGCGCTGTGCCGTTGTATTCTGAAGTGTGGACTGGGCCTGGTTACAGACACAACGTGGACCGCAGAACGTCTCTTTAATTGGACCAAAGCGAAAAAAACTCCAGATGGCTTTAATAGACAATATTCACTTGAGGGACACATTCCAATTTGTCTTTCTCTCTCCGTCTGTGTCCTGCTTTCTTTCTCATTCCCACATGTTTTTCCTACTCTGTCCTTTACGGTTTCACGGTAATTCTCCCACTCTTTCCTCTCCATGAACTTAACTTTATATACCAACTCCATATTTTCATATTCATAATCATCTGACCTCATTGACATCCAACTGTCTTCCTCATCCTCAACATACCTCTCTTATGTCTTTTTTTACCCAAGAGTTTCTAAAAGCTTGCAAATATTTAAAAGTCTTGAAACATGTTCTTCAGACTGTTGTACTGTGAATATTAAATAACATCAACACATAATACAAAATGTATGAATCACGTGGACCCAGTAAATGTTGAATTAAGCCATGGAGTTCAGCTGTTTGGTAAATTCATCTGTTCATCCATCCATCTGTCCATATCCACTTATTTCTATTCAGGTCATGGGTACAGTAAAAAGGGCCTGATCTTGCATGCACTGGATGAGAAATCTTACCAGTACGACGCGTCCAGCGGGTGAAAATAACGCCTGGAGATGAGGTCAGCGATGAAGGACTCAGTCTCACGACACGCTGTCCCGTTGCCAATGACAATCGTGGAACAACTAGTGTGAACAAAGAGGAGAGGCAGAAGGGCAGCAGGGATTAAGAAAGCTCAAATTTCACTTTCCCTTTTTAGAATTTATATTCAGTGTCAGAAAATAGATAAGATTATTGTAAAATGCTGAGGAATAAATGCACTATGCAGACAAGACATAAACATCATCCATTAATGCTGCATTTTCGACATTGTTTCACTCAGTTGAAATGGTGCATCTCTACAGTAACTATTCAGACACAAGCAGCAGTACCCGTATTTGATCATAAGGTGGCGCAGTTTTTCTGCTTCTTTTTGCTGGCCTGAATTGTGCAGGTAGACGACATCAGTATGGAGTATCTGACCTGAGAGCAGAACAATGAGGATGAAAAGAAGAGAAGAGTGAAAACAACAATGCTGATAAAGTATTTCAATGACAGGACAGTGCTGCTCTCTAAAGAGGCAGCAGTGCCCAGACAGCTTGTGCCAGCTAGTACCTCCTCTCTGACCTGCACATGCACACACACCTTGGTGGTTAGAGCAGATTTAGTGGATTGTGGTTACATCCTGTCAGACAGAATATTTGGCTTCATTACGGTTTGATCAAACCCTAACTATAATGTTATAATGAGATGTATAACTCTTAATATTCCTGCAGCTCTGAATTGTTAAAGGCACACTGAACAAAGCGTGTGCATTGGTTTGACACAAAATGAGAGAAGAAAGAGAAATTAATTTGTGGTGGCACTTTAGTATGCACAGTGTAACAGTGAATTACCCTCGAATATGCGTATGCGACTACTATCACAGAAAAACACTGGTGGGGATGTCCAATTGTTTGTGTTTATGATAACTGAATGTATCAAATGTACCGATTACCAGCTACATGTATGAACAGAAGCCAACTCAGGCTAATCAATCTGTGGCAATATGCACGTTCTGGTGAATCAACAAGAGCTTTTATTCATGTTAAAGTCACAAATATGATGCCTACTTTATATTACTCCCTTTAGATCAACACACTGGTGAAGGATAAAGCCGTGTTTGCCATCTCTCTCAACAGATCAGCACACACCATCAAACTGATGCTGCAGCGTGTGAGACACAGCAGCGTCTCGTAGATTTTATGCACTATGATGTTTCAAGTTTTAAAAACTTTGTGGATGAGTGCAGTTTGTGCAATGCAAAAAGAGGTGCTAAGTGATAAAACAGAAATGCGAGCGCTATCAGTGTGTGCATGAATACAGTCCACTGTGTGGTCACTTACTGGTGGGGGAGAGAATTGCCAGCTTACAGCCGTGTCTAAAGCCGGGGTCCACCCCCATGATGACACAGCCTCTGACTGGACACACCAACAGGCGCTGCCGGAGGTTCCGCACAAACATGGCGATCGACTCCTTCTCCGCTGCAGCTGTCAGCTTAGTCCTTCAGAGAGAGGCAGAGGGAGAAAGATGGGGGAAGAGATGAAAGAAGGGCAGAGGAGTGGGGGAGGATTCGAACAAACAAAGTGGAGAGAGAACGAGAGATGTAGATGTTCGTTGTATGGCAAGAGAAAAAAGAAATAAAGAGACAAAAGAGAAGAAAAGACAGAGGTTAGGAATGAGGAAGGCAGAGGGCCACGACATGAATGAAGAGATGTTTTACCCCTTCTGACACGCACGCACGCACGCACGCACGCACGCACGCACGCACGCACACACACATTAAGAGTCACACTTAAAATACCTGTAAGTCCTGCTGAGGAACGGCAGAATAAGCCTTTTGTAAGAGTCCTCGACTGCATTCCTGATGATTGCACACAGCTCGTCCCTCGCAAAAGTCTTCGTCCTCCACCTGCATTAAAACCTGCTTTTATTACATTTTCATCCAACCAGAGTTCTGTTGCACGTCTGGTGTTATATTAAGTGATCATTACTTTTAAAACACACATGACAGCATCATCAAAGATAAAGTACAATTTTACTTGATACATTGACTGAAGACAAACAAAGCCCTGCTTAAGTTCCTCGTTTTGAACCCACTTGATGTCCAAACAAAGCTTAAGTATGCCATTGAATTTTTCTCTAATCTACAATTCAAAAGGATACTTCAGTGTAATTTAAACTACACAATGCAGCAATACAAATTAAAGTATGAGATTTTTTTTTATCCAGATCTCTTTAAATTGTTGCTTTGTAAAGCAAATATATATGAATTTAAAACACTTTGGTTTCTGCTAAACTCATCTATTTGTCGAGGTAAAATCTTCTTTGAATAAACCTATAGAGCAAACCTTGGCTTGTATAAAAGTGAGGAATCTTCATCTTTGTCTTGCTGGAGTGCAATTTAATGTTCAGTATTTCTGCATTCATGAAGTTCCAATTTACTATAAATCTTTTAATGCCATCTCTAATATGTGTAAGTATGTGTGCACGTGGGTGTCTGAATGCTTGTCAGTGTGTGTGCCAGGGTGTTTACGTATTACTGCATTTCTGACCTGTTGTTGATGCACCACCGGGTGAATTCATTCTTCACCCTGTCGGGAATGTTCACCTTCACTGTCAATATCTTCAGAC
This sequence comes from Amniataba percoides, assembly GCA_037176925.1. Classification (NCBI taxonomy): domain Eukaryota; kingdom Metazoa; phylum Chordata; class Actinopteri; order Centrarchiformes; family Terapontidae; genus Amniataba; species Amniataba percoides. The sequence continues at coordinate 17,801,070 of JBAJHX010000033.1, forward strand.
TCTCCCCTCGGTTAATAGCCAGGGTCTGTAAACATATACATGCACGCAAGCACACATGCATACAAAACATACAAAACACACACACACACATACACACGTTTCCCCTGTTTAATGCAATAGAATATACTGTATACCCTCAAATATTTACAACTTCATTAGTACATTTTTAAGTAGTCTCAATCCACACAGCAACTACTCTGTAGTTGTTGGTGCTGCTTGTCCTTTAAGTGATATCTCACTGTAAAAATCATCAATTTTTCTAAAGCAGAGATCAATTTTATTTCTTTATAGCCAAAGTCTGCAGATGTGTTACTAAAAGTAATGTGGATTTTAATCACCAAAGTCCTATAAATCTATAATCAGAATGGGGCTCCCATTTTGGCAACTTTGGAAGTAAATATGTTCAATGTAAAAATCCCTTTGTAGACTTGGGCCTTAGTTTGGGTTAGACAAGGTTACTGTACACATCACAATCCCCACACACATGCAGCCAAATGTCTACACAAAAGCACAAAAAGAAATCTTTTAACTCTCTACACACATGCGTGTAAAAGTGATGAGCCTAGCAGTGTGTCCTGTGGCCAGGCCTGTTGTGTTGTGTGCTGGTCCCCCCTCAGAGGAACTGTTACATGCTGTTAAGCAAACAGTAGTAAGTGTCTGACCTTTTCAGTGGGGCTCCTTTAGCCCGCCACAGAACAGGGCCAAGAAACAAAACGTCAATCTGGAAACCAAGCGGAAGAAGCGAGCTGACAAATGCCACCACTACGCCACCACCAGCACTGAGACCGCAAGGCTTACCCCCACCCACACCCACACACGTGGTGCCACAACCATTACCACTCAGCAGCACCCTCGGACGTGCTGCACCCATATGCAACGCACGCACATAAAAATAAAAATACAAAACACAGCTAATGGCATAGCAGAGGCAAGAATTAATGCACAAAGCTTGCTTGAATTATGATTAAAAGTTAGATTTCTCTTCTGCTGGCATGTTTCTGCCCTGGGCGGCTGCACTGACTATGATGAGATTTCTCAAACAATTTTCATCAAAGCGTTGAAGTTTAACATGCTGTCGAAGGACGGAGGCAAAAGACTTCTTTCTGAATTCTCGGAAAAGTGGGGAAGCCCATGAGTGAAATTAAAGCACTAAATGCAAAGCTGCCTAAGTAAATCTGAGTTCTCTGGGTTTAACGTTCAGTCTTTTTATGATCACTTTGGATAATGAAGAATGACACAGAGTCTTTATTGTTATGCATCACAGGCTGATTGCTATACTTTCCACATCTAACGCGCTGTCTGCATACTGAACATGGAGAAGAAATCAATGAGAATAATCACCTGAGATGACTGATAATAACTGTTTAGTGTTTTCAGAAAATCAAGAAAAATAATGTAAGTTAAAAGTCTCCAATCAGTAAATGATCTTTTGTTGATCACAGTGCCTTAACTAAGAGAACACTGAGAGAGAATAATCTATACTTGATGCTTTGACACAGCTGGAATGATCTTAGTTTTTCTAAAAAAAAAAAAAAAAAGCATTTATGCAGTTTATATAACTTTTTTACATATGTCACAGCACATCTTTCATTTGTTACTGGCATGATAAACATACATTTTAAGACAGATAAGTACAGCTGCAAATACACTATCCCTGACTTAAACTTTTGCTCCTCAGCACCCTGTAATTTACCTAACAAAACCTCTAAATAAATCCTCTCTTTTGCCTGTTTGCCAGACCTTAACTGTGGGCAATGCAACTGCAAAATTAGAGAGAAAGAATTTGGCTTTCTCCAACATTTGTGCGATCTCCGTCCCTGCATTTTTCTCTGTAGCTGGCCACTGTCCTTGCAGAAGATTATAACCTCGTGCCTGTCTGTACGTCTCTCAGTTTCTGCCTGGGTTGGGTCACTGGTGGGAGACAGAGGGTGATCTGAGAGGAAGGGTGATGCGAGACAGAGCGAGAGGCGCGTGTTTGTGTGTTAGACGGGCCAGTAGTGACGTTCAGCCGAGCACCGGCCAAACTCTGACGAGACCAGACAGAACGTCTTTTCCTAGATGCCCCTTTATCCTTCCACTAGCCCCCAAGGGAGGGCAGTCAGCCAACGGCCGTCATCTCTCTATCTGTCTCCATCTCTCTCTCATCCTTTCTTTAGAGGAATACCATCATCAACACATCCATCCATCCGACGTATCAAGGATAAACAAACAGATAAACATATGTAGACACACACACATTCATAGCGGACTTGCACACTCTTTTTGACCTGGCTGAGACACTTGCAACACGCCGGACTGTGTAAGGGTGGGAAATGTACTCGAATAAGAACAGTCGAACAAAGCCGCCAGCAGATTGCTAAAGTAAAAGTTATAGCACATAGTTCACGATAAACAGTGAAATTATAACACATGGAATGTAAGCTACGTTTCATGAATATTATTCTTTAGAAAGTACGAGTCCAGATAAATATTGACTCTGTAAATATAAATGAAGATCAGTTACCACAAGGGATCGTGGTCCAGCGTAATACACTGATCTTTAACACAAACATACAGGCCACTCAGGGAGAGCTCCGTACTCTTTGTGTCCCTTTTACAATCTCTTATTCTGTTCAAAAACAAACACAACGCCGCACGGGGTCTGACAGCAGCTTATGGAATAACAAACCTCAGATCAGACTGAAGAAAAGAGAGAAGAGACTTTCACTTACTGTACTTTAGATGTTAAAATACGGCTTTATCACAAGTTTGATTTTTCAGTTAACATTAGATTTAACATTAAGAACAACTAAAAAAGAAGGCAGAATGGAATTAAACACCAGAAGGTAGAAATTGGAAATGTCGCTTCAATGTACATTGTAGATGATGTTTTCTAGAAATGGAAAAAGTAATTGTTAATATGATATGTAAAAAATATAACTACTGTCTGTTGTGGGAAATTCTCTGGATAGTTTACCGTGCTTTACTATATTGTACCAGCATACCATAAGAAGCATTACAGTTATTTCATCCTTTAAGAACATCAAAAGCATTAGACACATGTACAAAACGAGTGTTTGTGTGTGTGACAGCACAAATAAACTTGTTTTTCTCCACCTGTCCATCAAAAAGGAGTGTTTAATTGATGAAACAGTTCCATTTATCAAAGTTCCTCTGCAGGCAAGCCCCAGACTGAAGCGTTAAACTACCATTTGATCACAACGCAAATCGCATTAAAAATACCCCACTGCACATTCAACAAATACGCCGTGGCTGCTAATAGCTATAAGGTAAATGTGTACCCTTCGAAGAAGGCCTCACATCAAATCTGACGGAATTAAATCTGAGCTAAGCATCTCAGCTGGATATGTCAAATGGCTTATGCTTTAAGACATAGTGAATAGCAAACCTTTCTTCTTCACAGTAACTTCAGATGAATTTAGAAAACTTCTACATAACTCTTCTTAACAGATCTGCCTTACCTCATCTCATATTTATAATTCACATTTCTAATTTTATACTGTTATTTTATATTTTTATATATTTTTAATTTTATTCTTATCTATTTTTCTATGATAGTTTCAACTGCATTTATTTCTTACTGAAACTATATGCCTTTATGTTTCTATGTTTAAGCTGCTGGAACTGTAAATTTCTCTTGGAGATCAATAAAGTATCTATCTATCTA
>JBAJHX010000033.1:17804836-17822350 GCA_037176925.1 Amniataba percoides
ATCTATCTATCTATCTATCTATCTATCTATCTATCTATCTATCTATCTATCTATCTATCTGTCTATCTATCTATCTAAAGGCATACATCTGAGGACTTATTATATTCAACAATAGAAAATAGTTTTTAGGGCTGAAATAATTTTTGGTGTTTTATTAATCATTTCAGTCATTTCACAAGCAAAAAATGAAATTGCTCTCAGGTTCCTGTCTCTAAAGTGTGATTTGATGTGAGTCTTTCTTGTGAATTTGAAGCTTTTCTTTATCTTGTGTGACGGTGAAATTCATGTAATCATTCTGGACAACTAATCTGAAAAAACACACAAACAACCCGGAGCATTTTATATTCTGAACAAATTGTCAATTAATCGTAAAAAATAACCTGCAGTTCCATTCAAAATTAAAAATTACCATCACTTGCAGCCACACTTTTTAATTCCAAAGTGAAACAAACAACGGCACTCAATGTTCATGTTTCATCCTTGCTTAATGGTACTACTAGTTTTACATAAAATATTTGTCTTAATATGTCTTAAAATGATCTATTAAAAATAATCAATATCTTAATTTATATTCTGTATATAATCTAACCTGGTGTATGATTCTGACATATATCCCTTTTGTGAACTACAATTTTAATTATGTAATTTCTCATTTTGTCTGTAACCACAGGGTATTACACTTCTCCATCTTGAGGTGAACTTGCATGTTCACTGGACCAGCTCTAACATCTTTCTCTCGCTTCCTTCATACAGTGCCTGCGTCCTTTTCCTTTAACAAACCGCCGGAGCTGGGTCTTAATAAAAATGTGCTAAAGCAAACAGGCAAGTGTGTGCTCACACACATGCCTCCTGTCAAAACACATCTCCCACCTGCTCCCCCTTCCCGACAACTTGACGGCTAGAAAAGGTTCATTTTAGCCGGAATCTGACAGCTAGCAGGGTCACAGCAGCCTGTGGATTAACGCTCCATGACAAAGGCGAGTCATCGAATTAAAGGCCTCTCTTACACTGTGGAGGAGAGGGGAAGAGGGGAGGTGTGCAGCGGATTGGAGGGCTGAGGTTTAGTCAGGAAAAGAGGGAGGGAGGCAGATCAGAGCAGAGCAAGAGAGATAAGTGACGGACGCACCTCAACGTCGCTCATCTGTTCATTCTCTCCCTCCCTCTTTCACGCTCCACTCCGTCCTGCCACCCGCCTGTGGGCCCAGCAGCAGTAGCTGTCACTACACGAGAGCGCCTGTCAATCAAAGCCTCCTAATCCAATGGCATGTCGGCAGGGGACATGTCACATATGTTAAAAGGAGAGAATGAGGGGACTTGCAGGGTGTGCTGGTGTGTGAGCAAGTGTATGCGCACGCATGTATGTGTATGTGATTGTATGACTGTAGGGCAGAGCACGGTTGCCAGAGAGTGTGGTGTGGCAGAGAGGCGGCGGGTGATGGAAGCTGTGGTGACACATGAGGCCCGGGACCAACTCTGAGTAACCCAGTAGTCACTAGAGGGACAGAGGGGGGAGAAGAGCAGAGGAGGCAGAGCGGGACGCGGGAGGGGTGAACATGGAGGCGCAGACAAGGCTAACTGTGACTGACGTGGCTAGCATTCAAAGGCAGCACGCACAAAGATAGCCAGAAATGACACAAACACAAACAGATGGTGTGTGTGAGTCTGCATATAAGTATCAGATGGGTCAAAATGCACAAAACAGGTGTTTGCTCCTGCATACCTAAACTACTACTTTTTCATGTGTAGTCACTGTAGATGTATTTTCTCAAGGCTGAGTTAGTTATAAAGGTTTCTATTGAGAAAGAGAAGTGATGGCAGGAGGTTAAAAGTTGAGTGTCAGCACTGTAAAAGTGCACTTTCCAAAGTTAGTGTAAGCAAGACTAGCAAGACTGTTATATTCACTCAGCACACTGCAATGTCTGATCAATAAAAGCCTGGCAATACCCTCAAGTTCGAGTTCAAATTTTATTTCTGACATCATTCTAGAGTGGATTCCTTTAAAAATACAAATCTTATAATCAATTTAAGATACATCAGAATATGATGTGGATTATTTGTTAAAATAAATGAAAACTGTTCCCTTCTTTTCCATTTACAGGTGGCTTGTGTGAAAAACAAGACAAAAAAACAAAAGAAAAAAATCTGAGGACTGTGAATGTAGGGATGTGAATGTCTTTGTACTTGTTAATGCAGCAGATAAAATCATTCAGATGAGAATATGGTGTTATCGTATAGTATGCAGATATTATGTTTACTATAAATAGTATAATGGTCCCTGAATTGGCAGGTTCTTCTATTTGGCTTGCGAGTACTCTAAAGCTGTTTGTTGGCTCTATAGACAGGAGTCAGAGACAGATGTGCTGTGTGTCTGTTATCTGGTTTGTCTTGGTACCTGATGGGACTGGATGCGCTGGATGTTGCAGGTGAAGTTACAGTAAAGGTGGAACTTGTCGATGTCCTTGTTTTTGTTTTGCGGGGCCCCTGTTTTTTTGTGGTCTTGGAGAGACTGCTCCTGCTCTTTTTCCTTTAGAGCTGACTTGGACAAGGAGGACTGGATAGTCACAAAGGTGTTTTCACACCTGCAAAAGCAAGAGAGATAAATGTACAGAGTAAAATATACTCTGGTCATATTATAAATTAATCATAGGAATAATAAGAAAATTAAAATTAAACATGACAGAAAACTAGAAACATGTACATGTGCTCACAGTGTTTTCACGTAAGTGAGAGTCTCTGGGTCTTTGGCAATCATGTCAGCCAGGATATGCTCCACACCTGTAGTCACTTCTTCCAACGATGACAGACCTGACAGAAAAAGAACTACATAGGTATACTGAACTTCAAAATAGCATAATAAATAATAAGTGACTTCAATTCGTCCAGTTGATATATTTCTCTTCAATAGTCTGACTCAGAAAAGGTCCATGTGTTTATGCAGGTGTACAGCACAGGTGTATGTGTTAATGTTTCACCTTCTGTACTAGGTTTAACCCATGCCCTTAAATCCAGAGTGTGCGGTGAGTTTATCAGTGCAGAGGCAGCCACCTCGAGGCCGAGTGCTTTGGCCCTGCGAGCCTTTGTCAGCTTACTGCCTTTCTTATAAGGAGTATACTGCAGACAAAGACAGAGGAATTGGACTAAGATGGGTAAATTATACTGCAACCGAGAATGAGATCTACTTTAGCACAAAAAAATGTGACCCTGACCACATGATCCAGTTCGTCTGCTGATCTGCAGCTCCTCAGATTTTGTTCCAGCTCAGGTGTTAAAACCTCATCTTTCTTCAGGGTCTGAATCACAGATTGAGTCTTCTTAGCAAGAGAGCTGAAGGAACATAAATATAGAAAAAGAAAACAAGTTACATTGAGTGCAAAAATTATAACACACTCACAAAGTAAAGAAATACACACATCAAGTGTCAGGCCTCAAAGCTTGGCCACTACCACCATCTAGTGGCCAATGTCAAATATGCATAAAAGACCATATCCTCAAGATAAGGTTCCAGATCCGAAAGTATTTCATGGTTACAGCTGTATTGATGAAATTCTTTATCGATGGACTCTGTATTAATTTTAAAAGGGCTGGATTAGTTTGGCTTATTTGCTTTATTTTCAGGATGTTTCATTTGCCCACCATAACTCCTCATATATCAGCTGGATGTCTCGGACAGCATCGGCGTCCATGTGGTTAATCATCTCTTTGCGGTAGCGAACAATAAACGGCACAGTGTTGTCCTCACGAAGCAGTGTGATAACATTTACACAAACCCAACGCTCCACACATGCCAGGGTGGACAGTAGCTGTGGGGAAACACACAGAGGTTCAGTGTATCCATATGCATAAATCAAGAAGGTACTAAGACAGTCACTCCAAACGTAAATTATTCACTTTTTAAACTTTCAATATATAAAAAAAAACATCTTGTTCCTTTATACCCTGATGACATTATCCTTTAGTGGAAGCTGAATATAGATATCATTTAGACATTTGGGTGTGGGTAAGAAACAACTACTTATTTTCTCTATGGTCATTAAGAAGTAATTTTGTTCAGTTGCTAGAAACACATATACACTCACTATGGGTGTGTATAGTTGCTGGATATCTACATGAGGCAGATATCCAGCAAGACACCTGTTGATATTTCCCCATTCACTCCCCAATTCATATAAAAAACAGCTCTAAATATAAAGCAGTCCAGTACATAAACTATGCACACATAAACTAGCACACAAATTATACACGTTATGACAATAAATTTATAGCAGAAATGTTGGTTTGAATTTAGTGCAGTTTGTAACTGTTGCAGTTATATTATTACACTATTTGTACAGCCACAGTGGGGACATACCCTCTATAAATCCTGTGAGGATAGTAAACAGGTGGCAGGTGGCACCCCAATACACTGACAAACAATACAATACCTCTATCATGTCCCAGTTCATGTTGAGTTCATTCCTCAGAGCTTGTGCTTTTTCTGAAGGTAAAGCGATTGGTTGTTCCATGCAGGCACCACTGGTCTTCTGTTTCTTTGGACATGGCTCACCAAATGTGAAATCCTCCTCCACTTCCTCTTTCTTTGCTTTAAACTCAGCTAGTGATGACCCCTCACCTGCCCATCCATCTGCCTGATGGCCTTCTGCCACAATAAATGACACCCTCTACAAGGACAAATAAGAGCAAGACAAATAAAAAACAGATAAGAGAATTTTTGTAAAGAATAGAAAAAAACTCCAATAAGAGAAAGCTTTGTTGTGTTTATACAGATGAAAAGAGAAAGAACTCAGAGAAATAATCAAATTTATTCAGTATCATGCAAATACTCAAAGTGCAGTAATCTATTAGCAGCATATTAAACCAACAACCCTGGAGTTTTTATTGTCCTACATTAACACTAACCATATTTCATTTTCCTTTTCATGTATGTGTGTAGATATAATATGTTTACTAAAATTGTCTTACCTCCTCCTTCATTTTGATCCTTGGCCCACTTTCTTCAGGTTTCTCTTCCTCTGGAAAATCTGTCTCTTTTTCTCCCTCTTTGCCTCCTTCACCCATATCATCCTTTTTGTTCTTAACCATTCTTTTTCTCTTTGTTCCAGCCAACTCAGATGGACCTGAGTCCTTCAAAACTTTAGGGGCCTGTGTTTTTCGCTCAGCTGCTGGTTTGCGCGGTGCCCTTGGTTTAGGATCTTTAGGCACTTTTTGAGCTTTGGGTTGTTTGGGTGCTTTCGGTTCCTTTGGTTTAGCAGTTCTTTTGGCAGCTGCTTTCTTCTCCCCAACTGCAGGGTCTGTGACAGTCTTGCTGGGGGCTTTTGGCTTCGGCTCTGGTGGCCTCCATTCCTCACTGTCCTCATCACTGCTAATTGTCTGAGAAAAGGACCTGGTAACAGAAAAGGAGAAAAGTGGAAAATCAGTGACTTCCAATACTAGCAGTACTATCAGCTTCATCATGTGATCAAACCACAGTCCTGTTCTTCTGTGCTGTATACTATCCTTGATAGAATTTTTCTTACTGAAAGGTGTTTTCTCACTGGTCAGCACTGTTATTAAAAGGTATCCACAAAGACATTCTGATTAACAGAAATTTCAAGATATCTACATATTTTATGGAAATGTTCAAAACTAAATTTAAGATCTAAGTAAGTTGACCTATATACATTTTATAGCTACACAGGACCTAGTGTACATTGCGGATACCCACAATTACATTCTTCCAAATCAAAAACATTTAAGATATCCACAACATCATTGTGGAAGAGACAAAAGACATCATAGACAAATTACATCACCATTCATCGATGTCAAAAAAATTTTTTTGTAAATTTTGCAATATGTATACAAAACTAAAAATTACAAATGAAAATGCAGAGCATCATGGGTAAATGCAGGAACAGAGTAAGCAATGTAACTGCTGTGTCAGCTGGTGAAATAAGGAGCAGCACCGGCTCTTGTGTGGACGAGGAGTGAGGCCTCAGTGCTCACTCTTGATGGACTTAGCAGCTCCATCAACAGTGAGTCTGTAGTGTGTGCTGCCCCCTGTTGAACATATATACATATACATACATACATACACATACATATATACATATATATACACACATATATACATTTCTACAAACATAATTATAGAAACAATTACAGATATAGCTAAAAATGTATTGTGGATTATGCCTCTCGCCCTACGATAGCTGGAATAGGCTCCAGCACCCCCGTGACCCTGTGTGTTCAGGATAAAGCAGGTTAGAAAATGGATGGATGGATTGTATTGTGGAGTATACTGCAAATTAGACTGTGGATATCTGAAATGAACGCTAAAAAAAATGTAAGCTCTTACCTGGCAATGACTTGAAACTAATTTGAGCATTTCTTTGCACTGCTACAACTCTTAAAATGTTGTTAGTTTATTTCTTTATATTCTATGTCTTTTTAACTTCTTCCTTCTTACCAGTATATTAAAAACAGCTCTGAATATAACACAGTCCAGTATAGTAAAAAAAACAAAAAAACAATAGATTTATAGAAGAAATACTGTTTTGAAATGCATTTACACAGCGTAATTGTTGCAGTTATATTATTACTGTATTTGCAAGTGGGGACATGCTCTCTGTAAATCCTGTGAAGATATTAAACACTATAATATGTTGCTGTTGAAGAAATCTACAGCCTTGAATGAAGGAATGAATAAAGGGGAAACACTTACAGGTCGGAGTCCATGTCGAAGTATCTCACAGATTTATCAGTTCGAGCTCTTCGTGTCATCTGGAAGAATATATTTTTACAGTCACACAAAGGCTATACCGATAAAATTAAACGTTTAGCGACCCCGTTTAATTAGCGTAATGACTAAAATGTAGTCACTAGCTCCGTGTTAACAGGTGGACGTGGATAGAAACACTACAAACATCACAGTCAAGCCAACTAAAACGACTCCCAGCGAGCTATCGAAGCAAATAAACAGCGAAATATTTCGTATTTAGCAGAAATATGAACCTAAATGAAGCATAAATCAGTTTGTAGGAGTGTGCTATCTGCCATAACTAAGTTTTGTTAGCTGCTATTTCAAATTTGGCGGGTTTTACGGTGACGCCGACAGAAGTTGTACGGCTGAATGTGACCAAAACGAAGCACATTTTTTCATGACACTGCGTTCCCGAACTGCATTAAATGTTAAACAGTATTTATAACTTATTACCTTTGAAAATGTTCAAATTATCTGCCGGTATACTGCGGGTAGGGGAGCTGATGGCGTCTGTTTCCTGCAACAAAAAAAAAGCCCAACCAATCACGGCATGCTTACGTCATCATAATTTCTTCTTCGTCTTCTTTGTCTTGGGGCTATTAAGAAGCTGGCACCTTTTAGTTGAATTACTGCCTCCTAGTGGTTTTGTTCGTCCACTGTTACCTTCTTTTTGCGTTTGGGAACCCAAACATACTGTTTCTCCCCTCCATATTTTCATCTTGATCTCACCCCCCTTTTTTTCCCTCTTCACACTCTTTTTAGCGGGTGGCATCTAATACATCCATTCCAGTGCTTACCATTCAAAACATTCCAACAAATATACACCTGTGGGGCAATGATTGTTTTATGTAGAGAGCTTTACATGATGAATTATGTTTTCTATTTACTCATATACTAAAGGAGGGGTGGTCCTTTCTTATGCTAAGCCCTTCAGTGTGTTCATTTTCTCCCTTCCACACTCAGGCACATGTTAAATCTTGACCTCCACTCCTCCTCTCTGCAGCCTTGAGGTCTTCCTCATACTTTCTTGGTCAGCCTTTTCTCTGCTGGACTGTACAACCAGGCATCCAAAGAAGCAGAAAATCTCCCTCAACTTTTACTTTTTAGCTTAAATGGACTTTAACTTAAATTAGTTGCTCTCCAGAGATCAATTAATCTTAATCTCCAATAATATATTGAATTTATTTGTCGATCTATACTATGAATAACTGATCTAAATTTGCAAAGCACCAAAATACAACACGTGTAAGAGCAATGTTGTGTAAGTGTCCTAATAATGACCTACAGAGGGCGCACTTTGCATGTGTTGAAACATGCTGCCTTCAGGGTCTCCTCGTTAGCTTTCCATTTTCCATACATGTTTCCCTCACAGACAAAATTATTATTTTTTTATATAAATTATTAAATATTTCAGTTCTATAGCTATGAACCGATGTAAATCGCGTCAAATCCTTCTTCAAGTAATTTAGAAGTAAATTAAATTGCTCTCTTTCTCTGAGGAGGTAAATTACGACGTTTCGAGTGGACATGAAGGCATCAAACACTACATGAGTCTCCATTCACCTTCAGTCTTATGTCACTCACATGTCATGGCAGCTCCCATCGCTCTCATCCAAGGGGCCAGCAGAGGACTGGGGCTTGAATTCTGCAGGCACATCCTGAAGAACAAAAGCCCCGCCGCGGTCATAGCGACATGCAGGAACCCGGACGGAGCGGCCGAGCTGCGGGGACTGGCCGGCCAACACCCGGGCAGGCTCACGGTGCTGCGGCTGGACGTGAACCGGGAGGAGGACATCCGAGGGGCCGCGGACCGGGTGAAGGAGAGCTTCGGTCGGCTCGATCTCATCGTCAACTCCTCTGCGATGCTTCACCCCTCCGGGAAAGGAGAGACCAGCCTGAGAGATGTTTCTGCTCAGGTAAAACAGACGAAATGCATTCGCCAAACTCCCTTTGAAATTCTGTCTATTTTAATTATTCTTACCTATTAATCAACGCATACAGTCGATTAGAGAGAATTAGGAGAATATAAAAGCTAGTTATGATTAGTTTGTAAAATCGGCATAAATATATTTCACATATGTTTGTTAATTTTAAGATTATTGACACTTTTCTGTTATATTTCTCCTCCCTGGAAAAACCCCACAGAGGACAGCAGGGGGCAGTGTAAGATCATCAAGAAAAAAACAATTGGCTTTCCATTGGAGTTAATAGTTGCTGGTGAATCATCCACATGTCAAGGGAGGTCTCACCAGAGAGTTATGTTACGTTCAGTCTTAAATGAGTCGTCCTTAAATAAAATTTTACATGAAATGAAAAAAAATGTGCACCAAGTCTGGTGCCATTTTTCTGCGTTAAAGTAGCAGGGGGATTATTTCCTTTCCTGACCACATAATTGTTTTTACCCAGGCTCGTCCTGTCCTGCTGTTGTCTCTGTGTCCATCCAGAGTTGCAGTTCACAACAACACAATGACTAATTCACTAAAAGTCATCCATAGATAAATAACAGACTCCTTTTAAGGATGCTCAAAAATATTCTTACCACACAGGTAATAATGACTAAGAGAGGAGCAGAATAACTTAATAAATTACTAGACTCACTGCATTGTTATTTAGTTTTCCATCATTTAATCTTTGTTCATTCATGTATTTACTCATACAAATCCCACAATTTCACAGAAATAAAATTTAATGCATTTTTCTGCTGGAGCTGCACACGTGTTAACTGGGTATCTCTGTTATTGTTATTGACTTATTTCCTCTTTTCAGGGTATCATTTCCACTTTAACCACCAACACAGTGGGTCCTCTAGTCATGGCCAAGTATTTTGCCCCCCTCCTTCAGAAAGGTGGAGGCGGTTTCGGTCAGCAGCCTTCAGAGAAAGCCAAGCAGCACAGCGGCATCATCGTCAACATCACAGCCAAAGTGGGGTCCATTGGTGACAATGGTAGGTATCGTGCACTGTGAGGGCAGGGCTGGCTGAGTATTACCATTCTCCCATTAACATCTGTGTATGTATGCTAATGTTTTTCTCTCTCCACCTCCTCCTCTCAGGTCTTGGTGGTTGGTACAGCTACCGAATGTCTAAAGCAGCTCTCAACATGGCTACCAGGAATCTGTCTATAGAGCTGGGCCGCAGTCGACCCAAGGTACGTTTGACTGATACCATTAACAACTGAGACAAATGAGTCGCTTCTATTTCTCCCCCAAAGCCAGCAGAGAAAATGTGTTGAAGAATCTGATGAAGGAAGCCCTCATACATGCATATAAACTATTGTTCATTATTGTAAAGGGTTTTCAGTAGCTTGTTTCTGTTTTTTCCAGGTGGTGTGTGTGTCCGTACATCCAGGAACAGTCAACACAGACCTTTCCCGGCCGTATCACAGGAACGTGCCAAAGGACAAGCTGTTTGACGCCGATCACTCCGTCAGCTATCTGATGAGCATCATAGATACACTGAATATCGAAAAGACCGGCAAGGCGTACAACTGGGACGGCACTGAACTGCCTTGGTAGACTCGATAATCAGACAGAAACTGATTTTACTCGCCTCTGTTGACGATACTAAATCTCTCAGCGCTGTCTAGACTTTGCAAGAAGCTGGACTTTACACTGAAAAGTCAGCAGAAGTGAGCGTAATGCTGCACAGGAGGTTCCTGGTGGAGTCTAAACAGTCCTCTTCCACTACCTCACAACAAGCCAAAGTGCTTACATCACCTCCAGCACTTAGATTGACAATAATGCCATCACATAGAGGCCTTACATGACCTTAAGATTCGACTCAGTTGTAATTATACCAGTAATCTAATGTAGCACAGTGAGGGCTCATTTTGGTGGAGAAATAATGTAAAATACTAATCTATGGGTTTTTTTGCAGTATATATTAAATATTAATAATTATATTAATTTCAGTGGTTTATGCTTAAACAATAATTTGACTGTTAAGGATATAACAACTACTGTCAGAAAGAGTAAGATGATGGGATCAAAACCAAGAAATATCAATAACTCCCCCCCTTAAAACCACAGTGTCATTTTGACTCTTTGGTTTTTGTACATTAAGCGGTTTCTTCCTGTTTCCAGTCTTTTAAGTTAACCATCTCCTGGTTAGTGAATAAAAGCATATTTCTTAAAATATGCAATTATTCTATAACTGCAAGTATGACGGATAAAACTGTTTAAGATATTCACTGCTGTTTTTCATACTGTATTTCTGAATAAAATCTGTTTTTGTCATGACATTAGACAGTTTTTGTTTCACACTATGGAATTATCCATACTGAAAGACTCTAAATAGTTACATTTAATAATTAAATCAACATTTATTTCTGTTTACACAGCACTTATGTGGGTTTGAATTAGCATTGCAGTGATGTGGTCAACGTGTTTGATCCATTTCAGAGCATCTTTAATGTTTTCTGATTGTTTTTCACCTGTTTTTTTTTACTCTTGGTTTAAAGGTTGTATTGCTTTATACCTTGCAGACTTTTTAGGTGTGTCACAAATTACATTTCATTTTTACAACTTTGAATTATACATTTGGACTTGAAAATGCTTTAAGGAGCAAACCTTGAGCAATGAGCAGGTCTACTTTGCTTACAGGAAATTACTTTCAACCAGAAGGTGGCAGCGTTTCAGGCATCTGGGATCTTTACTTTTATGACTTGCAGTAATTGATGGTATTTGATAATTGTGATATCATGATATACAATACTGACCCGGTGGTTGAGATTATTTCTCGCATGATCCCACTTTAAATGGCTTTAAATTTAATGGGGTGTAGGATCAACTGAAACTGTATTTGGTGTAATTAATTTTCACTGTAAAATAATGTTTGTTTTCTAGAATATAAATTTCAGTTGCCCACTTAAACAGTCTTTCAGTCCATTGTCTCTTCTTTCTGGTCAACCATGTGATAATAGATCTCATCTAAAGGTTAATCTATATCATCTATAGCTTCATAAACCAGAGCAGCATTCAAAAAGTGAAAATTAAAACTGGAAATTAAATACAAAGAAAGAAAAAAATGTCTTGCTTAATGGTTTTGTAGTGATTGTATTCCTTTTTATCAAGATGAGATTGTTGACTTTTGTACCTTGGCTGAACTGATCTTGCTGTCCAGTGCTGTTTGATATGCAGCTCTCTCTCTTGAACAATAAAATAAATCTTAATGTCAGTGCGACTGTAAGAATAAAGGACCATCTCTCTGCTGTGCAATCACATTTTATTCTTGTTTCCTTTAATGTCTAAATTGCGCCCCAGAGTACACACCAATCACACACAACAATAAGAAAGGCTCCGCAGGGCATCTACAGTCAGAAAAGACATTTCTACAGCCGGATGTGTGTTTTTGTGTGCAGGGTTACTGCAGTTCATTCTGCCTGATCCATTGACTGACAGCTTTTTTGTCACGCGTGGAGAGGACTGCGAGGAATGAGCATGACAGCGAGCAGCGACTATTATAGATAAAGCGCCTGCAGCTGCACGGTGTGTGTGTGCGTGCATGCATGCATGTGTGTGTGTGTGTTTAACAACGCAGCCGCGGCTCGTTGCCGTTCTGCGACACAGGACGGATCGCGCATTGCATGTGGTTGTGTCGAAGTGCTGAGCAGCTCTCCCTGCTCGGAGCGCAGAACCGGTCTGAGGAGGTGAACGGGTGCTCGGAGCTGCTGTGACGTAACCGGCCGCCGCTGCTGCCTGAATCTCAATGTGGAGAAATGACCGCGAGTGACCTCAAAGGAAACGCTGCAATTTTAGCGACTGCCCGTGTTTATATTTTATATTAAAGTAAAGGGGCATTTTGTGGTAAAATTTCGCTTGGTATTTTAAGGTAAACAAAAAAAATCACGGAGAAGGATAACGTCAAGCTGGTCGCGCGAGTGTCTTCTTAGCTTTCGGCTAACATTAGCGGCCTCTTTTTTTAACGCTGTTCCCCTGCGGCAGATGCTAAGCTAGGCTAGGCTAGGCTAGGCTAGCTGGTCGGCATGGATAAAGCGAAGTCGATGATGGACAAGAAAGGCGCGTCGGGTCCGTTCCGCGTCAACAACGGGCAGAGCCAGCGGGCATTTCACGCTAACGGGAGCTGCTGCAGCGGGGCCGGCGGCGGCGCAGGCGGGTTCGGGTCGAGCACCGGAGCCGGAGCCGGCGGTACGTTTGACAACATGCACCACCTGCACCGCGGCGACGATGCGGACTGCAACGGCTCCCCGGCCAAGAGGTGCCGGCTACGGAGGAGGACGGAGTCGGTGAGACGGAACAGACCCCGTAAGTCCCGAGATAAACCATTTATTATTATTATTATTATTATTGTGTTAAACCGTGTGACAAGATGTTTGTGTTTCTATGACAACTAAACCGGGTTAACCGGCAACCGTCGCTCAACCCGGGTTTGTACCCCCACACTGCCTCCGCTTTTTTATATAGTCAAATGGTTAATGTGTGTTTCGTAGCACAGTCTCGCCCCGCCCTGCACCCTCAGGTGTCCTCATATTGATCAGATTAGCTGATCAATGACACTGATACATCTAGAATCCCACCGTCGCCAGGGAGACCCCCTCTTGTTTGTATGAGCCCTCAGGTTGCATTCGCTGCCCTCTGATTGGTCGGTTCCCGGTGGTGAAAAAGCTCCTGATAAGTGGGCCTGGCTTGCCTCGGCCAATCAGGAGGCGCCTCCTGTCTTCAGAAGGCTTCGGGCCCCGCCTCCTTATTTACCGAGCGTTTGGGATGATGTGAGTAAAGATCATCCAGGAAAACTTTGTGGCTTCTGCGCAGGATGTGGAAAAGTGGCGTTTTCTTCGCTATCTGAGTATCAGAGAGTGGTTGAAGCCTTCCAAGTTCTCCTCTCAGCTCGTTTTTTCATATATATATTGTTTTTGTTTTGCACCTGTTTTTGTTTTTTTATACTGCACCTGTGAGCTGAGATTTTGCCTTAATATGAAGCTTATAAGTGAAAAGAAACCTGGTAAGTGTGAGTTTGTATCTCATTATATTCGGATTGTTTATAAAACATGGAAATAAGTCTGATTTCATAACTTAACAATGCTATGAAAACCAAACAAGTCTCTTTATCTTTATAGATGAATGTTTCAGTCACATGGCTCAGTGATAATGTTGCACATTTGAAACATGATAAGAAGAATTTATATTTAAATGACTGACAAGCTTCCCAAGCCTTCCTCTCACATATATTATATATTTTTCTTGTTTTTGTCTCCAATAACATCTGTGAAGTTTCCTTGTTTTGCCTCAGAATGAAGCATATAAGTGAAAAGAAACCTGGTAAGAGTGAGATTGTGTCTTGTTATATTCAGAGGTTTATGAAATGTATAAATAATTTCTTTAAGTGAGGCTTGATTGCAGTCTCACTTCATAAGGTGGGGCTATGAAAACACACCACTCAAACCTCTTTAGGTTATTGTTTCAGTCAGATGTTTTGATGAGGCTGTTGCACATTTGAAACCTGATTTAAAAAGTGTAAAAATGCTTTTTAAAGTCATGCATTTGCATTTGATGCCTGTGTCCAGGGTTTGTTGTGGTTAAGTGTGGCTGTCATGGTAAAATTTGTTGTCATTCTCGATTATGTTTGCAGAGAAACCAGCTGTAATTTTAGGTGCCTTGTTGCTAAGCTAGCTAGTCAGCAGGCTTTACATCTGTCAGTAATTGTATTGAGGAGAGGCAGAGAGAGATGAGACAGAGGTTTCTCCCTCTGGCAGTTACATCATTTTCGGTTTCTGCTTTCAAACAAACATTCATAACTGTCACCTGCATATTGCAGCATCAATCTGAAGCAGGGTTGGCCAATAGTTCAGTATCATCTTTTATTGTCTTTTCATTCCTTTCATTGGTATATGAAAGATGATTTGTTTTGCTATCTATGGTTTATTCTTTGAACACGCAACGTCCAACACAACAAGAGGAACCAGAACCACCACGTCCAAAATGTACAAGAACTTCTTTTGGAGGTAAAGACAGTTTGTTAGAAACGTCTGTAGATGTACAGTATGTTCTCTAGATTCTCTGTCTGGGAGTGAGAAGAGGTGCTTCATTTGTAAGTTGCACTGTTGAGATGAAAAGCTAAATAAAACACCACAAAACAGGAACATTTCATGATAAAACTCCTCCGTACAGAGGATTGCCTTTCTTTTCATGTAGCAAAATACAGTATGTACTGGTGTTTTTCAGGAAAGACAAATTACTGGACACGTGTGTCAAGAAGTGCGATATTGAAATGAACAGGCAGCAGATAACATAGCACTGAGTCTTTGCTGTGGTTTTCTGTGATGCTTAGTAGCCTGAGAAAGAGAGGCCCTTCACTAGAACTGGCCCAGATTACGTAATTAAAAGGACATTTCATCAGTAAACTTTGAAATGTCCAGTCAGAGCTCCTCTGCTTTATGGCCGAGTTATCCTTGGATGGAGGCCAGCCGTCCTGATAAACCCGGATAACCCTCTGAGCTTTTCCCTACTGAGGGCTGACCCTGGAATGTATTCCCCTCGGGATGTGATCTTTCACTTTTGTCCTCAGATTATTTTTTTCTGCTCCGTTTTTAGAGGTGGCGTAGCATCGCGGATACTGCCCACACTAGCCCTTGTTCACACCAGGAGCAACTTGACAGCAACTTTTCAATGGCTCCTGGAACAAAACCACCTTTCATTTTAACCAACAGGCTCATTCTCCAGCTCTGTTGGATATCTGTGCTGAATTTTACTCATCATTTCAACTGTGTAGTGAGATTTTTCACATATACAGTTGTTTTAAAGAAATAATACTTGACATTGTGCTTTCATGGTGAAACTCTAAATGTACAGGACACATTTGTGTGTGCATTTCTATAACCTTTTATAATATACCTTAACCCCAACTAAAACTAGTTTGTAAACATTTTGTTTGCACGCATTGTTAAAATTGTGCTGTGTGTGGTCTCATAAGCAGAAAAGGTGGGCAGGCAATCAAGATGAGCATGACAGGCCAGCAGTGGGAAGTCATTACATCATTACAACAGTGTAAGAAATGGACAAAACTTTCTCTTTTACCCCACCAACTTCATAATGTGTGCATGTTTTTTTGTGTCCACAACAGCTGTTGTAGACTTCCGCTTATATGTCCATGTGTCAGTGAGACACATGGACATATACATACTTTGCTGGGAATCTCTATTGGGGAGATTTCATAGTAATACAAGTGTTGAGACTAAGTCTTGCCTGCCAACTCCAGGTGGTTTTTGTTGGGTGGGGCTGTTTTGATTGCTATGAAAAAAATGAAAATGGGTATCTAGTGCAGTTAAGCTATTGAAACTGTGGGTGTTAAATCAGCTGGTATTCATTTTAAACAGAAGAGCCTTTAGTTCAGAGCAGTGACACTCCCAGTGTTCTGCTGGTTTGGCTCAATAGTTACAATCTAAGCATGTCAATTTAGTAACAGAATAACTCCCATAAAAAGATTCAGGTTTGTCATGATGATCTGCCACAGGCTGAGTCAATGTTCTACTTTTATTTAGTGCAAGAGGTGCTAAAAAGTTTCAGCAAGGTCGTGGAGGATTTGGGAGCGAGGGTTTCAGTGATGATGTAAATAAAGACAAGGGTTCGATCTGTGGCACATCCCAAGAACAACTGAAACTCCTCCTTCTGTGTGAAACTGCAAATCTGTTAGTCCTCACGTTCGGCCTTTCTCTGCAGTCTCTTGTGTCATTTTATCAGAATAGGAAAGAGAGCAGCCAAATTGTCTGTTTGTTTAGTCAGATGTATGTCATTCATCTCAGCAATATGCATGTTAACCTGCATCTGTGGATTTATAGACTGAGATTTATTCAGATCAGCCTTTAGTAGTAGTGAGTAAACCTACTAGTGCCACTGGAAGTAGTAGGTATTTGATCCAGCAGCAGGATGATGATGATTTTTTTTAAAACTATGTTTGGATATAATAGAGAACAAACAGTTTGTGGTCTACAATGAAAATTATTATTATTATTGTTATGAGTTATTTAGTTTACTTTCATGTCAGATGAAACAAAGAAGTGTCTGAAAAGGGAATTATTTTCATCTCTGCTTAAATAGATTTATTTTAAGACTCATTTTCATCAACTGATAAATCAATAAATTGACTAATATCTACTGTGTTTATTAAAGTACAAACAGAAGTAGTAATAAAAGCAGAGGTGGTGGAGTAAATGAAAATTATAGTATTGTCAGTCATAATAATCCAAAATATGAAGCAATAATGAAACACTGAATTAGTGATAAGATTAACGGGACAAAACTTCCTGTGTTGTGATGTTGTGCTCAGTAGAATGATGGTATGTTATTGTCTCCACTGTACCCAAACATTGTTCATCTGCTGTATTTTCTTGTCTTATCTCACAAGGGTGCTGTATGAGTGTTGTTCCTGTCCTGTGCTCTCTGCACAAACGCACACCAAAGCCTCTCTGCAAAACCTTAGATTAAAGGTTAAGCAATAAGAAAATTTATTAGAAAAGCTTGCTGGTCAGATTTCCAACAAGACCTTAAGCGATCATTGGTGGTAAGCATGTCAGGGGGAAAAAATGTAGACTTTGTAATTCAAGTTAGACTGTACACACACACTGTACCTACCATGTGGGGGAGTGCGTGTTAGAGGTGTGTTAGAGCAGAGACCTTTCACCTACATGGACACAAATCACTCCTCAGCCCCCGACCCTTCTCCTTGTAACGCTAACCTTTGGTTGGACACAGTGTGTGTGTGTGTGTGTGTGTGTGTGTGTGTGTGTGTGTGTGTGTGTGTGTGTGTGTGTGTGTGTGTGTGT
>JBAJHX010000033.1:17836294-17853402 GCA_037176925.1 Amniataba percoides
CGAGCAGAAATGTCCTCGTCAGATTCACAGTTTGCACCCCTGTGTCAAACAGTGAGTCAGTGTGCAGAAACCACGCTAGTACATCCATCCTGGAAGAGATTTAAGCAACTTTTTTTTAATTGAAAATGCTGGTGTGGATCTTTCAAATTTTACTGCAGCCATGGCCTTAGATTTCAGGATGGAAACCCTCTTGCCTGTAATAATGTTCTGAAGGGAGTCTTTTATTCACTTTTTAAAGGAATCTTACCTGATCTATGTTTAAATTACACCACTGATTGAAAAGGTTTATCTTTTAATTTAGTATGGCTGACAGTGAGAACTGTAAAGAGGCTTAATCATCAGTGAGCTTCGTAGTCACCATCAGTAACTTATAGATTATTAGATCCTAGTATTTCGCCTCCTGTAATGTCACGGTAGCCAACCCACCCCCTCCCAGCCTGGACCTTTACAGCCTTTCATTTCTGTTTAACGTCAAAGAGGCCGAACTATAAAGGTGGACATTGTGCTTTCCACTGCTTTATAAATACATGCCTTTACTCTCTAGCAGAGAAACTGTGCTCTTTTCACTCTTTGTCAGTTTCACCTCCATCTCTCAGTTATTGTAATCTAGACCGTTTGTTGTTCAAATACCTCCAAACCATCACTACCACTTGGGGTTGTTTTTCTTTGTTTCTGAACCTGATATACAAGTGTTACTTCAGCACTGGGGGATTGTCTCGACAGGA
Source organism: Amniataba percoides (assembly GCA_037176925.1). Taxonomy (NCBI): domain Eukaryota; kingdom Metazoa; phylum Chordata; class Actinopteri; order Centrarchiformes; family Terapontidae; genus Amniataba; species Amniataba percoides. The sequence continues at coordinate 17,837,020 of JBAJHX010000033.1, forward strand.
CCTTGAATTTGTTAAAATTTTACAAACAGTGTAATAACGAGGGTAAAATCCTTATCAGCTTGTTGAATGTTATGCAAGTATTTTGAACGTCTCATTGACTAAATCAGGTGACTCTTCACCCTCGACTACACACTGACCCTGACAAATAACATGTTTGCTGCTATGCAGTTTTGTTTTTCCTCTTTTCTTCATTTGTGAAAACACACATTAGGCAGTTGGATTTCAGTACCACGCAGTTCTTAGGAAGAAAATGTAAGTTGATGTTTTTATCCACAGCTACTCACATTTTTAAAGTTTTGTTGTGAAATTGAATATGTACTATTTAAAGCAGTGATGATTTTTGCAAGTTAGAGATTTAACAGAATCAAAAGAGATTAACATTTAACATTTAATAACTAATTAGGTAACAGAATAATCACAGTTCCTGTAGTTGATGCATACTGAAGATGAAAATGAGTCTTTTTCTATTGTGGATACATAACAGGCTTCATTAACTTCTAGATTAAATAATCTGAATGCCAACACGTTAGTAAAGGTGTGGTGAAATACTACGAGTATTAGTCAGCCACATCACATCTGAAAACACTGAATCCCCAGCATGTTCGATCCTGTTTGTTTTCAGCTGTGACGACACTGCAAATGTTCTTTTCAGGTGCTTTTTGTTCTTTTTTTTATTTGCCTTGCTCCAACTGATGTTTGGATGAAAATAGTGGCCTCGACCTGTCAGGTGCCACGCTGCTTTAAAATCAGGCTGGTGTGGGTTATCTTGCGCCACCCCGTCTTTTATTCTGAAAAGCCCAGTCAGCTGCCTTCACTGTATCACACCATGTTTGTGCCCTTCGGTTTTCCTGCGATTTCAACTCAGTTTCCTACATGTTGAACTGTTTTTGAAACGTTGTGCACGCAGATACATCCTTCCCTCTCACTTTCTGGGTTTGCGTTTTGTTTGTCTTGTTTTGTTTTCGCCATTGTGCTGTAACCTTTTCAGTGTAGTCCTAGTACACACAGTTTTAATATCAGCTCACCTGATAGTCCCATGTGTGTAAAAAAAAAAACAAAAAAAAAACCTTAACTTCCACTAGCACAGCAATGGTTTTGGTAAATTTAATATATATCAAAGATGTAAGAATGTTGATCAATATTGGGAACTGGAGTTTTATGTGTTTCATCCTTTCTTTTCATTGTGTTTATACGTATAGTTTGGTTTGGGAACATTTTTTCAATGGTATGTCCTTCTGTTAATTTAATCCTGCTTTTTTTGTGGCCAGTAGTAATAATGTGAGTCAGTGTGTTTTGCCCACGTGATTTGAAAATAGTGTTGTACTGAATTTCTTTTTCGTGGTTTGGTTGTTTTCAGTTGGCACAAAAGAACCAGTGTGATTGTTCCTCGAGATGTAAATCCACGCTCTCACGCTCTCTCTGGCTGAAGAAGCTCATATTGTGATTTGCAGCACTTATCAAAGAGTCTCACTGCAAGTTGTACCTTTTTAAACACACATTATCAGCGTCCTGCAGAGCCTTGAAATGCCAAAGTAGAGTGAGCTTCACAGTCTTCTGTTCATCACGTGGCTCGGTCCTGGTGTCTGCATTTGATAAGAATTAAATAAATGAAGACACACCTGGGGAGTTTCATGATCAATGGTTTCTGCATGATATGGATGATCTGTGTTTTTAAAGTTTCTTCATTTTAAAGTGTACCTGTATGTTTTTTAGTGATGTATAGTATCGAGTTATTTTCCTACTCGACTAATCTAGAACTCTTCCGTAGTTAACACTCGCTAAAATTTAATTGTGTTCATTTTCAGCAGTAACACTCACAAACTCATCATCATTCAAAGCAGTATCTTGCAGTGCAGTTGACAATTTTTTAAGTCTTTCTGTAACTACACCACAGATTCATGTAAATTATCTTCAATGCAGTGTTTTTATGTTTTTTCGGTCATCACAAGTCAACAATGTGGGTGTTCGCTTCGATGACGAGTCGTGATTTTAGAGTTTGGGGTTTGAACACTTTGTTTCGGGGGGGTGTTCATTTCCCACAGGGGACCATCTGTACTCGGATCAGCATGTATTTCTCTGTACTGTAAGGAGCTTTGGCTTGAAGCGCCCACCGAATGGCAAATGTCACGTCACCCACAACGAAATCTAACCTAACCAACAGGCTATGCAGTAAGTCATCTATTAATCTCTCTGTCCCTTTTTTTAACACACTCATTTCCTTCTTTAAAGATACCAGAGTTAATGTGACATGTTTGTAAATGTTTTTTTAAAAAAATATGCAACCTTGTTAGTCCCCTTTTCTCCCCTCTTAGAAATCCTGTTTGAATCTTGACGGAGAGTTTTTCTCCTCCTGAAGTTTGTCCTGCTGATTTAATTGTTAACACTATTGAAGGCGGACGCTCGCGACAGGATGTTTTCGGCCAAATTATGCACCAATGTAAGCTTTTTTTCCCCACTGTGATCTATGTGCTAAACTCATATGCAGTGTGGCGCTGCAAGATCACCCACACTCACAGTTTAACATAACCGCAGTCAGTTTTTTTGAATGGCTCTGTTGTTGGATGAATGACTCTGACAAACAGGCTGAATCTCTGTGACCATTTGTATCCATAACAGTGTTAGTTTAGGATAGATACCAAACTGTAAACACCTTGTTGTTGTTATCACAGTGACATAAACCACAACTTGCTCCCGGGGTTCTTAATCTGGTCAAACATCCTGTTGCGTGAACGTATCCCGCCTTTCAAACTGTCCTCCAGGCCGCTCGCCCCGCAGGGCAAAATCTTTTCACCCTTGTGTATTTGATTGTACAGAGATTTTGTAAATAATATTAATGATATATTCTACACCAGCAATCTGTCTGTTGATGAAGTCGTTTCAACTGTTCAGGGTCAGGTTTCCCAAAACGCGACCCGGCACCTTGTGTACAATCCGAACGCAGACAGAAGACGCATCGAGACAAACCTCCTCTGTGGCTTTGTCACCTTTAAATGAAACTTTACCAGAGCTGTGATAAATAGTATTAGCAAAGACTTTAACTGTCTTGTTGTATATGATCGATGAGATTATCCTCATTAGGCCTAAATACACTTGTAGATGTTTTTCAGCAGCTGTCTAACATTTCTGGCATTCATTTTAAGTGTATGTATGTTAAATCCCCCAATGTGATTTTTGCTTCCTTTTATTGTCGTCAAATAAGAAAATGTGATAGTTGAATGAGACCTTCCCTCTATTAAGTGTTTAAACTTGCATCTCGGTGGCCACAGTCCAGATGTCTGTTTTCTGTCTGCTGGATTTCAGTGCCGGTCGTCGACATCGGCTCCTCTGTGATCCGGATCTGAGTATTGAAAAGTTTTGGGAAGCCCAGTGCTGGTTGTTAGCGTCAGTTCTGCTGCTGCTTTTAACTCCGGTTTGAAATAAGAAAGGGTTCAAAAGAGAAAAATGTCAATTAAGGAAAAAAAAATGGCTTCTTGCCTTGTGCAATGCGTATGTACTGAAGTGAAGAGATTTTTTTTCTAAAAAGGAATTAAACTAAAACTGGATGGGAATTCTGGTGTTCTGGATGTTTTTTACTCACCTGTATATGAAAACAACAAGAAAAATTAAGACCAGACAGATAAGCAAAGCATTAACAAATAAACCTTCGTTTCTGTGATGGGATTGAACTTTGTTAGGGGAAGTTTGTAAATTTGTTTAAGCTTAAAATCCTCCCAGAAGAAGGTCCATAAGTGGCAATACTGTCCATTATCAATCATATACATTTAAGGATTCTGCTAAAATCAGAGATTAGTGTTATAAAGCTAAAAAAAAAAAATCCAATGCTGATGAGTTTCATCTGTAAATATTATAAATCTCAGGTACCTCAAATTGTAGTAAAACACATTACTTGATTAAATATATTATCTGGAAAGATAAAGTGGAGCATGGGGTTATCAGAGAAGTCAATAAATTAACTGAATACATTAATAAATAACATTACATGACCAATTTTGGGGGCTACTTAGCAGCTCATTAAGTTTTAGGATAGCATCAGCTAAGCACCTAGCTGCATGTTAAATTCAGTTGGCTAAGTTCATGTTAGCTTCAGTTATCTTGCTGGCTTCATGTTAGCTAGGCCGGCTACATTAAAGTTAGCATCAGCTAGCTTCATGTTAGCTATAGCCGGCTACTTTACTCTTAGCATCAGCTAGCTTCATGTTAGTTACGCCGGCTACTTTACTGTTAGCCTCAGCAAGGTAGCCAATTTAACTGAATAATTAAACTTTTTCCAGCTTCTGAGGAGAAATATATTTAGTTGAAAAATAAAAAAGCTCAATGTGAGGGTAAAATTAGTTTAGTATTAGTATTATTAGTATTTATTATTATTAATTAAAAAGTTAATGCATTTATTCGATGTAAATTATTCAGTTCTGTCATTTGCTAAACATTTTCAGCCTTTCAGCCCTAAGTTATGAAATACGGCAGACTTATAACATCAAAAAACGAGATTACACAGTCACAAATCTTTATCTGTTTATAATGTGACAGGAGCGACATTATCTTTAGCACCGGACATAAAATAATTTCACGTCTCTGTCGTACCAGGCTGCACCTTTTTACAGGCACAGATCCGTGTCAGGATTTGGGACTTTTCTCCTCCTCTTCCCCCTCTCTGCCCTTATCTTCAGACTGCAGACTGTGTGAGCTGCAGAGGAGCTCAGTCTTTGTTCAGTCCACTTTTCTTTATCTGGCCTGTTTGTGTGTTTTTGTTGAAGCATGAGGCGCTGACACAAGAAAGAGCAGAGACCAGCTGATGTAAGTAAACAAAAACTTTATTTATTTATTTATTTTTACACTTTTATCTGCTTATCTTATGTGTTTTTGCTTTTTGTCTTGTTGGACTTGCATTTTTTCGATTTTTCTTTATTCCCTTGTTTCTCTCTTTTTTTTCACCTTTTCCGGTCTTAGTGTGTGCCGTCATCGCCATTTTTGTTTTTCTGGTAATAAAGTTTCTTTTTCTGTCATCCTTAAATAAACATCTCCCATAACTGCAACAAACCACAGATGCTTAAAAAAGTAAAATGTGTTTTTAATATGTGTTGAATTTCAAAATAAATTATCAAAAAAACACAAAGAAAAATGCATGTGAGCCATTCACTGCAAATGTCATATTTTGGAAGTCAAATGCAATAAAAATGTATCATACACTTTTTAAGGATTTAATTTCAAATATCCTTTACTTTGAAGTTTATGACTATTTATTGAACCTCTTCTCAATTAATGCACATTTAAAAAAAAAATAATAATACACCCATTGCTTGAACTGGAGTTGATTTGCTTGCAGCTTTCAGTGAATCAGAGTGAACTTTCCTTTTTGTTTTCATGGCTCGGTGCCAGTTTGCCTTGCAGCAGCAGGAGGAAACTTGTCTGCTGGTGACGCATGCACGCTGTCAGTAGACACACACACTTTAAACTTAACTACCTGATGCTCTGGTCGGGATAACCTTTTCAAGTGACGGATGACAAAGCAAAAGAAGCTGCACAGAAAACCTTTGGACGGCTGCATGAGTTTCAACAGAGCAGTTACTCTTATATACTCTATTATTATGTTTTATATTCATTTCATTTTCATTTTCTTTTATTGTTTTATTTCCTATTTGAAAGTTTGCTGTCCTGTAGATGAGGTCTCTTCCTTTTCCATCCCAGTTTTTCAACACACTCTCCGGTTTCTGCAGTTTGGTTTCTGTAACAGCTCAAGTAACTGAAATACAAAAGCAGCACAGCAGGTGAGGGTGGGAAACACCCACTAAAGTGTTAAAAGACATTCAAGGGATGTTCATTCAATAGCTTAACCTGGGGACGTGATTATCAAATGCAAACACACATGCAAATCCTCCCTAAAGGGTCATTTTGGCTAACAGATATGTATGATAAATGACCATTTATATGTGAGGTCTTCCTGTATATGTTTCCAACGTCTGCACATGTGAATTGATTCAGCATTTTATATTTAACTTCTTCCTCTGGTTGTTCAAGTGAGAGCGTTCACTTTTTTTGGATGGAAATAAATAGGTTGGCTCAAAGAGAGTGTAAAAACCTGCCTGTGATAGCAGTGTGTTGTTTCATGGCTGTGCTGTCTATTGTTTTCTATGGGTGTGGTGTCTGTATACAGTACAAGCATTTAAACAAACTCACTTAATTTAAATGACAGCAGGTGGGTCTGAGTTTCTTCCTTGGTCTTATTCAGCTGTTCTCCAGCTGTTTCAGTCACTGGGATGAATGAGAGCAAACAGAAGCAGAGATATGAGCGGTCACACGAGCAGAAGACCTCTTTTATCTCCCGGCATAACTTTGATGGTTTCTTCTACTCTAAGTTTAATATTTGGGATGTTGTTGTTGATGTTTCACCCAGGAAATGAATGTGACTTCGCTTTTTCTTTTTTTTTGTAGTTTTCATTTTAAGACAGATTAAACTCAACAAAAACGCATGATAAAGGAGCTTTAACTCTACATGATGCTGACAGTCATGGCTTAACATCTGCCTTTTTGGGTTTCTGTATTTTCACAGTGAGGAAGAGGAGCAGGAAGAAGAAGGAGACAAAAAGGGAAGATTTTGATTTTCCCGAAGATCTTTAAGCAAGCAACGTCAGTTCTGACAGAACAAGCCCGGCCAATGAAAACGTGCTGTACGTTCAGAGATAAAAGGAGAACCTTGAGGTGTGGAGAGGTGATCTCCAGCGTCCCTTGTGACAGAGCGAGGGGGTACCGATGTCAGTCTGTCTTTGATTGGCTGGAGCGATGGCAGTCACCAAGGAGGGGAAGCTTGATGGAGGCAGACGGAGTCCAGAGGGTGGCTGGGGTTGGATGGTCGTCGCTGGCTGTTTCCTCGCCACCATCTGCATCCGGGCAGTGACCAGGTGAATTGTCATGTGCACTAATTACATGGAGCAATCACTTGCAATTAAATTCTTAAGTCACAAGCCTAAACTGCTCAAAAACATAAAGAAAATCCACACAATCAAAAAGAACTTGATATAAGACAAAAAATAAACAATACTAAAGTAATGAAATAAAATATAGACCTACAAATTAATTAGACAGCTAAACTAAAATAAATAATTGAAATATGCAATAAACTACAGATAATATAATGTGGTGGCTGTGCAAATATAAGGTGCAGAAGTTGCAAAATAATGCTGATGGTGCAATTTAAGAGGAGTTCAAAAGTCTTTTGGCTGCTTGTATGCTGCTGGCTTTAGCTCTGAACAAAGAGATTTGTAGCCTCTGGATTTGCAGCATTACACAGCATACCTCTCTGCCATGTCGATGTTCTCAACAAGGTTTCACGTTCTCAGCTTTGGTCATTAACACCTCTCAGTTATTAACTGGCAAGACTCCAGTCCCGCTCAGCTCACATTGTTTAAGCCACTAACCTGATTCAGCAGCAGTATTTTCTTTTTTCCACTTGAAATCCTGCTGAGATGTTTCCACTTTTGCACAAGTTGCTTTGCAGCCGGTACATTTCCTCTGCAGCACAGCCATCAGCTGACAGTTGATTTCAACAACTATTGCCATTTTAATATGGGTACATTGACAAAGTAAGTAGGACAAGACAGGGATTAAACTGAAATATGTCAAAGTCACAAAGTGTTGAATATGCGCTGCAGTTTCTTGTGGAATTTACCCATTTCCAAATTGACAGTGACAGATTCCCAATCATTCTGCAGTAGATCACACCTCTGCTTATTGCACATAATAATAAATTTAATTTTCCTAATCTTCCTATGTTTTAATGTTGTAAAAACTTGTAAAATGGCAGAAGAAATCAAACTGCTCGGCTAGTTTCATGTTGCTGCCGGTCTTTACTGCCACTAGCATTTAACTTGACTGAAAGGGTGAATTATCATTTCTGACTAACTTTCCCTCAGTGTGTGCATGTGTGTTTGTCTGTGTGTGTGTCTGCGTGTGTGTTAGAGAAAGAGAGAAAGAGAAAACAAGAGGTTTGCAAAAGATCATATCAAGACAGTAACCAGTTTCTCAGTTAAAAAAGATGGCTGTGGTCCCTTTTCTAATTTCATGTGAGTTGTGTGAAGTTATCAGTGACTGGCTGTTCATTCCCTTTTGCTTCGACTTTCACAAGGGTGTGATCTGCTCTGATCTGATGCCATATGGTGTCAGGGTGTTCCCTGAGGTTATGTAACGGACAATAAGAGTCATAAAAATCAGGTCATGGAGTACAGATCCATAAACCATAGATCCAAAGACAGCCATAAACCGATAAACCCAACAAAGTTTATCGACTTTATCAACATGATGCTGACACCTGTTAAGTCCTAAATCATTGAATAACTATTACATCAGGACTAATTCATATCCTAACAGTAAAAAGTGGTGGTCACTGCTTTGATATGAGACACTGGGCCATCCTGACTTGCAGAAACATTATGAACTCAAACAGCCTGATTAATAATTTTGTCCTTTTATCAGAAAATGAATATATTTTAAAGTCGTTTTAAAGGAGATCATCATAAAGCCTAGTGTCACCAGTTCACTCCTTTAATTTAAAACAGTACTGTCCTGGATTTTCTCCTAATAAAGTTTTGTTTTAGCTGATCATACTAAGTATTCCAACTCTGCTCCCCCCTCTTGTGTCAAAAATGTAAAAATACAGTAAAACTCAACCTTCCCCTTTCTCTGGATCCAGATGTGTTTCCATGTTTTTTGTGGAGTTCCAGCTGCACTTTGAGAAAGATTACTCCACCACCGCCTGGATCCACAGTCTGATCGACTCCACCACCATGCTCTGTGGTAAGAACCTCAGCACGGCTATCTGCATTTAAAACCAGATGTGGCAAAGCGAAGTTGAGTTGTGTTTGTTGGAGATTCCTTTTTTCAGTTTGGCTCAGGAAGTGCCTGATTGAGGTTTTCTTAAAACTGTGAGAATGTCTTAGCAGCTACTATAATTACGACTCTTACACGAATAAAATAATTAGACATATGTTTTCCAAATTTATTACTATTTTTTTTATTACTATTGGTATTTTGATGCAGATTCAGGTGCAGTTTATGTTATTTGAGGGATTATTCAATTATTGGTTTGTTGTTACAAGAAGAAAATCTTTAAACTTGCACTGACAGAAATTACAGACAGTAAATAAGTTTAGTATTATAAAACACAGTTGAAAAAAATCATCAGTTATTTTAACAGGACCAGGGTATAAACATCAGATATATCATAAAGACAACATAAAGTGTATGGATGCATCAGAACTCAAATGCAATAAAATATATCTTGAAATAAAAATGCCTGTTTAAAAATGCAATATCTATGGGTTTATACTCTACACTTATGTATAAATGAATGTGTGAATATATCGAAAAGTGCTCAACCATACCCCAGTGAAATAAGTCTAATCCCACACACACTGTGATTGCAGCTCCTCTGGGTGGTTTCCTCGCGAACCGTCTCTCCTGCAGAGTTACAGTGATCCTGGGAGGTCTGCTCTCTTCTGCTGGTCTGATCCTCAGCTCCTTCGCGTCCACTCTGGAACATCTATACGTCTGCCTGGGCATCCTTACAGGTACGCAAGCTCCTCACCTCCTATTACACCTGCACACTCTGTGAAGCTGTATGTTAAATATTTCTTTATCTAAGCACAGACCCTAAACTAAAGAATTAAAAGGCAGAGAAAAATCAGGTGGTGACTTGACCATTGAGAAACATACAAATCTGCACACATCAACTCAATTAAAAATCTCAGATGGTCAATGTCAAATAAGTGTCACTGCTTATTTTTATGGCTGCAGCTTGGCAGTGAATGATCATGCCTGATCATAACTCTTCATAAATAATCTACAACTACGCTGATAAACTGATGGGATTACAGTTTAGGACAGCAGGGTGATATAATAACTGGAGAGAGGTTCATTCTTGAGTGGTGTTAAATTATATTTGATCTCCCAAGTTGTCCCCACCTCTTTTACAACTTCAAAAAGTGACCAAAGGCAGTGAAGGCCTCAGGTATTTGACTCTGTGCTGAGTTCAATAGCGCGCTCAACTGTTTTGGAAAGTGACATGAATGAGCTGAACTTCATCTTGCATTTCACCATGTTGCATGTCACATTTCCAGATCAAAGGAAGTTGTTTTACTTCAATTTAACCTCCAAAACTGGCATTAAGCTTATCTGCTGGTAACTTATAATACTGATATAAATGATCATATTCAGTGTTTTTTGTTGAATGTAATGTAATGTAATGCAGTATACCAGGGTGTACCAAGTGTCATATCCTTTCGACAACCAAACTATTTTTCAGATTTGGCAATGTTTGGCAGGTATTGCCAAATTCCAAACCCCTTTATCCGTCCTCTACAGGTCTCGGCTTTGCTCTCAGCTTCACACCAGCCATAGCGATGGTTGGGAGGTACTTCAATGAGAGGAAAGCTCTGGCCTATGGCATCGCCCTGTCTGGTAGTTACATCTTTACTTACCTGCTGCTTTGTTTTCTTCTTATTTACACCTCACTTTCCCATCTTCTCTTCTACTCTATCATCCTCCTTTTCTGTCCTTTCTTCTTTCCTAAATACTGTTTTCCTCTGTGCTTTTCTCTAGTCTGTTTTGAAGTTCCTCTACTCGTGCTTCTCCTCTACTCTTCTCTCCTTGTTTCATCCCATCAAATCCAGTTTCACCTCATCTTCAGGTACTGGCATTGGGATGTTTGTCCTGGCCCCGGCAGTCCAGCTGTTTATCGAGCATTACTCGTGGAGAGGAGCTCTGCTCATCCTGGGAGGATTCGTTTCCAACCTGTTAGTCTGCGGTGCTGTGATGAGGCCGCTGGAACCAAGAGGAGGTGAAATGTGAGTCTTCATCTCTGTCAGTACTGTTGGTACTTTTTCCACATATACAACAAAAAATGACTTCATTATTAGTTTGTTCAGTTCATTTATTGATGGAGTGTTTCATCCATAAAAGGGCACAAAATTGCTAAGATAATTAACTGAAACTCTTTAGAGCAACAGATGGTTTTGCATTTTTGCTGGATAAATGATCAATTATCAAATTAACTGTTAATGGACTTTTTGGTTAGATCATTAATCTTATTCCTAATAATTAATTGTTTTTAGGAACTTTCTTGATGAGAGTACGATGAGAAGATTGATGCTGCAGGTTGTGTCTTTGCACCAACAGTGGAGCAGGGAGATGTTTAGCTCAATAATGGGTCTCTAAAGACATGATATGTTAATGTCTTGTAAAAACAACAAGTTGTGGGTTTGGGAGGAGCAGTCACTTGTGTTTTTTATTTCACAGGATGGAGGAAGTGGAGTTTCCTCTAGCAAAGATATTGTTGGCAATACCAGTTATAACAACACATTACACTCTATTTTGTGCATATAAACATGTGAGCCACATGTCCACTGGCAGAAAGGGACATTAATGTGTGTAATGAGATGCATTAAGAAAGAAGTGCTCATGAACAGTATATTACTGCAGCTTTTATGTATGCTGATGCAAAGAGTAGCCTTTGTGGACTGTGAGGTTCGAGTTGTTTAGGTGTTCCTGATCATTTGAGTTTGACTACCTCCATACTTAATTCACAGCCATGAGAGTGGTAACCTCTCATGTAGCTCTAGAAAGTGAATATTCATATTTCACTAAATCTTAATCCTTTACGGATTAAAACATATACCTAAAACATATAACGTCTTGATCCATTTTCCTCCACTGTTTTCTGCTCTATATAAAGGATACTGGAGAACAATGTGGCAAACCTGGAAGAAGACTGCATGGCAACAGCGCCGGACTCCAACAATACCAAAGAAATATCTACTGATTGCAGCCAAATGGAGCCAAAGCAGCTGGAAATATACAGCTTAAAGGAAACTCAAGGGCTACTCATCGCCAATGGAGCACTCAGAAACTTTGGAATCAAAAAAGACAAACTAGGGCAGGCAAACATAGCACTGCTATCAAGACCGAGCTTGCCAGATTCCAGTTCAACAGATCTGAAGATAGCTGAATGCATTTTATTCAGCAACAAGCTATCAGAGACGATACTAGGGGAGATCTCAGATCTTAAACTAGAAAAGGAAAACACAGCTGAGGACTTGAAATTGGTAGAAAGCATGAACTTAAACAACAAAGTAGCCGACATACATGCTTATGTCAAAGACTCGGGACACACGCAGGCCAAACCAAGAGATGCTTATCACTCTGATAAAACCGTTAACCCTCCTCCAGAGCCTTTAGTGAACACAAACACTTCCTCCATAGCTCACTGTTTCTGTCTCAAGTCATGGGAGGAGTTTAGATTTCTCGTGTCACCCGACTTCCTCATTCTGTCCGCGTCCGTCTTGTTCATGGCATACGGCTGCAGTGCGCCGATAGTTTACTTGGTCCCTTACGCCCTCAGTGTGGGCGTGGAGCACCAGCAGGCCGCCTTCCTCATGTCCATATTTGGGGTCTGTGGCATTGTGGGTAATATCAGCTTTGGATGGATCACGGACAGGAAGTAAGTAGGAACCTCTGAAGGTGTGTTTGTGTGTATGTCTGAATTAAATGCCAGCCTAATACTGATAAACCTCCTCCCCTCCAGCTGTCTGAAGAGGTATCGCATGATGTGCTACCTGCTGGCGTTGGGCATGGAGGGCCTCTGCTGTGTAATCATCCCCCTCCTTCACTCCTTCCCCCTCCTGGTCCTATTTTCTGTAATCTACGGGTACTTTGACGGGGCGTACGTAGCGCTCATCCCAGTGGTGACCTCTGATGTCGTGGGCCCCACCTTCCTGACCTCTGCTCTGGGTGTGGTCTACTTCCTGCATGGGATCCCCTACCTGGTCAGTCCACCAATAGGAGGTAAGTACAGCAGCTGCAGTGTTTGAAGGTGTAAAATTCTCATCATTGAAAAGGATGATTTTTTTTCAGTTATTATGCATTTAATTTTGCTTTCAGGAAGAGAATCGCTCTGTCTACTTACTTTAGTGCCATAAAGCACTAAACCTGATTTCCTGTCTGTTTCATTTGTAATCCACCATCCATCACCCTAAAGAAATGTGTTTTTTTCTCACAGAGGTATAACACATCTTTTCTCTTTCTCTGTCTCCAGGTTGGTTAGTAGACAGGACAGAAAACTACGCAGCAACCTTCCTCCTCAGCGGGGCTTCCTTCATCTTCAGCTCTGTGCTCCTAGCAGCCGTCATAGCAGTCAGATTCTGCCGGAGGAGCAGGTCGACCTCAGCGGCACTTTGTGAAAATCCCGGTTCATCTGCTGCTGCAGGCCAGCAGGGCGTCATATGACAACGCCAGTCAACATGCTGCTGCGTCACCTGCAGGGTACTGTGCCACTGCTGGTATGTGACTTTACAAAGAACATAAAATAAGGTGCTATTTTGATTCACATTAGACACTACTGATGTGTTTTGGACCTCGAGCTCAACAAGTTTTCAGAATCTGAACCTTTTAGAAGGAACTTGTTAAACAATGACTTTAACACACAGACTGTGTTATAATAACTTAACTTAACTTAACATAACTCTCAAGGAGTTTTCTGTTGTTTAATGTGAACATTTTGTTTTCTTATCTCATTGAAGCCAGAATTTGCAAGCTTGTTGCCAACAACAGCCCTTCAGTAATCACTGATTTGATATAGATGTTACTATTATAGTTTTTAACCATTTAGTGCTATTGTTTAAACCTCACCTTTATTTTACAAAATATTCCATCTTTCCTATTGATTATTCTGAATATTTATATATAAGTATAAGTTACCCTACAGGTAAGATCAATGTGATCCGTTAAAACCAAAGAGTGGTTAGCTCTTTCAGAGCAATAATAATCACGGAAGTATTCACTTTTTACATATAATATTCAGTTGTCATGATACTTATGTTTTAGCAGGCCTCTTTTCTGAGACATTAAAGGTCCTGCAGACGGTGGCACACTGTGTTACTTGAAGGTGAACAGGACCAAAACACTGCAGATTGAGGAGAAACAAAGAATATTGCACACATTCGATCATGTTTACCTGCCATACTAAATTTAATGATGATGGCTGCATCAATTATTAATTATAATTATATAATATAATAATAATTTCAGTACATCAGGTCACACTGCCTGTTATGAGACTCTTTAAACCTGCACAGCTGGAGCTGATCTCTGAGATAAAAATCCATCATATCTGTGAGAACTGCAGGACAACAGGAGAAATCCTGCTTTTTAAATAATATGGGCAACTTTACCAGTGACTTTTAAAATAAATTAAATTGAAAATCCCTCACATTCCTTTGACTATCTGATATAATTTAATTTTTTAATGTGTAGTATAGCATGATTTACATTTTCTGTGATACTCTTTTATCATCTATACATTAATGTTATTGTTTCCAACAGCAATTACTAAAATTGGAGAAACACATCAAACATTGTAAGGAAAGACAATGTGGCGATGAAACGCAGCACAACAGATATTCCTCATTATTATTATTGACATTAGGATTATTTTGTGTAATATCTATTATTACTAACCCTTACCAACGAACAAAAGTTTACGGGTAGTGTAACATAGAGAGATGACATATTGACCTCTTGTACTATGAAAATCACATTTAAAATATCACGTCATATGATGGTTGTATCTGGTGTTCTGCTCGAATGATGACATGTGAGGAGAACATAAATGTGATAATTTTGTTAAATAAAAAAATGGTATTAATTTACTTTTGCTATGTCTGAGTGTCTCATGCAGAAAAAGTGCAACATCCCAGTTTTATTTTAAAGATTTTATTTTGAATTGTATACATATTTTGAATTTAACCCGCTAGAAAATAGCACAATGGCATTTTCGTAATGTCAGCGGACACAGAGAGGAAGCCGTTACATGTCACCCTAGTTGTTTGGTCACAGTTTGGAAACATTAAATGTAATTAAACATTTTTTTTCATCCTAACTGGACAATAGACACCTGTAAAATCACAAAAAGACTCTGAAGTAACATGTGAATGTTTCCCACTATGTTTTGTTTGTCCAAGGACTGAGGTCATAAATGGGGCCAAACTCTTACATGGACATGCAAAAGACAAAAAGATCATTTATATGAATTAATCTGTGTTTGACTCCTTTCTAAGCTGCCTCAGTTTTCCAAATCAAAACAAAGACAGCATCCCTCAGGCCTCATCAGGTACGTTATACATAAAAGACAAAAGCTTTTTAGCTCGACTCAACCAAACTCTTAAAAGCTAGATGTGCCCAGTTGAATTATCTTGCGCTGCAGTTATCTCACCCTTCAACTATTGGGGTAAAACAGCTTTTAGAGATGTACTTTGCAGCTCTGTTTCCATTTTGCTTCCTGTTGGCAACATGCCAGATACAGAGGACAAGATGTGACATTAAGATAATGTAAGCAGGCGTGGTGTGATGTTTGCAGAGTTAACATTTTACACTTTTACAGGGACAATTTCTCTTTTAATGTTTTTTGGGCAATTGAAGCTGAAAGAAGAATATATCTATTATCCAAACAACTTCAAAGTGTTTGTATAGAGATGGTGGATGCCTGAATGCAACAGGTTCATCAGGCAGGTTATTGTTGTGAAGCATCATTAACTGATGTGATGTAGATTGAAGGACACTTTGTTCGCCACTAAGGGGCAGTAGTAGCAGTAGGGGCAGTTTTTGTGTGTGTGTGTGTCATTCAGTTCATTATTTTTACTGTAAGTCTGTTGGGTTTTTGTACATAAAAAAAACAAAACAAAAAAACCCCATCTGAACTTCATTTAAAATAAATGGTTTTCCAGCAAACTGCTAGTGGACCACGAGGAAGTGAAAATACTGGTTAATGAAACCAAAACAAGGCAACAAACAGCTTTAAAAGACAGACAGAGAAAGTGACAACACTAATTCAAATGTTCTGTGTTCCCTTAAAAATCACCCGCAGACTCTGTACTGATCTAAACTGTTATTATTTATATAACTCACTGAATAGAGTGACTGGCCATCATGATTTTAGTCTCCATGATGGAATAATAAATTGTATAATATTATCAAACTAGTAATATTGAACTAACTAGATGTTACTGTCATTACAGTGTGTCAGGATGTTGCTATAAGAAAACAAATGTGCTGTAAGATTGATTTTTCTTTATTTGGACTTTTTGGACAAAAGAAACTTTTTTAAGAATGCTTACTTACTTATTTATGTCTGTAAGTCTGTCTGTTTCCTTCAGGCTTACTGCTACACTGACACACACACAAATACACGACACACAATTATTTCTGTTTCTGTTTGTTTGTCTGTTGTGTGCAAAGTATATGTGTGTGTGTGTGTGTTTTATTGCATATTGACTCTGTGTGTGTGTGTGTGTGTGTGTGTGTGTGTGTGTGTGTGTGTGTGTGTGTGTGTGTGTGTGTGTG
>JBAJHX010000033.1:17858626-17870570 GCA_037176925.1 Amniataba percoides
TTATAAATCACAAAGTTTGCGTACAAACTGGCGTACGCATTCTTTTGTGCGTACGCAGCGTTTATAAATGAGGCCCCAGGTACGACTTTGCAGAGATGTTACGTTCACTGTGATGTCATGTTTCTGCTGAATGCCGAATGAATGAATCACTTGTTGATGGCAGTGATGCAACATAGACGCGGTGATCTGGTGTTTCTCAGCTCGACTCAGGATACGTTGAGTTTCAAAGCTTTAGAGTAGAGACAACTGTTGAGGCTCAGTCGGTTCACGACAGCAGCAAGTTGATCTTTAACTGGACTGAACTCTCAGCGCGGGGCTGTCCTAGCTGTGGGATAAATAACCCGTGAATAAGATGCAGGATATTAGATCTGCTATATCTTACTTCCAATGGTTGTTGCCTTGTTTTGAAGTCGAATTGATGAAAGATAAAGAAGCTCACCTGAATTGAACTGCTTTTCCTGATGTGATAAGTAGAAATCTATCTAATTCTCATGTTATGCAATGTCGTGAAGTGAACGTCTGGTTTTGTTAATCACGGTATCAGACAAAACAACCTCTTTATTCTCTCTGATTTGATATGTTGAAGCTTTTCCAAGAAATATTAAGTCATGTGACTGACATACGCACTGTGCTGTAGGTTTATCTTTATTATCAGATTAAAAGTAGGATGACACACGTTGCAACGGTACTCTGATTTCAGCTACGCCGCACATCTGTCTAACCATCAGCAGTGTGTTTAATGTACTGCAATTAAAGATTAAATTGAAAAGACTTCATATGAGTTGTGCAACCTTCTTGTGAATGCAAAATATCTTCATAGTTGTGGTGTGATGGGAAGAGAGCTCACACACAACACAATTACAGATTCAAATTACGATATTTCAATCTGTAATTGTATGGTTAATGTTTAGTTAATATTTACACGCTGCTGCTTTGTTTCCCTCTTAATATTCTGAATATGCAGTGTGTATGTTGTACTGCCGCCAAGACAGCTCATGCCTTGTTCCTTTTGGCTGAGGACTCGCTGTGATAAGATGTTGTTTAACCATCTGCTACTCTGCCACCACTCCCAAGGACAAGGGCAGACTGTGGTGCACAGTTTGCTGACATCTCCAGGACCGGTGCACCTCCATGACCCCGAGACATGCAGGGAAAACTGCGGCTGACAGAAGGCTGCGGTCCATCAGTTCGTGACACTGACACACATCTTCTCGACTATATCTTTGGCTACATCTGGCAGATTACAAATATACTTCATCCTGTGATTTACTAAAATACCGTGAACTTTGCACATCCATGACCATCCATCCATATTCTCTTCATCTTTCTCTTATATATTTATATATTCATATATAATTTTCTAGTACTCTTATATAAACATAGTGACAAACTGACCAGGATTTTAAAGACAGTGGGTAAAACCTTGTGCAGTGGAGTGCTCTAAGTCTGATCCTAAGCTGAACTCTGTCCTCGCTCAGTCACAAGGCGTCTCTGCTCCACTTAGCGTTTGAAAGCGACCTTTGTTGACCACTGAGACCAGAATGCATTAAGTGACCAATGCGAACAAATCAGATTTTTCACACACTGACGAGACACAGGAGTTTTAGCCGGCCTGTTTGGTGTTGCTTCGTAACATATGCCAAGATATAATGCTGTAATTAGGTTAACTCTTTACATCTCAGTAATAAAAAAAATCCATCACATAAAGTCCGGTCTATAAAAATCTAAAAAGTTACTAAAAGTAATTTAAAAAATGTTTCTGATCATGCGATGAAAATAAAGTTTCGCACTCCACTGGTTTTCTGTTGTAGATTTAGAAATGAAGTGTATTTAAGACTTGAGATACAAGTACAGAGAGAGAGAGAGAGAGAGAGAGAGAGAGAATGACTTGTAACATGTAAGTTGCAGCAGTGGGAATCAAACTTGAGATGATGCAGACCTGGTACATGCCACGACCATCCAATCACTACAAAACTCAATATTGAAGTGTTTTCTTAATGGTTTTGTCAACTAAAACACTAAAGTGGTTGTTGGTTGGCAGTTTGCATCAGCTGTAACATCTAATCGTGTCCATACAGGCGTACGGCACAAACACCCAGTAGCTGCTGCTGCTGATTCTAACTTTTGCTGTATTTCCCACAAGTTTGGACATAATATGTGTTTTTATTTTGCAGATAATATGCAGTTAAACTTTTACTGAGCATTTGGGACATGAGTGTCATATTCCAAGTGAATTACGCTTCTTTACCTTAGAGGGGCGCTATTAGTTTAGTTTAGTGTATTTTCTGTAAGATAATGATGCATTGCAAGACCACTTTGTGTAGCCACATTTTCAAATGATCCACAGATCACCTACAGAATGTCTCACAGCCATTATTTCAGATACCGCTTACGTTATTTTGATAAAATCTTAAATTAAAAAATGCTTCCACCACTGAAACCCAGCAAAGTGACACTAAATGAACATTTTGGGCGAAACTATTTATCTACACAGACCTTTCGGTGAGGACATTTCTCTTGATGACTGTACACTGCTACATGTGATATTTTTACACATTAATAATGATCCTTTGTGGTGGCCAAGTTCCTGCAGCTTGAGGTTACACGCACACACACACGCAATTGTCTGATATGTGACTGATGCTGCATGAATCTGGAAGAAATTTAATGCAACATTTGTAGTATTAGGAACAGCCTCACACACAAAATAGCATTATACCATTACCGCACTCCAATTTCTCCTCTTAAACCACCAAGTTAGTTCTTAGAAGTGTGTGTGTGTGTGTGTCTCATTTATCCAAAATACACAGTCTAAGGCTGTGTAGGCATTATGTCCTCTGTGAGGCTGAAGGTGTGTGATTTAATGTACCTGTGTGTGTGTGTGTGTGTGTAGCGTTTTCTTTCCTCCAATCACTTCTGCATGTGTGCCTGCATGAAAGTGGTTAGACGTGTGTGTGTGTGTGTGTGTTTGGGATTTATATTGCTGTAAACTGCACAAATATTTTGTTGCCATGCATGTTCATTAAGCCAGTTATGGTAAAGAAGAAACACACACACACACACACACACACACACATACACACACACAAACACACATATATACTTTTTCACACCTTTAAGACCATAATGTTTCCTACCTTTTATCTTCGCCCTCCCACACACACACAAATACACACACACACACACACACACACACACACACACACACACTCACACATACACACAAGCTCCTCTGCAGAGAGTTGCTTTAGAGGATGAGAGAGTAAAAAACAGTATATCGATCGGGAAAAAAGGAAATAATGGCAAAAAATTGATTACAGATGTGAGGTATGATAGAAAAGAAAGAGAGAAAGACAACAAAGAGAAGATAAGTTAAGTTGGGGGCATGTTTGCTCTTTGAAACACAGACAGAGTGAAAGAGGATTTGCACTTAAATATTTAAACCTCAGTGTGCAAAAAAACAGCACATGGAGAACAAACAAAAAAGAATCACAAAAAGAAAAGTAAAAGGTGTGCTGCTTTGTTGTGGCAGCTTTCTGTGTCTTGCAGGCTGTTGCCTTTTCTCACCTGCTGTTTTATGTTCACCACATGAGATTTGATTATGACTATTTATATCTGTAGGAAACTACTTCACAGAATAACTCCACTCAGACTTTTTCAGCACAGACACGGCAGAATATTTTCCACTGAATTTTCACGGTAATTCACTCAGCACAGATGAACACTTTATTTTCTCTATATTGATGTTTTTGAATGTTTCTGACAGTTTCTTAGTTTTTCTGCTGTTTTTTCTGTGTTCTGCTTTTTTAACATCTTCAGAATCAGTGTAAATGTGCTGCCCATGAAAAACTATAAAAAGGTGTGTTTAGAAACCATTTAAATTATCTGTTGTCCTCTAAAATTGTATTTCTTCCTCCTAAAAAATAATTTTAACGCTGCTCCATATTCAGATTTGAGCTTAATTCAATATGCATTCAGATGTGCTTTTATCATATATAGTGAGCCATAGAATGATTGTCTTCAGTTTAATCACACACTAAGAAAAAGAAACGCATCAATTATAAAATATTTCTCTATTTTTTCTGACTTTCACTACATTCAAGGTTGTAGTTTCATCAGTTTTTCATTTTCATTCTTTGTTATCTGTCGTGCATGAATCCTCTGCAGTGTTTTTGCATTACGAGACTTGTAGATTTTGACCTCCGACCCTTTGCGGTGATCCTGCTGTTTGTTCAGCCCCCTGTGTGTTTCTGCATAGTTACCCTGGGGCAGTTTGCTTTGGCTGTTGAAC
Organism: Amniataba percoides; assembly: GCA_037176925.1. Classification (NCBI taxonomy): domain Eukaryota; kingdom Metazoa; phylum Chordata; class Actinopteri; order Centrarchiformes; family Terapontidae; genus Amniataba; species Amniataba percoides. Next base: position 17,862,918 of record JBAJHX010000033.1, read on the forward strand.
GGTGCCTACCGCGCCTTGTTAACAAACGTGAGTGGGAGTGTGTGTGGGAAGATGGGTGTAATGTTGTGTCTGTTTAACAACGTACATGCAATATGCAAGTGTGTGCTCAGTTGTGTTGTCAATCTGTGGGGGCTACTGTGTTTTGCATTTCTCATTTTTCAGAGTATGCTCTTTATTTGTGTGTGTGGATGTATATTTATATATATGTTAGTATGGTTTTGTAGAATGTGGTGCTTGTGTGTCTGCGTGTGTGAAACCAGTTTTCCACTCGTCTTCTGTCTCAGGCTTGTAAAGGAAACCCTGAGTTCTCATTTTGAGTCAGCCCACCGTTCTCTATGGAAACTTCACACACTCAATGACACACACACACATACACACACAGACATGGCACACGATGGAACATGGCGTTAACATGTGTGCATCTGTCAAGTTTGTTACCACTGAAATAGCATAGATCTAAATATAACAAAGACGACCACCGCAACAAGACAAGCATCATGTTAGGAGCTGCTGCCCACAGTATTTCTTTGTTACAAAAATACCTCCAAAGGTTCAAACACTAGTCACAATTTTGTACTTTGAGAGGTGCGAGCACATCCCATTTGTTTCCTTATTGGTCTAAAGTTTAGATGGAAACATGATTTGAATGTGTTTATGTCATCTGGCCATTTGCAAGCAAAATGAGGCTTGTACACTGAAGTCATCTGCCACTGAACAACAGCAGTTTTAGAAACCTGTAATCAAAATAAATCTGTGTAACCTTCCTTCAGTCCACGGTAAAGGTCATTTTTTTGTGGTCTGTTTTGCCCATTGTCCTGGGCATGTGGACTTCATTTTTGTTCTGCTCACCCCTCCACGCAGCGTTCAAACTGCACCGTGACCGTCGCTGAGAACTTGTTGTCAGAACCATGGACAGCTTCAGGGAGGGGGAGGGAGAGAGATGCAGCTCACCACTCTGTGAGACATTTTAATCTGTCGTGCCGCGGAGTAACTGTAAGCGGAGGGTTTCTTGTCTGTGCTGAAACGTTGTCTTTGTGGCTAACCAGAAGTGTGTGGTCAGGAAGAGCAGTCAGATTCACTTAAGAACAGCGTGTCGGAGATGTCCATTGTTGGCTCTTAACATCTCTGCAGACTCGTTTCAGTTTGCAGCCCCCCTGCTGCTGAGAATTTCTGGTCTGTCTTGACGTTACGCGACCCACCTATATCATGATACACAAGTCCAGACTCTACAGATGATGAGGCAGTGATGATGATGAGATTATTTCTTGATCATCAGATGATGATTTGTCCCATGATGTTGTACATTTGGGTTTCATTTCCTGCACTCGGTAAAGATTACATTTCCACTCCTCACTGTAACATTGTAAAAATGTTGGGAGTTTCTGTCATTGTTTTGTTTGAATTGCACCTGACTGAAATAGTTTTATGTATTCCTCGTCTTTCTGCTTTTTAAAGATACATTTAAAACCTGAAAATCTGTATCAACTACAGATCAGTGCTCAACAGCTGAAGCTCCCACAGATGAATCATATTGGTTTTAGCATTGACTCTCGTCTAACAAATGAAGTGTTTAATATTCATGCAGTCATATTTTTCTTGCATCTCTTTATGTGGAACTAAAATCCCACCAAACGTCTCAGCGGGGGGGGAAACACCGAGTGCACACTTCACTGTCTCTGCGTCTTTCATCTAAATATCTGCATCCTGCCCCTGAAATATCACGTTTTGGGTTTTTTTAAGGGAGTTTGTGGTGGGTTTTCTGCACGAGAGTAAATAGGGCAAGAAAGTGAGAGAAATGCAGTGTGTCACATTTGGTGTTAACACAACAAAGAGCAGAATTCAAAGTCTTTCAGCTGGGAAAATGTCATGAGGTCATTTTGTCAAAATTAGGTGACTCCTCCCTGTGTGCATCCGCTGTAGTCTATTTTGACATTTTGCTGAAGTGCAACATTTCCTTTTGCAACGTGCTTGCTACGTACATTTTTAAACTAAAAAACGACACGTGTCATAGTTTTTGGCTCTGTTTGCCTTGTAAACACGTGAAGCGCCATGTTTTCCCTTTGTAAATAGATGTGTAACTGAATTTTCACATGTAAATGATGTACTGCCAACAACTGAAGTAAAATGAATAGTGTAAGAGTTGCGTGCGTGAAAAAATTTGAATATGTACAAACAGCACACTGTTACTGAATATTGTCCCTCCTGCCTTGTTTCCTGTCAGTTTTCTCACAAACACATTCAAGGCCCCGGCGTGTTTGAGGCTATCTTTGTGCGACGTGTTTTCTGACCACGTCTGTAATGTTCGTATATGTTCAGAATGGCTACACTTAAGGGCGAATATCGTACTATTACTGACTTAACTTTCCTCTAAAACAGATCTCCTGCATGATTCACGACTTATTTATTCTGAGAAAGACTCATTTATTGTACCTTAGATGCATCACTGGTTTTCTGCATTTTGAACTGCTTGCTGCGATCTGGGGCTGATAACGTGAAGTTGTGCTGCATTTTCACCAAAGACATTTTGCCATGTCACAGTAGGAAAAGCACAGATGTAAATAATAGACACTAATGATGGCTCGGCTCCATTTAGCTGCCTGTTTTCGGGATCATAATGTTGTGCATGCTGACTCGTCATACTGTGATGGCTTTCTGGGAAATCTGAGGAGAACAGAGCCATTGTTTTTCATATTAGTAACATCTGGGTGTAAAGTGTTATCTCACTGAACAATCACACTGGAAATGCTCAAATGTTGATCAAATCTGAAATCCAAATCTCCAAGTACTCAGACGTCATGAAATATCTGTTAATAAACTTCTTCTATTATGACACACTAATGATAAGTTATGTGGCTTAACAGTGATGTTGTAAGAGACAAAGGATTTATGCTTCATTAAAGCCAGTTTCATAAACCAAAACATAAAAAAACAAACAAACAAATTCAAAACACCAAACTTGGACAAAAGCGCCTACAATAGTTGTGCAAAAGAAAAACTTTACCAGCCAAATTTAGCTTTAGCAAAAGCGAAAGAAAAAAGGGTCCAATGTTATATAAAGAGATACAATCACTGATGTATCAAACGCGTACGTGGCCCTTGCACTGTGTTTTTCCACTCTTTGCTTTGACCTCATGTGGCAGTTGAGACGAGCACTGTAGAGACCATCTATTAAAGCAACCATGTCTATTTTTCCATTTCCTCTGTTCACACTGTGCTGTTGAGGTATCTCACTAACCACATGTGTTTCTTTTCCAATAAGCAAATTGACTTTCTACTCACAAAACACAGCTCAACGTGTTTCTTTCCCACACCTCTGCCAGTTTGAAGATTTGCATGTGTACTGTCCACCAACTGAACTAATTCATTGCTATGTTTTGATGCCGCTGACAAAACTATTACTTTCGATGCAGCATCTGAGAGATGGACACTTCACGCAAAATGTGACAAAGTCAGTGCTGGATGCTGAAGGTGAGAAAAACAGTCTCACAAAAAGGTTCATTAGTCGGCTTTTGATCATATCACATGATCAGCAGGGTTTGTTGTAGACTGTAAATGTCCAAACATCCTTTTTTCACTGCAATTTATTATTTATCCATTCATCCATTTCAAATGGAACAAATGTTTTTTTATTTTAATCGATCCAGCTGTCTGCACAGACCACGCAACGCCTCACGTTTCACTCATGTTCTCTGCGTGTGACCCTCGTGTACTTTTATACTTCTAGTCTGGTTTCTTCTGTTTTACATGAGCAACCACAGTGATTGTATGCTGGGCTCTGAGCACTGCAAGAATGTGAGTGACCTGCACTCAGCGCTGTCAATGCATCTTTTGTAGACACAGATGGAGGGCTGAAGCTGCTTACACTGCGCCTCCTGTGTCCACACGTTGTAAGTCAACTCCAGATCGTCGGCATGGAGCGTCTAAAAGGCATTTAGAGCGAATTTTGCTCTCATCATATTTACACACTTCCTCTGACATTTCCACTGCAGCGCACTGCAGAGGGGAGTTCAAAGAATCAAGAAAGCACCTCAGTAGACCTCTGAATTTCACTAAACAACCTGAAGTGCATCTGCTTTACTGATAACAAACGGGAAATAACAAATACAAATAATTTCAGATTCAAAGTTTAGTTCATCGCCACACAATAATATTGAAGTTTGACTAAACAGTGCAGATTAAATGTTGACCCAGAGGTATTATCTGTTCTCATTTGAGTGTCAAATCCGTGTATGCTGATTTTCACGGCATGTAGTGAACAGTGGGCTGTCTGAAATGTTGGAAATGCATTATATCTAGAAATCTAAACAACTGCAACATGTTTTGCAAAGTGGTTTGTATTAAGGTGAAAAGCATATGATGTGATGAATAAGCTAAAAAAAAGACACTGATAACATTAATAATTTATGAATTTGTGACGACGTTGATTTGGAGACATCAATATTTAACCACGGACTTGTCACTGATGATATCTGGTCGCGTTTGTAGTGTCACGACGTGGGTGTCTGTTGTGCACAGTTCAATGTTGCACAGTTTAATGCAACAGGCCCACTCTTCAAACTCACCCTTGAAGGTGTGAAGTGAGGCCGTGCGCCATTCTAGACTCTGCTAGCGCGGCGAGTAAATGGCCGAACAAACAAAAGGTGACAGTTGATGGCTGAAGACCAAAAAGTTCAAAAACACACCTGCAATTGCCGATTATTGCCGTGAGAGACAAACTCAAACTGCTGCTCCGAATCTTTCAGTCTCATATGCTGCAACATGACTGCACAGCCATACAAACTGTATTTTATGTAATTAATTAGTAGAAATTGGGAAACTTAATTAGTTATTTTGTATTGTCATACTGTTTAGACTATGTGGTTGTCAAAAGTAATCACACACACAGTTTTCAGGATTTCAGGATCAGCCTGGTGAATCTGTCAGAAGAGCAGTACATTTTTTAAGATGGTGAGATGCTTAAATCAGATTCACTGTGTTAGCTAGTTTGTTTTGTTTTTATTCATTTTTTTAGGTAGGAACACCAAGATTAGACCACAGACTAGCCATTTCCTCTCATGCAGGTACATTTCGTACACACGTCTGTGTTCAGCTGGCTGTCAGCTGTAGTCCACGTGGTGTGCTCAAGTGCAAATTTTAGTGTTTCCGTTGATCTTTGTCAGCGCTAAATATTGAGGTCTGTTTGGTGGACCTGACGGATAAACAGTGCGCTGAATGGACCCAAACAATACCACAGCACAGTATTTAATTAGCACGCTGCACGACGGTGAGGTGGCTGTGTGGGTGTTACTACAGTGTGATCGCAGCAAAGTGTGAACAACTGTACAACCAGACAGCTGGGAGTGATCAACATGCAGAGTGCACACACACACATAAATAAACACACACTTGCATGCAGGAGTGTTTTTGAATCAGGGTGATGTGTCTGTTTCACGGAGTACTGCATGGAAATGAATGGAGGGAATTGCAGGCAGAGTTGTCAGATAAAGATCGAGACAGGGATTAGTGGAGCTTTTTAGATTTAGATTTGTCACAATGGACATTGTGTTAAGTAGTCAAATACGCCTAATCCAGCACTGTGCAACAGGCGAATTGCAAATCAGTAAACAAAGCAATACAGCATGACAGAACTGTAGCAAACACACCACAACAAAACAGGCACATCTTTCGGTAGCAAATTTCGACCTCAAGGTTCTTTGACTGTAACATCTTCTATTATTGTGACCTAAAACATATGAAAACGCCAGTGCATCGTGAGGAACACTTTAAAATCACATCTATAAAATTGCTCATTTTAGGGCTGTACTAGTTCTCACCAAGTAAAAACAAACTTTATGAAGGAGCACCTGGACTTAAAGGATGTAATGTTGGTGAGAGTCCATATTTTTCTTATTTTCAGCAATCCAATCGCGATACATATTCTTTCCTCTGTGTCATAGATCTTCATTGTTGGCTGTTTTATACTCAGTCTGAGGTTTGCAAAAAAGTAGTTCCCTGCTCTTTTAATGGAAAAACTCTATACATGTACGCATTTGTGGTGAAACAGACTCAAAACCTGGTTAAGATTGAAATAGTAATGATGCAGCCCATATGTAAAGTGTATGTACTATTTCTCTCTCATAAAAACTAATGCTGATCTAAGTGCAAATGGCACTGCATCACATTTTCTGCACCTGAAGAGTTTCGATTGTATCTTGTCTAAAGAGGCATGTGTAGGACAAATGTATTTTCTTTGTTGTTTCAGTAAAATATCATTTAAGATTAATACCTCAATCAGTGCTTTTATTTCTTCATTATTGTGTTTTTTTTAGCTCGAGCTTGCATGTGATGTCTTCGATGGCTAAGAGCAAAAACAGCCTTTATGAAAGTCTGCACAAGCCAAACGACTTTCTTCACAATCAGCCACTTCTCCTTAAAACCGTGAAAAATGGGCGGCCATCTCTGATCTGCATGATTCGTCTGCAGAGAAATTTGAGTCACATGTGAAGAAAGAAAAAAAAATAGCTGTCAGCAGACCAAAGATGGACAAGTGAACAAAAGTAGAAGCGTGTGTGTGTATTTATGTGTGTGTGTGTGTGTGTGTGGGTGTGTGTACAGAATAATATTGACTGGCTGTAATGGGAGAGGTCAGGACACAATAGTAGTGTGACTCTGAAGACCTAACACCCTGCTGAGAAAGGTCACAGCTACATGTCACACACACACACACACACACACACACACACACACACACACTCACACTCACACACATACGTTGTGCTGGTCCAGGTGGTCAGTATTGTCTTAATGGGGAGGGAGAAGGGGGGTCGTGGTTCACTGCATGGGAAACTATTGGCTTACCATTAGCACTCAATGACCAGTAGTCAATACCTGTTAAACACATGTGCACACACACTTTTTGTGGACACAAATTCAGGAAATTAAACATGAAGCAGGACTTCATTTATTGTTCTCTTTCTGTTTATTTGCTCTGTATTCATTATATATCACATGCACTGTCTGTTATTGATTAATCACTCTTTAAAATTAGTGAGCTCTTCTTATAATTACCCAAAGTCCTCAGTGAAGCAGAATTTACAATCGATTTACAATCGTAGAGGACCAACAAACACAGCAAACAAGAATTTATCAGCATTTTTGCCTAAACAATTGATTGATTATTTATATAGTTATCACTTTTTCTATGTCAATCAACTAATTGTTTATTAAATGATCATTTCAGCTCTAATAATCATGTATTTCAGCCGCATGCTCAGCTGCAATGAAGTTGGATGTGTTGTCATAGTAGTACTTATGCTTTAAATATGGGCTCATTTTTACAAATGTACAGTAATTAGAAGTAATCAAACAGCAGGTAGTGTCACAGAGGACCTGCAGCTTGTTTGCTTTCTCAGATTTGCTTTTTTTCATTTGATCTTTTTATCTGCTTTCCTTTGTTTCTCTGAGCCTTGGGAACTCTGAGGGTCAGCGTGTATCAAGCTTTCATGTGTTTGATATTGGGAGTGTGTGTGTGTGCCTGTTATTCATTTTTAACGCTGGTGTAAAGTGCTGTAACTTGGTGGACATGTTTTTATAAAGGAGGGTTAGCTTTTGAGCATTTGGACTTATCGGCTGAAGATACAGTGATGCAGATGTGGGAACTTGCTGGCGTCTTAA
>JBAJHX010000033.1:17870670-17884512 GCA_037176925.1 Amniataba percoides
AGGGTTAGCTTTTGAGCATTTGGACTTATCGGCTGAAGATACAGTGATGCAGATGTGGGAACTTGCTGGCGTCTTAAACACCAAAAATGTTTTCATTCTGCTTATATGTTTGAACTTTTCAGGTACAAATGGGCAACTTAGTCTCTTTCTTTTTCTTGTTTAACTTCTCTAGCGACTGTTAAAAATGTATCTCTGTGGAGATTGTTCAACAGAAGCGCTGAAGTTTCCAAGAACAAAAACAAAAAAAAAGTCACTGACATTCGCTGTACTACCCTCCTCATGTCCTCCATCCTGAACAAGTTTGCTTCACACTCAGTCCCTCAGTCAGCAGCCTGACTCATCCATTTTTAACGCTTCACTTGCTTTCACAACTGGGTCAATATGCCGTAATGAAGCCTCTCCTGAGGCGACACGGGCATGCTAATGATAGAGATTTGTATCTGTATTTTACACAGTCGCAACAGTAAAATAAGCTTCCAGTTGTTTGCAACAGTTCCAGCGAGTACTGCTTTGGTGTGTCTCAATAAGGAACTCATTTTTACGGGAGTGGACTTCTACTGCTTTCATAAAAAAGATTTGTCACCTCTTTTATTTATCTAGACATCATGACACGCCAACGCAGCCAGCAGTGTGTTTGTACACTTGCACAAAACTGTAGCATTTGTACTGCAATATAATTTACAGCTCTTTATGCTCTATTGTCTTTAATGGCGTCTACTGTGGTGAGTAATCTGCAATTACCCTTAAAATTCCCTTCTGGGCGGCTGTATGATGCCATAAAACTCTGTTTGGTTTCGGTGTTCCAGCCGTGTGGGGCTCCAACAATCATTTGCCTGTTTAAGCAAATTTGCAGAGGAGTGCGCGGGCGACCAGAAACGTCATCACAAAGCGGGACACATTTAAATCCACTTGTATAAAGTCAACCATGCAGAAACCCACCCTGTTTCTTATCTCATCCTCTCTGTAAACTCGACAGAAGTGGTAGTTGGCGGGAGCGATAACGTGACAAAGGCCATGACCCAAAGTCACGATGCACGCGTCTCAGTCACGTCTGACGGCACGTTAGTTCTGCCCGGCTCAAATGTACAGGGCGTGCATTAAATAAACACTGATTGACACAGTCTGTGCTGTCCACGCAGAAATCAAGTGGGCCTGATGTGAACCCTGTCCTTCAGTTCAGTTATACTCCACTTGTTTTTCCTTTGTCGCTGCATTGTTTGTCACTTAAAAAGACAACAAGACAAGGAGACTACAGTCTTTTTAGCAGCTGGTGCAGCTGACAGTAGCAAACTGGTGACTAGGACGTATAATGTTTAGCTTTATTTTGTTAATAAGAACTGAAACGTTTTGAGACATCTCACTAAACTGTACTTTACAGTACAGCAGCTGTATCTAAGAATAAATTGCTGTCACTGTACTTTATTCATTGCACCAAAGAGAGCTCCAAACTGCTTGATGTAGATTGACCACTGCAGATATTCACAGCTATTCAACCGCATTTTCCCACACTCGGAGGAATTGATGAGTATTGATCACATGTAAATGCTATTGATGGTCTCACCCTTTTGTCTGCCTGTATCGACTTGTATGTGTGCTCCTGTGAGTGTGAGTGTGTGTGTGTGTTTGTGAGACTTGTCCTCCCTGAATCTTCTTGAATTCTTCTGTTCGTCACTACTCTCCACTCATCATCACTGCAAGATGTGAAACTTGTAAGACATTTAGCTGACAACTCTTCAGATTCATAAAACATTATACAGGTGTGCAGTCAGTTTTTTTAAAAACAGGTGGAGCTGGACAGCTGATTTGTTATCACGTCTGAGGTTGCACCAGCTCCTTATAATCTGTAATGTATAATTAATGCTTGGTGTCCTGTTGCATGTCGTCAACATCACGCTGACTTCTGAGCAGTCATGTGCGAGTGTTGTTTCAGTTCAATCAGATGTAAGAGTTGTTAAATATATGTGTGCATGTTTCATCCTGTGCATCTGTGGCCTTTTGTGCTCAGCATCTTCAAGGCGTGAACAGTCAGATTTACTGAAGACAAAGAGGAAAACCTACAAAAGTAATCTCTCCCAATCATTACTTCATTACTTACAGAATGAGACACAGCTGTCTGTATCTGCAGAGATGCTGCCCTCTGCTTGGATGTTCATATTTTTCTGTGTTTGGGACACTCAGGCTTACAGGGTGTGTACTGCTGATGGTTTTGTGAGGTCCTTGGATTGGCCCCGTCTAATCAGGTCCGAGAGGATGATCGGACTTGACTATCTGGAGGAAAGACCGTGTGCACTTTGAGCCGAGGATGAGATCAAGTTTGAATGTGGCGTTTACGAACCACAACTGACTGATTTGACTCCTCAGGTCTGTTTGTTCTTTTGTAATCAAACTGTCAGTCGACTGTTTTATTTTAGTTTGTCATGCGATGGATCTCTGTCCACTGACTCTACACACAGTATGTAAATATGTGGCACTGCGTGCCATTTATGTTGAACATTATTATCTGTCCCTTAACAGATTAAATATCTTTATAAATGAAGATGATTGAGACAGAATTCACAGATAAGTAATGCTGCAGTACAACACATGATAGTTTGGGCAAATATGAAAAGAACAAGAAAGGAAGAACAGATGACTGAGGATTACTTTAAAAAGGTGGTGCTTTTTTAAAGAAATACTTTTGCACCTGACTGTATTTTATTTTATTTTAGCCCCCCCATCTAAAAATGTTGAATGAAAAAGAAATACACTCCTGGTTTCATGCATGCAGATAGATTATCTCTGGATTGTGACTTCGTTTATATTTCTAGTCAAAATCATAGCCTGACATTTCCTTTGTTTTTGTCAATGCTGCCTTGGAGTGGCTGTGTGTGTGCATATGTTTGTATGCGTGTGTGTGTGGCGAACAGTTACCAGATTGTAAACACAGAGGAGGACAAATCGTCCTCGTTACACCTGTAAGTGAAATGTTTAATCAGAAGCATGTTTGAAGTGTCATGTCAACAGTGCACAGTGACACACACCTCACACACAGTGCAAACACAAACACACACGTATCCGTAGTGGAAAAACACTGTTTCAAAAAATACTGTCTTCAGAAACATAAATATGGCATCAGCAGAGCTCGTAGGATGATTCATAACTGCAGCAGAGGCTCATGCTGGGCTCCACTTTCATGCCAGCAGTCATACAAGTGTAGGCGGCAGTTTCACCCAAATTATGAATGTCTCGATATTAAAAGCGCATTCAGTTTTTTTAGATTGTGCATCAGGGGAAACACCATTTAAAAGGGAACTAGTAAGCTGGTGTGATAGTTCATCTGATGGTGGAGTTTATGTTGGATTCAATGAGGTTTGTGTCAAAGGGATAAATCAAACTGTGTAATTGTGAAAAGAGATTAGATATGACAGTGGATTTAATTACTCAAATGTTCAATGGAGATGATAAAGAGCGCACAAACATGAGTCTACCTGTTGCTCTGGAAAGATACAAAGAGAAAGAAAAGTGGAAAAAAGGCAAATCATGAAGAGCAAGAAACAAGAGGAAAAGTCCAGGAATATAATCAATACTGATTATTGAGAATTAATTCATACAAATGAAGTAATGAGCAGGATGTCACACAATTTCCTGCTTTAAATCATTAAAGTCTCTGAGATGTGAATTCTGGGGAAAAAAAAGATATTCAAAAACTGCATTACACTCAAAAGTCAAGTATTCAATATATTTGAGTATCAGACACTTACTTCTTTCACCTCTGATTAAGATCAATATGAAACTGAAACAGAGAGAGAACAAAGAAGCAGACGCACAGTAAAGAGACAGACAACAATTTCATTTTCTTTTCTACATGTGTTTTTTTTTTTTTTAGATGTATTTTTTTATTCTTTGGGGGCCAGACTCGTGGAGGAGTGTTTGGCGCCCGCAGAGGCTGATGTGAGAGACAGGGGGAGACAGAGGAGAGAGAAAGGAGAGAGGAGCGAGCAGAGAGACCCCACCCATCGCGGGGGAGGAGCGTGTGAAGACATATCAGCGCGTTGAGAGCAGCTCGTGTCGCGTAAAGACGCACAGAGACAGAGAGGAAGGGAACCTCCCCGCTGCAGACAAAAGCGCTGTTTTTCTGCCTGGACTTTGTTTACCTCCGCTGAGGCGGATTATTCAAGCAGAGATCCCGAGGAAAGGCCAGAAAAAAAAACTTTGGGATTTATTTCACTTTTTACTTCCTTTTCGTTTTTATATGTGTATATACATATATATTTAAGTTTTTAGAGGTTAATGTTTTGCTCACTTTGGACCTGTGGATTCTACTTGGACTTGCATTGACAGACTTTTTATATTCAGCTGACCTTCCTGCCGTGATGCCCCCCCACTGACATGAACCCTCCGTCCAGGTGAGTTGTAGCAAAGGTGTGCTGCTCTTTTTTTTCTTTTAAACTTTACCAAAAACCTCCCTGTGTGCCGGCATGTCAGCTGTCACGCTGCAAAAAAAGCCTCGGTCGGTCGTACCTCATTAATGTTTAATGGCAGTTTTTTTAAACACAGGAAATGTGTTTATTTAGTTTTTGCATTGTAGCTCTGTCTCTTATTGTGAAAATTCGCCTTGGTCTTCACTGAGGAGCGTCCATCGTGCGTAAAAAAAACTTTAATCTGACTTTGCGGCTCTTTCCGCTCATTTAATGCCCCTGCACCGCTCCTGTTGGAGTTTCAAGCTGCTTTGTGGAGGTTTTCTTCCCTTTCACACACACACACACACGCACACACACACGCACACACACACACACTCCGCGGTGTGCAGCGATCCTCTGAGCCGGTGTGACTTTGGCAGCGCGGCGCACCGGCTTCAGTTCCTTTTTATTAACCCCAAACCCTCTCAGCTGAGAGCAAACAGCGCTTTGACCCGGGAGAAAGGCTGTTTTTGTCTAAAATGACGAGCTATGTGTGTCGATTTGTCTTCAGGGATTCGGAGAATAAAGTGCATGTCATGTGTCGAATGAAGCGTGTGCTTTTTTTTATCACCATTTCTATCTCTGAGTGGAGTGAAGACCTGAGCTGATGTTTGCTCGCAGATGAGGGGCTTTGTTATGATCGAGGTCAGTGAGTTCAGCTCGGTCCTCTGCACGTCAGAAAACCGGCCCACTCCATCTGTTCAGGACACGTTCAGAGTTTTTTCACATGAAGCTTTGCAGATGTTAATGCCCTAAAAATAACAGAGAATGCGTGCAGGGGAGAAACGCTGCACTTTATCGCCTCCCTTATCAGTCTGAATGTGCCTCCTGTGGGAGGCGCACAAGCGCTGCCGGCTCCTGGAGAAGAAGAAGCAGCAAAAACAGAAAGCTCGATGCGGGAGACGCCGTGCGTGTGACCTGCAGCTCGAATATTTTAATATCTGCGCCTTAATAGTAGAGTGAAACCTTATCGTGAAATCTGAACTGTCAGGTTTTTTTTCTTTCTTTCTTTCTTTCTCTGGTGAGATCTTTCAGTCTTCGCCCACGGACACGCAGACACTCCGTCCTGCCTCCTCACGTTAACGCAGTGGCGGTGCAGACGCGCAGCTGAGCGGATCTCGTTAAACTCTGAGCACCTGATCAGACACCCGCTGTGATCCCGGTTTTTTTTTCCTCCTCTCCGTCTTCTTTTCCGTCTTGGCGAAGCTGTACTTTTCTGTGCCGTCTCCCCTCGCTCCGTCCGACGCGCTTTACGTGCGTCCTCGCCGCGCTCGGATCTTCTCTGGAGGCTCCAGGATGAGTTTACGCGGTCATGTGGCCGCAGGACGGACGGCGCGTCCACTCAAAGCGCGTCCGCCGTCGCCGGTTCGTCGTGCGTAAAATGCGTAAAATGCAAAAGGACGACTGTTTCCATGAAAGGTGCGTCAAAGTGTGTGTGTGTGTGTGTTTGTCTTTGCATGGAGACTTGCTGCTAAAAACCAGCTGGTTATAATTTTACGTCGTTTTGGCACCGACGGAGCTCATTGACGCTGGAAATCCGAGCGCAAGGAAGCTGCAGTCTGGTGTGGACAAACAGGAAGCGCGGAGCAAAATGTCATTTTGATGAGTTTCCTTTTGGGAGTTTTGGTGATTAAAACTGAAAACTGCAAATAGTATGTACGCTTTTGTTTCGCCGTCTATCCAGCTAAGTACAGCGACTTTACAAGAGTAATACGTGTATAATTTTACCCTCCTATCCGACTGATACCGCGCACAAACGCCTGATAAAACTTTTTAATAGCGTTTCAGATGATTTACAAGAAAAAAACACATTCCCAGGCGCTCTGTGCTCCGCTCAGGCAGATTTCCGTCAGCCTGTTTGTGTGTGACGCAGTTGAAGTTACTCCAGCCGCTTCCTTCATGCGTGATTATTTTTTCTCCCCACAAGACAAACAAAGATCTGCTGCAATCAGCAACTTCTGTCAAACAATGGAGACGCAGCAGGCGGCCGGTTTGTGCAGGAAAGCCGGGCTACCGTGTTTTCTGCTCCTCACACACTCCGTGCTCCTCTCCAGACTCCAGCTGCAGCTAAAGTATGATCACACTTCCTAAAACACAAACCTGCAGGCCGGTTTACTGTCGGCACGTTTTGCTTTTATGACTAATTAAGAGTCGGCGCGATTCCTCCCGGTGACATTAATGAGATTTAAGTTGCAGAAGTCCTGCGGTGTGTGAGGAAAAGGCTGCGCGCTCCGGCCCTGACGCAGCACAGACTTGAGGCTGTAGGCTGTTTGTCCACACTGATGGACGCCCCGACTGACGGTGCCGCTCTGTCCACCCAACAGACCACCGAACCGGTCCGACGGCTCGGCCGCAGTGACGCCGGGCAGCGGAGGAGACCCTCCACCCGCCGGGGCAGGTGGAGCTTTTGCGCAAAGCTCCCGCTCGGACGGCGGCGAACAGAGCTTCGGCCACCCCGGCTCTCCTGGAGGAGGAGGAGGAGGAGGAGGAGGAGAGGCAGACTCGTGGCCCGGTTGCAGACACAAACCCATCTCCCCTCACGACAGCCTCGGTGTGTTTCAGACCAGGTCGATATTCCACCTCCCTCGCCGCACCTCCAGCGGATATTTCTCCTTCGACAGCGACTCGTTGCCGAGCTCCCCGCTGTCCCCGAGGCCAGTGACGGCTGACAAAGCCACGCAGACTCCGAGCCCCACCGGACAGGTGATGCAACACGCGCTGCTGCGCGCGGCGGAGGAGCGCGCCCGAGGAGCGGGGACGCACCAGCAGCACGGTGAGCAACAGGCATTTGGCACTTGGCATGATGACTAACAGCCAACACTGAGCGCAGGCAGGAGGGAAAGGCTGAAATTTCTCAAGTGCTCAGACAAGTGTTGGAGTGATAAATAAAGCAGCGGGTAAACTGACACGCAGCAAAGTGCTTAAGTAACATTATTCCAAATATACATGTTAGGAAAGAAAATATCTGCTAACACTTGGAATCAGTGCAGTTCTTTTCCTTCCTTTGTCATGTTACTGCTGCTGGAAGAGAGGAAATTATACATCAAGATCCTCTAATATCTAACAACTAACAATAAAATCATAATAAAAAAATTTGTTTCTCCTGATCTTTGTTTGAAGGAGGTGGTAAATTGCATTCCTGCACACTTAAATGTTTAAAGTGAGTGCAGGTGTCTAAATACATAAGTGCACACCTTGGTGCTTTATTACAGAGACACACTAGCTGTTGTGCATGAAAGCTGTTGGCCTAGAAGCTGCTCTGGTTGTTCTCTCTGTGATATTTAGCGGCGGCTGCTGCTGCTGCTGTGTGGGTGTACAGCAAAACATGAAACTAGATATGAGCCCAGCACAAGCTCCCTGAAGCTTCCTTTATCAAAGATTTGGGGGTTTGGGCGGGTGGTGTTGAATGTTAATGGCAGTAGAAAGATGAACAATAACATATTCAGGATGTTTTTTTGTGCTCCCCCTTTTCACTTGATCATGCTCATGAGGGAAAAGTCTTTTCTTTTTTTTTTTTTCACCTCACTCACCTGTCATACTTCGCTGCTCTCCTACAGATGACTAAATCAGTGTTTGCTTTCACGTTTGGATCTACTTGTTATGCCTAGCACGCCTCGCTCCGTCGGCCCTCAGAGGGAAATCCGACAAATTCAGGCTGAAACACGCAGATCCAAAACACACCATGACTCCTCGGTGCTGCCAAACCCATTTCTGCTGATTCCCATGTTTTCATTCCATTGTAGTACTACTCTCCTTCCTGTTGAGTAACATCTGCTGCCTTTGAGTGAGGGAAACACTCCTACACCACATGATACATTTAAACCAAACTCGCCGCCTTATCTAGTAGGAAATTCATGACTTATTTTACCCAAGTAATGTCCAGTATGCACACAGTATGTTTGATGGGAATAAGAAATTGTGGGCCGTGTTTATGAAGCTGTACTTTTAATATAAGAAAAGCCAAAGATGTGACATTCACGTAATCCAACATCCTAATCACACGCGCCTTAAAAAAGCGATTATCTCCGTTTTAATGTTCTGGTGTGAGGACATAAGCAGGCGAACACACATAATGGCTGTCTGTAAAATTGGGTTTTTCTTTGTCTGTTGGTCATCTCTGACTTTGTGAATGAGTTTGACTCAGATGTCCCAGCAGGCTTTGTCAGACCTGCTAATGTTGGACTGCTGCTTTGGATTTTTTAGTTTTCCTTGAATCCTGCTGAGTCAGATTTACAGGAAGGAAGAAGGGTCCTGACATCTGGCTAAAACAACCACACCCAAGAGTGTGTGTGTGTGTGTGTGTGTGTGTGTGTGCGCGCCGTCACTGTAACAGGAATAATGTGAAACTGAGGGGGAAAAAAAATTACTTTGACATTTTTATTACACTGAATGATTATGGTGCGTATCATCTTGTGAATTACTTTACATAACAGTTGACATCAATCCATATTTCAAAAACTTTCCTCACAGATTAAGATTAATATTTGTGTGTTACCCACAACGCACCTCGACTACCAACAATTTGGTCAGACATGCGGGTGTGTTATGCTGCCAATACCTACTTTGACCCACCAGTCTCAAGCAGAGATTACCTGCGGTCTGTTAAGCTCACTTGTTTTTAAGTCCACACCCCTTAGGTTGTTTTTCATTTTTAAACTCATCAGCCCCAGCCTATGCTGACTCAGGTGACATCACATGAGGCACATATCAGACCTCACACAGCTCCCTCTGCTGCCTGAAAAGGACTCCGTGAGACATGTAAACAGACTTTGATGTGTGAAATTGGCGCACTTCCCCTTTAAGGAATTAGTAAGTGTGCGAATGAAAGACGACAAGTAACACTGAAAGGAGCTGTCAGCTGAGGTGTGAAAAATATAAAAGCCGTCGATATTTCAGTTGACATTTAATAGCTGAAAGGGAGTGAAAGCAATGAGTCCTCCCGTTATATTGTTTCATGATCTCAAAGGTGAAGAATGAAACTTCATTTGTCATCATTTTATACAATTCCTCCATATTCAGTCTCTCACATCCAGTTTATTTTTAAACTTTGATGCCTAGAGTAAAATGTAAAATCTGATTCTTTGGGTGTCAGCTGGAGGCAGCCAAAGTGTTTGTTGGACATTCATCGGTTCCCACCCCCCGGATCCTGTTTTTATTTCTGCTGTGTATTTAGGCACAAAAACAAGAACAAGACACACGTGCCTCCAGCCATGACGCCGCCGGCTAAAGTTGCCTATCCTGTTGCTTGGTAACCGGCAGAGCTGTGGCGTGCGGCTGAGATGTGACTCACGGAAGAGAAAACAAACAACTAACAGAGTGAATCCCTCCAGTGTGTTTGCGCGGCGGACGCCAAATTTACCCGCTATGCGGTGACATCCTGATAAGGTTTTATTTGTTTTTCCCAGATTCTCCGAATTCAGCAGCTATTTCTGTTTCAGTCGCCAAAACGCACAACACTGCGAGCTAAAACTCTGTGAAAATGATGATTTAAATTCAATGTTCCCTCCTCTTTTAAGACCCCAGCATGAACCACATCCATATCTATCTGCACTCATGTTTTCTTATAAGGATGGTGATGTTTTGTAAGTAAAAAAATGATCTCTGGACGCTGACATAAAGCGTAAAAAAGCATATTGTTCCCTCTTTATGTATGACTTTTATAATGGCTGTGATTAGCTTCACTGATTGCCTTGTTGTCTCTCTTATTCTCCTCCACTGCAGCCAGACAGACAAGATACCAGTCAAAACAGACCAGTGCGTGTGTGTCATTCATTAAGTACGCCAATCCAAATAGGCCTCAGTGTGTGTGTGTGTGTGTGTATGTGTGTCTGTGTGTGTGTGTGTGTGTGTGTGTGCAGAGCAGTCAAAATAGGCCTTTAGGTCTTTTGTAAGATGCAGACAGAAACCCTTAGGCTCTCATTCAGCCTGTTACGTCCATCAGATACGACAGATAGGAGATAAACACACACACACACTTGCACAAAACGTCGTACATGGTCCTCAACGTAGGAAAAAAAAGTTTCAGTTATTGAGAATGCCGGCCTGTTTGTGTGTCAGAGATTGCGATAGAGTCCGTTTATCATCCTGTTGTTGTCGCTCCCTGACAGCGTGATTACAGCCGTCCTATCACAACACGTCCTCCTGCAACAGGATCACACCTACAGTCAGGTTTCTTCTGTCTCAGCAGGAATCAACCTTTCCCTTTTTTTTCTATTTTGTTTCTGCTTGATTTATACTCACACAGTTTAATCACAACACGACCTCTGAGCCGTTGCCTGAGGCTACGATGTAACAAGTTAAGTTAAGACAGAAATTGAAGCTAATTCGCTGCACAAAGCAGACTGATAGCAGGTTGTCTGAGTCAGAGTGATTCATCATGTATTTCTGATAAATCGAGACTTTTTTCATCTCTTACAACAAATTGACTGAGAGTTCATTGACCCAAGCTGTGACTCTCTTAATCCTTTGCCTTTTAATAGCTCTCCTTTCAGACTAACAAACCGCCAAGTACACTTTCAGAAACTGCTAGTTCTGTGAAAACTGCATGAATATGAACATGTAATACGTCCTTTTGATCACAGAGGTTATTGTGTTCATTTTCAAAAAGGATATCCTGTTGTAAAAACAATTCCGGTCCAATGCGTGTCCCTAGTAAACAACTGAGAGTCTCTAAACGTGAACTTCCAGTTACCTTGAACGCCAACAATGTCAGAAATCCTGAACTTTAGGCAGACTGACCACAGCTAGACCAAATAATCTGGCTGATATAAGCTTATTGCAGATGTATATTGGTGTATGTGCAAAAATGCCAAACAAGGCTCAAGGTCAAATAGAAGACTTATCACGATTAAACAACGACTAGTTTTTCTGTTTTAATTCTGTTTGTGTTTGTTTGTGCTTTATGTGTTAGTTTGTATCTGATATACATCATTACATGATTCTTCAAAATCGAAGACACTTTCAAAAATCAGTTGTGCTGTATTAAACACTAAGGCCTATATAACTCCAGAGGAGCCCAGCAGATCTTTAAAACAGGGAAGCTCAACCTCTCATGACTTAATTCATCTCATCCTCCCCCGTTAATACCAGTTGGAAGATATCTGGAACATGAACATCAGTTCAGACGTCTTTTGGGAGGAAATGCATCCACATCCATGAAACTTCTTTGTTCCATCATTTGGTGTCTCTTTGTGTTCAGGCTGCATCACTTCTCCTACCTGCCTTTACATAGTGATTTCCCAACTTCGACACACTGTCTTTAGAAAATTCAGTGATTGACTTTTTATCCCCGGGAAGTGCAGTGCAGGAAATACTTGATTTCCAGTGTTCTCACAGAGGACATCCTGCGTTACGCTGCTGTGGTGCCCATATTTCCCATCATAAACACCCCTGTGGATGTGCTGCCTGATGGATTGATCGGAGCGCAGCCTCGCTGCTGCGTTGGTCTCTTCAATATTGGCGGATGTGAGACATATTAAGTTTGGGTTTCATAACAGCGTTTATGAGTCATAGATAGAGGTCAGAGCCTTTCACATTCAGACTGAAAATATAACAGATTAACCACGAAAACACACGCATGCATACGCACACACGCGCGCTGGCTGACCCGGTCAGTGGTGTTTCCCTACACACACAGACACACAGACATTTGATATTGTGGCTGCTTTAAATGTTTTGATCTCTACTTGTCAATCTGAACTACAGATCGACATCAATGATTTGTCAGATTAAGTTGAAAAGTTTAAGGATGCTCTGTGTTTTGCCTTTCTAATCTCACCTTCATGAATATTCTGTTTTACATCTCTTTTGTTTTCCCAACTGTTTTCCTTTTTTCTTTCTTTTTTTTGGTATAGCATTGTGAGCATCTTTCATAACATCAAATAAACTAAAACAAAAAAAAAACATCTCTGCTCTGATACTATGAACCACCCACTCACTGATTCACACTCTGCTTGTCTGGCTGTTTTTTTTCATTGTTTTATCTCTTCATTATTTCATTTTCTCAGAATGAAACTTCTGATGGGATTTTTGTTTGTTATCTGAAAAAGGATTTTTTTTTCCCACTGTAACCGTCACATCGCATTTCAGTTTCTCAAAAACATGTATGTGACTCAGTATGGTTTTCATTTGTTTGCTTTTCTATCACATTTTCAGCGTTTGTCTAAAGATTCAAAATGAAAGAATGAATCAATCATGGGAACAAAGTATTGGGCTGTGTGACGTTTTTGGCGTAGTGGCCACAGTCTGAACTGCAGGTCGGGTGATGCCATGCGGCCAAAATTTCTTCGTTTCAGACTCATTTGATGTGTGTGTGAGTGGGCATATGTTACAGTGAATTTATCACTATACATCCACTGAATTGAGTCCCTTAGTGGTTTCTGTAAATGTTACCCGTCATTTTTCAGATACCTTTTGTTCAGAAGTTTTAACAGTGTTTTCATGCCTAAACCCCCAACCACACATAAAGCTGCAGACCCCTGTTTGATGCATTTTACTGTGTTATTAAAGCCAGTGTGTTTTCTGCTCCCTGTTTCAGGACACTCTCCCAGCCCCTCTAGCACGCGGGCACGAAACGCAGCAGGGGTCATGCAGGCGGAGGAAATCGGACAACACCTCCGGCGCATTGGGGACGACTATAACAGAATGCTGCTACTACGGGTCAGTGATCCCAGATGCTGTTTGTGTGTCAGTCTGCATTTGTGTGCGAGAGAGAAGGGATCCGCGTACAAAGAGTAACCACCAGCGACCACATTTACTGAGTTTTCTCGTGAAAAGCCCTGAACACTCAACAGCTGCAGCAGGAGCAGCTGATTGGCTGACAGAAGGAGACTGTGGTTAGCTGACAGATGTAAAGAAGTTTTTATCAAATCCATCATCATTTTGTTGTCTTTATTGTTACTGTTGGGGTAATTTATCTCATCGAGTCCCATCTAGATATGACTGTGTGAGTGTGCAGAATCACCTTTTCTTCAAACATGATTGACTAATATCACTGTTTCATTACATTTCCGTCTGTAACACAGATATCAAAACAAACCCCAAACCGAGTCAAAACAGTGGCTGTTGAACGGATGCTGCTGAAAATGAGAAATGTGCTCAGCAGGGCAAGAAATGAAAGAGGGGTGTGGAGAGGCCCAAAATGCCCCAAAATGCTGCCGCGGGTGATCGTGGGAGCCTGTGACCAGCTGGTTATTTCCAGTGCGCTTGGGGTGACAAAGGCGAAATGACTCTCGATCAGAAAATAACCAAGCAGACTGCCCGAAGCTGCAAAAAAACAGATGCCACAGTAAAAAAACATCCCAAAACAAATAACAAGAAAACAGCCATATGGTATGAGGGGGAGTGGGGGGGGGGGGGGGGGG
The DNA here is from genome assembly GCA_037176925.1 of Amniataba percoides. Lineage (NCBI taxonomy): Eukaryota > Metazoa > Chordata > Actinopteri > Centrarchiformes > Terapontidae > Amniataba > Amniataba percoides. The sequence goes on from JBAJHX010000033.1 coordinate 17,884,472, forward strand.
GGGGGGGGGGGGGGGGGGGGGGGGGGGGGGGGGGGGGGGGG
>JBAJHX010000033.1:17884612-17940033 GCA_037176925.1 Amniataba percoides
CCGGAGTAGGAGGGGGGGGGGGGGGGTGAGAGGTGGGTTTTTCCGGGTGGAAAAAAGCCAGGGGATAGAACCCCCCCCCCCCCCCCCCCCCCCCCCCCACTCCCCAAAAAAAAAAAAAAGCTCGGCAGTGGAGAAGCAGAAAACGGACTTGTTGAGCAGCGTTCAGTCTCCTCGGCAGAGCCCTCAGTCAGTTTCCAGCAGTGGGAGAGAAAGAAAAACAAAACTTAGTGGTACAACTTGGGGTTTTTAAATGTGGTAAGAACCAAAGAGGCTCATTGACTCCTCGCATTATAAAAGCACAGCTTATTTGCTCAGCCGCAGTAGCAGCAGTTAGCTGATTGTTTCTTGGCTGGCCAGCTGAGGTTCTGATATACGTGGAGGTGTTTGTGAACGCTGACTCTTACTTGGCAGACGAGAACATCAAGTTATTTAGCTTATGAATATTAAATGTAATTGCTGATTGATTGAAAGTCATTTCTGGAGTCTATAATTGCAGAAGTTAAAAGCTCGTAATGCAATGCAGATTTATTATTAAAGGTTCCTTGTGGAGTTTTGGGCCACTAGTAATGCTGTGGAGGAATATATTTAATATATTTATATGTAAGTTAGTACTGTTTGTGTGTGACTGTGATACACATTCCTGCCACTGTGTTCACACTTTTCACCGTTACTGAAGAGCGGTGATTTTAAGGAAGAAGACTGCAACCTACAGCCTAGCAAATATGAATGTAAACATGCTACAGTATACAAAAAAAAAGTAAATGGGTTTGCAGATTTAAGAGAATGTTTTGCCACTTTTTTGACATCGCACGAGTGATCCACTTCATTTAATAAGCTCTGATTATGTTATGAAATGACGGTTTGACTGAAGAGATAATCGCATTATGACAGAGAATATAAATCCTCTGAAAGGTGCAGTCTGCCCGTCAGTCAGTCAGACAGGGTGTGTGTTGTTGAGTTGCAATAAGAGTTCATTTCCTCTTGGCTTACGTTTCCTTGGCAACATTTCTGCATGTTGCATCATCGCAGTTTTATTTACTCCTCTATCAAAGAGCTGACTGGAGCTCTGGGAAGTTGGAGAGGAAAGGGGGCGATGGAGGGGGGTGGGGATCAGAGCTGGTTTGAATTCACTTTAATCTCATCAGAGAAATGGATTTAAAAAATAAAAGTCAAGAACAGGCATGACAGGACTGTTACATCCCAGTGAGGAGCTTAAAATGCTCCCTTGGTGTCAAAAGCTTAGCAGCAATAAGCTACAACTCTCCAACTGAGCAGGCTGATTAGTCTGAAATGTTCTTCTCCCATCGCGTTTAACCTTCTGGGTGCTAATGAGAGTCAAACAGGAAGACAGTTAACTCTTTCTGCCCTCTTGCTTCTGCATTTTCCTCTCAAGCACAAACGCATCCTTGACCACAAAACCACAAAAGTCCCTACGGGGATCTTATTTGAGTGCAGTGGTTCCAGCAGCAATCACACTGCTCGCAAATCCATCATCAGTTACTCGCCCGAATTTCAGGTTTTGGTTATGATCGCTGTCTTTTTTTCTGCCCTCTGGATGATCAGAGGTACAGTCATCGCACTCCTCCAACTTTTCACCAAGTCAGGCGAGTTTAACGGCTAACAGCAGTATCACTCAGTGCATCTGGGAAAAATGAATTCAAGCCGTATTTGAAGAATCCCACGAGTTGGGATGAGGTAAGTGCCAAGAGTCATGCAAAGTAAGACTGGTGCGGCCTTCACAGCCGGAGAAATATGTGCGAACGTGATGAGCGGACGCTGTGACTCAGCACCCAGTCACACAATGAGAAAGAGAGACAGGAAGAGAAGTGTGCGTGTTTGTGAACGTCTTTGTGGAAAGACCTCTGCAAACGTGGGCGCAGAATTATCCAGTGTGTGTGTGTGTGTGTGTGTGTGTGTGTGTGTGTGAGCATGTGTTTGCTGAACGCCGTCGAACACTGAGGAGGCAGAGAAAAGAGGAACGTGGAGGCTTGTTCCCTGTTCTCTTGCCAGGTGTTGGTGTTGCTGTGGACAAGTGCACATACATGGTTACGCATGATTTCACAACCACAGTGGCAGAAGATGTTTTTCAGGTTTTCAAGATACTTACTCATCAGTATAGAAAGAAACGTGTTTTTTTTTTTTCCTTTCTGAAACAAACATGAGCATTAGTGCGGTTTGTTCAGCCAAGAATGCACCAATGATTGCATAAGTTAATAACTGGACAGTCTTAATCCCAATATAACCATTATTGCACAAAATTAACATAAAGTACGGCTGAAGCAGGCCAGAACACTTTAGAGATCCGAGTTTAAATTCCCAATAGTGGCTGAACGCAGCGGCGCTCATGAGTGGGAAGCCAGTGAGGGATTGTGCTCTCGTCAGTCTACTTGAAACTCCTGCTGGTGTTTTATGGTGCCTGTAAAGAAGGGGTGGGATCTTGGAAGAATAAAGTGAATCTACAAATGTTTCACTTCCTCGTTGGAGGGTAAAGAGAAGCGGTGGGTGTAATTGGGGTTGTCTGTTTTCTGCACTAGCTAACAGAAGCAATTACAACATTACAGGAGTCTGGTTCAGTCTGAAAACGACGGAAGGACAGAGAAATACCAGCTGTGTTTGACAATTTTGCAGCTGCTTTTGTCCTGTTTGAGAAAATAAACCATTTTATCCTCTGATCCCATACATGTTTAAGATCCCTAATCGCCTAAATCTGATGTGATCATACCGGTTGCATAGCAGGCGAATTGACTCTAAGTGATATTTTCCCCACCAACCACCAGAGTCCTTTCAAGTGATCATGTTTGATCCTTCACCTTAGACCAGATTGCCCTCAAGAGTGACCCTACCAGGAAGCTGCATCAGACCCAGGCACACTGGAGGATAAGATCTCTCAACTTAAATTAGAGAGTTGAAAGATCTGAGAGGAACTCAAGAAAGCCATGAACTTCACACTGTCATCAACAGGCCCCGCAGGATGGTTAATCATCATGAATCATATCTGGCTGGGCAGGACGGGGGTAGATTGGGGGTGATTCAGGCTCCTGATATGGCCCAACCCATAGACTGGAAACTGTTAGCCTTGAGAAGAAATGTAAGTTCTTAACGTCATGGGCACCTTTCCATCATCAAATAAGCCCAACTAGACAGGGAGGCACACATCAAATTGAACATAAAATGATCCATTTAATAAATAATATGAGGCTGTTTTTAGATTAGCTGAACATTTATTAGCAGGTTGTGGTTGTGAACCCTAACAAGTTCCCACATAATCACCAACTTATCATTACATTACTGTTGGGAGAGTGAGCTGCCAGAAGGTCTTCAGTGTTGACAAAAGAGCTTTATTCGGTTTCATTGCCTGAGGGCGTCGGCCAAGAGGCAGGGCTGCATCACTTCAGGCTGTAGAGGCTGTAAAATGACTCACATCATCATCTGAGAAACACTCGCACACAAACGCACAGGTGTTTCCTCTCACTTCACTTTATTGAGAAATTAGCAAAGTACTTTTTGAAAAATACTTTTACATACAAACCAAACTGGGGTGATTCATTGTTTGTCAGGCAAACATGCACATCGGTGTGTAATCACTGATAAAATGACAAGTAATTATTTGTTTTTCGGTAGTCTGCTTCTCTCCCTCATGTAATCCAGCCTCTCTCTCTCTCTCTCTCTCTCTCTCTCTCTCTCTCTCTCTCTCTCTCTCTCTCTCTCCTCCCTTCAACCCCACTGTCTCAGTTAAACATTTACACAATGTGTGCGTGATTATGTGTGCGTGTTTGTTTTCAAACATCTGTAAACGTGCTCAGTATGGTGAGTGTGTGTGTGTGTGTGTGTGTGTGTGTGTGTGTGTGTCCATGTCTGTGTGTGTATCTGTGTGTGTGCGAGAGACGAGCTAGTGTCCGTGACAGTGTAGATTCATTATGGCTCAGCCCTGTGGTTAAAGAACTCTTGGGGAGTAAAGCACAAGGTCTAATTATCCTGCCAAAACACACATAGACACACACACAAACACACACACACATACTCAAACAAACTCCAGCACACACTTTGTCATCTTTCAGAGGGAGGTAAAGCCCTTTGTCCTGAAGACAGAAATAACTCTGAGGAACATTGTGGAGAAGTCGGGTGTCACTGGCTGGCTGCTAGTGTTTTTTGTTTGTGTGTGCTCGAGTGTGCGTGAAAGACAAAGAGCGGGAGCTGGACATTATTTTTAACCCTTATTGAACCACGTGTTAAAAGTGCATTTCTACTTGCATTAGCATTAGCGGAGTGCAGCATTCACCTGTTTGTAGTCTGCAAGCTGAACTATTTTATTGAGCGCTTGTCCTGAATTGAGTGAGGAGTTCAAGGTCACTTGTGTGCCAATTGAAACACTTGCACGTTTTATGTCGCCATCACTACAGTTGTTTGTTTTTGTCCATAGTTTAGCCTCCTGATGACCCCTTATTGCACAATTTCCGACAAAAAGCACCTTTTAAACTGTGCTCACATAATGGTGATCAGTATGCAGCATGTTCATTTTTAAACTGAAGCCACCCACTTTCCTTTCTGTGGTGTTGTGTCAGTGTCGTGTGCTCTAGACGTGCATCCTTCACTTCCCTTCCCTCCTGAGGTGGTGGGATTTCCTTAACTCTACATCCATGAAGTGTCTTGTTTGCATTTTAAAACACTGCATTGCAGCGTGAGATAGAAAGAAGCTTGCAGGAGAATTTTTGTCACAACTTGATCACGGAAAAGGACGAAAGAGATGAGCAATAACAGGATGTAGTAATAGAGATAACTTGTAATGAAGGTCATTCACTCAGATTTCAGAGATCACTAATGCAGCATCTTTGTGTTGCGTGGGTTTGCACATAAAGGACTGTGCAGGAAGATATATAAATGTAGAAAAATGGACGTGAGATTACTTTTTGTGTGTATTTTCACTTTTTATGCATGTTTCAACTACAATAAATCACCTGGAAAGGCTTCAAGTGGTAAAGCTTTCGGTTTGAGGAGGTTTGCATAGTTAGAAGCATTGAAGGGGAAGAGTGAGAAAGATCAAGAGATAACACAACAAAGCCTGAGTCAGTTTGTACTGTGTGTGCATGTACTAGTTTGGTGTTTGTGTGTGTGTTCTTGTAAGTGTAGCTTTGTTTAGAGAGCTATTTTTGAGATGCAGCATAGTAAGTTGTGGTGACCGAACAAAATCACATGAGTTCTTTGGAACGGACTGACTCAATGTTTCCACTGTGAAAAGAAAGAGACAAGAAGAGGAGCAAGAGGACATATTTGAAATCCTCTGCATCAGAAATGTGCCTTCTCAGGGCAGAAGCAAAATAAACATATGCAAAACGTATGAGACTGAGGACATTCATTTATATATAAAAAAAAACATCAGCTTTTGTATTCTTGCATCATTTGATTTCATCTGATTTCATCCATTGATTTTCCAGGTTTTCTGATGAACAGGGTTGTCCATTGTCTTCCAGTATTTGAAATGCAAATAGAATTTTTAAGTCTTTGATATGATGTATTCAGGAGCCGATGGGAAAATCATACATTGTTAGCTAAGTTGTCCAATTCACTCATAGGTTTTTATGTATTGTTTTACTTGCTTTGATTTAGAACAGGATTGATTTCTGCAGGGCATGAATGGAAATCTCGAGTTTACCACTAACATTTGAACTCATCACACCACAAGACTTTTAAAATTTTCTGCTTCTAACTGCAGCAACAATATAGCTGATGTCAAATAAAGGCGGCATGATAATGTTGTATTTATATACCTGCTGTATACCAAGTTTCAGCTGAAAAGAATAAAAGTCAATGACAGCCTGAAATGCAGGAGAAACCATCAATATATAAAACATATAATACATACTGGATATGTATTACTTAATTGGTAATTGGGATAAAACATGCTATCATAACCATGCTCATGCTTTAAAGTAGATCTGCAGATAAGTTTTCTGTTAGTTAGATTGGTTGGCTGACTGACTGTGTGGTCTTTTCATTGGTGCACTGATTTGCTGCCTGACTGCTGGATTTTCTGGTTGACTGATTATCAAGTAAGTCGCTTGGCTGACTGCCCACTTGTTTTTTTTTTCTCTTGCATTTTGGATGTGTTGCTTTTTGCTTCTTTTTTTTCGCATCTTCATCAATCTGTTGGCATGTAGCAAGTGTGTGCACATCAGTGTGCAAGTACTACTGAACATGGTGGTTCCCGTGTTTGTGTGTGTGCCAGTTGAAGTACTTGCTAGAAACCTGCAGACTTGCAGAGGCAGCATGAAAATGATTTGTGGCAGCAGGTTTTCTATTCTCAGATGATGGAAGGGGTCATCTGAGGTAAGAGTTTAAATGAGGTAGCTATTAGAAGATTATCCATGTGTGTCTGTGCGCGCATGTGTGTGTGTATTTCCTTTTCTGTAATCCTGAGGTATAAGGTTGAATATCAAGAGTGTTTGGTGAAGCTGGGTTTGGCTTCATCTCAGACTCTCAGCCTGCAGTTGCTGCAGCTGACATCTGCTTCTGATTGCAGCAGAAATCAAACCTCTCATCCTGACTGTGAAATACGACCAATCACCCAAAGAAAAGACTGGCCCTATTGTATACATGGTGTTTTTAATCTTAGGTAATTATTTGCATTCCCAGAAAACTTGATTTACTGTAACCTCTCTAGCATCACTGTTTGCATTTCAATTAAACAAACAAGATGCTACATGTTAATTTGTGAGTTTTTGAGGTGCTGGTAGCCGCTTCTCTGGAGAAAGGCAATCATTATCGTTAACTAAGCTAGCTGCCTTTTTGTTTGGCTTCATGAATATGACATGATATCAGTCTGCTCACCTGCCACGTCCTCCTGTTTTGTTGCCATTGACAGTTTCTCCTGTGCTTTGATTAACTGCTGGCATCAAATGTACATTTTTCCTGTGACTTCCTGTGTGGATGCATCCTGGCAGGTTGCATTTTGGGTCAGAACATCGGATACATACTCTTTGCAACCATACAGTCACATGAAAATGACTAAAACAGCTGACTATTCCCTTTCGTAGTTACATATCAGGCATTTAGACATCAACAGATCAACAAATCAAGCTTGTAATAATGAAACAAGCTTTCAGTAAGCATGCTTTTTTCACTTGGGACTTATAAATCTGCCAACATTGTCTCTTCCCTCACTCTCGCAAACTGCAGACCATATTGACAGTTAAATCATTACAGCGGTTCGTGAGGTGAGGAAAGAGCACAGAAACGCTGCCAACTTAAAAACCACAAAGCTTGCATCTGTCCTCCAAAGCTGCTCTGAGGAGAGACAAGTCTCTAATATGCACCATGATAAACACTGCTGCCAGCAAATTAACATTAATAACAATAATTGTAAAGTTTTCACAACAGAAAGGCATAATTAGGTATTTAAAGGCCAGAAATGGTGTAACCTGAGAAAATAAATCACTGAAGGAAAATTGTATCCCTTCACTATTTTTACCAAAGTTGCTCTTGAGTTGAAAATCTACTACAACTTTCTACTCAGAGGAAAAGAAGCTGAAGCTCTAATCTGTGATGTCAAAGACAAACTTTAGAGATTGTGTGCTGCCAAAAGAAAAGAGAGGCTGAGCTGATGGGTGTTCACTTGAGCTTTTACACCCACACACGTTTTGATTTATGACAATGGCAGAAGTTCGGGTTTTGGAGATGAAACCAAATCCCCAAAAAATCAATGTTTGGAGAGTTTGCTTCTTCATTTCACTGCCAAACACAACAGTCCCTTGACGACATTCGGGGAAATGGAGACTCAGTTTTAGCTGCAGTGAACAGAGCTCCACAGTCTCTGCAGCTCTTTCAGCTACTTCCTACATTGCTGTCTCCTCAAATGTTGATTTAAAGCTTGAAAGTTCATATGGAAATTCCCTTGAAAGAAGAACGTCAGAATTATGAGTTTTTCCAGATGTGTATATGGTGAATTGTGTATTTTTTTGTCAAAATAATTAGGCAATCCAGTTTTCATGATAGATTTAATTTAATTCTCCAACTAATAAAATGAGGTTAAGACCCTACCGCAACTCCATCATGTCTGTAAGGCAGCACAATGGTGCTTTGAACTAAATGCTAATTAGTCAGATGACTAATGTACTCACTGCAATATGCTGTGCTAATATATCACCATTTTAGTTTTGTGTGTTAGCATTCTGACATTTAAGACATTGGCACAGCTCAGGCTAATGTGAATGTCATTAGTTTTGCAGGTATTTGGCCATAAACTACTGGTGTACTAACGATCACCTGATTTCTTACAATTTGTCCTACGAAGGACATGAATATCTGTACCCAATTTCATGATAAACCATCCAAAAGTTGTGGAGATGTTTCATTTTGCACCAAAGCAGTGTACTAGCCAACCAACCAACCGCTAGCACGGCTAAATCATTTTGTCATGATTGTTATGGCCTGAAAGTAGTAGTAAAGTAGTGAAACCTAAACCTAAAAGTATGGTGACATACTCTGTGTGTAATTGTGTTATTCCCTCCTATTGCCACTACAATGTTGCTTCTGTTTAAAGAGGAACAGAAATTTGTGCGATTGGTCGTGTCCAGGTTGTTGAATCTTTAATATCTTGTGGTCCAGATGTTACTTGAAGGTTACATTAACCATACATGACATCAAATGAGCCTCTGTGTGCCATAACCCAATATGTGGTTTGGATGCATCGCTTTGTGGTCTATTTTCAGCTACGATGTCCTTTCTACGATGGATTTCTTTCTGTATGAGTCTCCGTGAATCCACCAGGCTCGTTTAACTGGGCAGGAACAGGATGTTGGGGTCAACTCTTGGTGAAATCAGTCTTCTTGCAGCTCTTTGGTCATCTCTGAGTCAGACGCAAAATTAGAAGCAGACTGATTCATTACAGGGTTAACTAGTCTTCCCCTCACCTGTTTCCTCCTCTGGCATTAGGGGTTTCTGTGGTTTTTGGCTCACTTTTCGAATCAAACCACACGGCTTTGATATTCCTCCCTCTCCCTCTCCCGTCCGTAAAGATCCTGTTTTTCATAGTGCAGTCTCGCCCGGGGCAAAAAGCTTATTCTGTTGCCAGTTGGTGTCTGGATGGTATTGTACAGTCCATCCGGCTGTGTTTGAAGGGCGTCATGCCGAAACAGGACATCCATCTTCTCGCGGAAAAACTGATTCCTGCCCTCGTAAATTCTTTAGTTATTCTTGTAAGTGCTCCAGTTAGAGTGTAAGGTTTCCTTTTTAAAACTTTTATTTATTAGAGCAGTACTAGCTGTGGATGGATCGCTCTTATTCATATTCACACTCCTCCAAGGTTTCACACCTGAGAGCTGCGCACTGCAACCAAAGCTGTATACTGTCAGCCTTTTTGTGCTTTCACCATAACTTAATCAATTTGACAAATTCTCAGTGAATCCTGTGCTTTAATAGGTTTAAACTTGAGCTAATGGAGAAAGTAATCAAAAGTGGTATAAGCAAAGTTATCTAATTTTTCAAGTAATTTATTGAGGAGGTCTTCACACATCTTTCCATCCACGAGGAAATGTGCTCTCTCTTCTGCCAATCAGGCAGATGTGCCATCAATGTAAAGCCAGTGCTGCGATGGACTGAGGCCTTGGCGCGTGGTTTTACAATGCAGGAGTGGAGAACAGAGAAGAAACTGAACACCTGTTTCAGTCAAGAGCGTGCCAAGTGTGTTGGACGACTGCGGGAACGTGTTCAAAATAGCAAGAGGCAGGAAAGATAAAAATGTGAATGAAGTTTTTAGGGTCCAAACATAAAATACAGGAGATGATTTTGCTTATTAGTTCAGTTCTCTCCATGAAGATGATGTAATGGCTGAAGACTGTACAGCATAGGGCAGCCCAGGATTTGATCTTTTGTCTCTAACACAACCTGGCACAATCTCAGAGTGAATCCAGCCAGACTCAGCTTGACTCGCGCCAGCTTTCTGTGAACTTAGCTTTCATTGGCTGTTGCTTATGAATGAGCCTCCAATCGGAGTTTAAAGAATGGGAGGTCACGCCATTGATGCTTGAATGCCTCATTTATCCTCTTTGTCATTCAGAGCTGACTCTCTATGATCCAGTAGTAAGGTGAGGGGAAATCCACGAATATTTACACACAAATGTCACTTAACTCACCATGGAGAGTACTATTCAGCCTGGGAAAACAATTGTTTCGTCATCCATGTCATGAGGGTGAAAGGTGATTTCCAGCATGTAAAAAAGACATGAATGAATGGAGTTATCTTGAATTAGGATTGGGATTTTCAATACGTGACACTTGCATTATGGGAAATTAAGGATCCTCTCTTTTTATGCCTCCCTACTTGCATGGACAGAAGCATAATGTTATTCTGGTGACCACAAAATCTTCATTTCATTTGGCCATAACACAAGAAGCAATTTGCAAATTATAACAAAATTCAGCACAAATGTCTAACAGGATAAAATGATTAAGTGATGATATTTCGAAAGGTCAAAGGTCAGCTTCAGACAACCAAGAGTTCGGAAGCCTTCAATAAAATTTAAACATATAAACACACGTTGCACATGTGACGCAAGGGAATCACACCTGGAGATGGAGAGAGTAAAGAGTTGTGGCAGGATGTAGAGAGCTGTACTTACCTGCTTCCTGTGGATGTAAACATACACTATGGGTGTGTGTGTCTCTTTGATTTTAAATCATCAAGGAACCCCAGGGTGTTTACCTGAACATTTGATGTATATCCCAGCACACACTGAATGAATGCGGATGACTTGGAACTGGATATCAAGTTATATGATATCAAGTTTAGGCAAATAAAACTTACATGCCTTTCCACTTATTGCCTATATAAATACTTATACTTATCACTCTCCAAAAACATCAGCCACGTTCATATCTTATTTGTCAAACATATTGTTCAGCCTGAATGCAAAAAGTCATTTCTCCTTTATACTGTGTCAAAATATGTAATACAAAAATATAAAACTACTACAGGTGCAGCTTTGTGCAAGGTGCATTGAATCCAGATCATCATAGTTCAGAGATCATTGTCTCTCCTCATCTACCTCCCTTGACGTCACCATCCTTCCTGTTGGACGGTTTCTGTGTCAGACTTCTTCCATTTTTTAGTCATGTTTCCGCCCAACACTTTCCTGTAAGAGAAAGCATGTTTTTCTTTCAGTCCGGTTCAACCATGCTGTATATTTGTACCATATTTCTCATTAACACTCTCTCCTTTCTATTCCAGGGGGAGGCAGGCAGACAAGTGATTATCCCTCCAAACGTGCTGCCCCACATCCGCCAGGAGCCCACCATGCTGCTCTGCGTCGGTCTCCTGCTCCTTCTGATCGGGCGGATAATCTACTTGCAAGGCCAGGACCGCTCTCAGGTTTAGCCTTTGGAAAACCCAGCAGACGTAGCATTTGTCTTCAATAATGGACTATCATATCTTGAATCTTTTTTTTTTTTTTTTGTAAGAAGAACCAATTTTAACCCAGCTTCCTCCTTTTTTTCCAGTTGAGGAAGGAAACTTACGCTAACGCTAATATGTCTGGATTTTTGCTTTTCCGTCGCCGTTTTTCGCTCATGGCCTCTGAGCCTTTGCAATGCCACCAAAGAGACGGGACTTTGCACTCCTTTCCAGCACAGAGGCGCTCCTGTCACCTAAAAATGCCTCTGCGCAGAATGCCGCCTGTGGAAATCCAAATGTGCCTTGTACAGTTTCCTGTTTACTTTTTTAGCTTTTTATTGTACAGAGATTATGCGTTCCTTGCGTGATCAACTCTGCGGACCCAGGGGTTGTTAAAGTTCGTGGGTCCAGTCCACAGAATTTTCTCCTGTCTTGTCCCGGTTTAAGGCAGGGAAATTGATTTTGCACTCCTGTTACAGGATCCAGCATTCAACAGACTTGTGACCTGTGTGGGAACCAGCTGGGGCAGAATAATGATTTGTATCCAATATTTCTAAACTACTGTACCATTTAATGTTTCGGTTATCATGAGTTACACGTCTGCTGATGTCTACATTGTGCGTTAAGAAGAGGCAACTGGACACCAGCGTTCCCAGCCACAGAAATGAATTGTGCCCTGGTAATTGGAGTACTAAATGACAAAGGCTCAAGAGATCATTAAATGCCATCATATCCCGTACTGCAGACTTTTACATATGCTGCCTCATTTGGATGGGATTAATATTCTAGGGAGACGTGAGGGTAATAATAATTTGCTATAGTTCTCAGTGGCTCAACTCCTTATTCTGGGAGACAAATTTCCATGATTATGTTCGTTAACTGAGGTGATTAAACAAAATAATGGGAAAGCAGGCATTTGCTTAAAAAAAGGTACCAGCACTAAACAATTTTGTGTCTTGATAAACAAAATTAAGATTACCCAGCATCCCTCAGGGAAATTAACCCTGTCCAAATGTAGCTTGAATATCGTGTTTGTCTGCATTTATGGTGAAGCATTCATTTTGCTTTGTTTGTCACATTTCTATAACCTGGGTCAAGTTTTAACAGCAGTAGGTCTGCTACAGTTGTTCATAAATATGCAGTTGGGATTGTTGACCCTTTAAAGGTACTTAGATGAACCAATCCTGCAGGTAAAAACATGAGAAAAAAAATCTGTAAATTTCCAGTTTTCTAAACATTTATATAATAGAAATGTCTAATCTTGGATTATTGCTGAATTTATGTTTTATCATTTTTCGCATTATTCGTATTTTCTGACTACTATACAAGTTTTTGAACAGTAATTGGTGCACAATAGACATTAAATCACATGCATGTGTAAACTGAACCTACCCCAGCAGATTTTACCATCCGTATTGTTTAGTTTTACATAAAAAAACCCCGTCACCCATTGATAGTAGTAAGATGATACTGTACCAGCCTTCCAGTAATTGATACCCATCTTCCTCTGTATGGGAAAAAGCTGTGCTTTTCTGTAACCACTGGAGATTTAATGGTGAAGGTACATGACTGCCTCCCTTCTCACAAAAATCTTAACTTCAGAGATTCCCAGGTATTTCAGAATCACTTATCACAGAATAACATCTGTCTGATGAAGTACTAAAAGACAACAGTTTAAAAAAAAGCATTAAGGGGTCTCATTCACCTCTTTGCTCTGGTTGTATTCTGCATTAAAACAAACATTTTGCACACTGATAATCAAAATTACTTGTTACAAAGCTGTCCAGAAAACTCACAAACTCAAAAGAGCAAGATGACGAACAAAACTAAAAACGAAATCATGTCACTCTTTAAACCATTAAACAGTGTCATTTCCTGCTGTGTTGTTTACTCATCCTACGTTAAGATCCTGTTTAATCAAACAGGTCTGTCTTCTGCCGTTCTTTGTTTCAGCCTCTGGATTTACTATCAGCAGCCAGACCCACTGTAGTTGGCAAGTATTATTTTGTTGACAAGGTCATGTTATCCGTTTATTAGTGAAGTGATTCAGACCTGGCCAAGTCTCCTCACGCTTGCCAGGTCATTAAACACTCTCAGAGAGAAATTTCTGGACTACAACCAAACACAGAATCAGGCAGAGTCAAAGAGGTTTTTGTCACTGACTAGTTGGCAAACAATAATATATCAAACAGGTTTTGGATTAAGTACTTTTACTTCTATTTGTTAAGTCTTTAGGCCCATTGAAATTTACAGGTCAAGGGCTATGCATCTTTATCGGTTGTGTGAAAGTTAACCAGATGTGCATTTTCCAAACCAACCAGTTAATTTTCAGCATTGGAGCCATCTTTCTTTTAAAACCAAAGTATGTCGTTACAGCGGTTATTTTCTGCTTTCCAGCCTCTGGAGGCAGTAATGAGCTCATTATGGCTTGGTACACCAGAATAAGGCAAAAAATAAAGCACACACTATTCAAAAACTTCAAAAACAGGCCACACAAAGGTGACATTTATACTTTATCCATTTTTTTCCTCCAAACTATATTTTTCAGGTTTTATATGAGAAAAAACTTCAAGGATGACGACTAACTGGTCGGTTTGGTAAACATGCGTGTGGTTAACCATCCCACCTGTTAAAAAGCAGTGCACAGCCGTTTCCCTGAGCTTCTCTAAGGAACCATTTGGGGCGATTTCCCAAGCAGTGGATCAGTCTTGGTTTGTGTTGGCCATCTTCTACCCATCAAGTTACACAGTAGAAAACATCAAACATTGCTTTTTAAAAGTCCATGGATGCAATTTGAATGGGAACCAAAGATATTTGTGCAAAACTATTGATTTCTGTTTTTTTTTTTTTTGGTTTGCTTTGATTGATACCAACCAATCAACCGCAGAGAGTCTGCTTTAGCCTGACTGGAATAAAGATGGAAATGTAATTTGTTGATTTATGCTTGACAACATCAGTTAGAGTCAGAAAAGCCCTTCGTAAACACTTTGACTGAGATCTGAGTACGTTCAGTTTCAGGAGTCACTGGAAGTTCATCTGTTTCAAATCAAAGTTTCTGATAGCTGCACTGCAGAGTCTGTGTTGTTACACGTGTTGGATTCAGTTTTCCAAAACTAAAGTTTCACCACCGCTGCACGCTCCCTGTGAGGTTATTCAAACGAGTGCAGCAAATCAGAGCAGCAGCACAAGTAGTTTGTTGTAACACAATCGATAACCAAATTCATCTGAGTGTGTGTTGGAGCCAGGCTTGGATGTTTGAACAGTTGTGTCAACACAAATGCGTCACAGACTAAGTGTGATCCAGGTTTTCACCATCCCTAAACTCTCATTTCAGCTCCTCTGTCATCTGTGTAATCTCGTGTTGTAATAGTATTAAATTAGCCGTTCGGCCTTAAAGTTTCATTTTCAGTCTTCCCCCAGGGAGATGATGGATTGGCACCAGGCTGTCTGTTCAGCAACTGGAGTTTGTTGACATTTGTTCTTGTATGGATAATGTAAAGGGTGGCGACACGTGTGATTCACTTCATTGGATACATTCAGCAAAAGATGTAGAAATCCTTTAAAATAATTCAGCCCTCACATTCTCACAAAAAGGCACCAGTTGGAAATAATGGATCAGACGTCCAATTACGCAGATAAACAACAAGACAATAATTCACCAATAGATAAACTGGAGCAGAACCTTTGTATCAAGTGACTTCCAGCATTTCTTGTTAAAAAGTAAATCACATTGAGACTCCAAAGCCACAAAGAGTTGCAAAAGACTTCAAATGGATGCAAAATGACAACAAAAAAGACTAAAGGAGACTCAAAATGACACCAAGATACAAATCAACAGTGAAAATATGCATGCAGATGTAAAAAATGACCACAAAGAGCCTTAAAACTATCATAAAGTGTCACATATTGACAATAAAACACACCGAACACACCACCAAGAATCACAAAACAACCAATTGTCATCCTCCATTCTGGGGGTCTTAGTAGGAGATGTGAGAGGCCCTTTCATATGTCTGTGTCCAGGGGTCCATTGTGTCATAATAATCCCTGGCTGTAGGCTACTTACAGATAGCAATTAGTAATTGACATAATTTTATATCAGAGTATTTCTACTTCATTTGAGTTTCACTTATTACCTAAAAAGTAAACAAACAATATAAAGTATGTCATCACATTCAGTTTTAACCTCACTGTTTCACACTACTTTCTGTTTGTGTTTCCTCCTTCTCTGAATCCTACATGACAACATAACAAGAAACATTTCAGATTAGTGACATACAGTATCTTTTTTTTTTTTTTTTTTTTTTGGAAATGCACATTTCTCAGACTCCTCTGCGCCAAATCTACTCGCTGTGCTTTTCCTTCGCCGTGACACTGAGAGCGCTGAGAATGTTGATTTCTGATATTGTGCCATGTGAAACCTAAGACCTCATTTAGAAGTACTGTATTACAGCTGGAGTGTGAGAGGAGAGCGTGGCAGGGAGGAAACCGAAAGATGAATTACCGTCTTCTGAAACTGATATGGAAACCTGGTGATGTGTTGATTCACCGCCTATCTTTTTATAAGTGTCACAGTACAGAAACTGTTCTAGTCAACACTGCTGGAGCCGCTGTACTTGTTCAAGCTTTTAGGATTCATAAAACAAGATTCAAAGTCTATGATCTGTTAACAGGAAAAATATACATTTATACTCACAGTTTATCATTGCAACTGTTAAAAAGATGAAATACATTAAGTGTAGGGGACCCAGAGACACTGTGGTGTATTGTGCTTTGCTGCAAATGCTGTACAAAAATGCATCCATTGGAGTCTGCTTGTGCGACTCCAAATGACCCAGTACATCTGTAGCATCATGATGTCTTTTTTTGTTTATACTGTTATTGTACACTGAAAATATTGTAATTATACTGTTTTAATTTCTTTAAAATGCTTTAAATGCCTGTAAATAAAGCATTTACATCTTTTTACATAAAACCACTTGAGTGATTCATTAATTGCTTTTTTGTCAACAGAAACTTTATTGCTTTGAGAACAGGAAGTGAGGACAAAGGATAAACTTCATTTACATAATATGACCGCTGTGCAATAATTGGCGGTTTTGATAGTTTAAGTACACATTGCTGATGATTAACCATAAATAATTTTAATCTAAACATATGTTCTCCTCTTGTATCAAAAATGTGAATTAACTGAAATAACCTCAAATAATGAGGTCATATATGAGTCTTGGGCCAAATGAAAAAACAAACAGCCATTAATTCAAAATGTATTGAGACACACAGCAAATTTCCATCATGTTCTTCACTTCACAGAAAATAAACAGCTCTGCAGAGTTTTAACTATCTGATGATGCATGAAGTCTGCCGATACGCTGATGATGTTTCTGTGGAAACTTGAGTGAGCACTCAGCTGCACATTTCATTTGTCTCATAATTTCATACCACAGATGTAGTGGTTCTGAAGTGGTCTGGACATAAAAACAAGACATTTTCATTTGAATTAACTTGAAATTAATGAAACATATATGTGTACATAAAGGAACTGAGAAAAAAACAGCATTCACAGCACACAACTGTACTTCCACTGGGGGAATTATTTTATAAGAAGGCAGAATTTTCACTTGTGTTTTTATTTTGTGGTTTGATTTATGATGTGAACAAAACATAAGAATCCACTTTAACATGAACTAAATGTCCTCAGTTCACTAAGTATTTACTCAGAAGAAGAACTCAATATTTATTTAAAGCATTAAAGAAAGACACACAAAAGGTTTGCTTCTTTATGAGAGCAGCCGGCCCATCACTGGCCTTGCAGTTCAGTTCAGGTCATTGTACTTTGTCGGCATAAAAGTTCATTTAGGTGAAATGAGGACAGATTTTTTTATTTGCGTAACTTTGTCTGAGGCGGGCTCTCTCTTGTTTTTTTTCTTTCCCTTGTCCTCTCTGCATCTGTGTGTGTGTGTGTGTGAGAGAGAGAGAGAGTATATGAGTGTGTATTTGGGAGTGTCTGTGAGTGTGTGTGTGTGAGTTTGTGTTTGTGTGTGTGTTCATCTGCAGGACACGGAAAGTACGGTGCCTTCCACAGTTTGGCACAAACACATGCTCAGATAATTATACGTCTTCCACACACATACACACACTCATTAACACACACACACACGCACACACACACACGCACACACACAAACACTCAGCCACGCGCATAAATGGCTCTTGCTCACACACACACACACACACATTCACACACACACATTCACACACGTGCGTATGAGTCAGAACAGCAGTCCAGCAGGGTGAATTCCTCCATAGGCAGAGAAAGAGAGAAGTAAGTGTTTTAACTCTTTGTGGTTTCCAGGTGAGAGGACGAGACTCCAAATTTACTTTCTCGCAGCTGAAGTTTTATTTTTGTTCAAGTCCCGCTGGGATTAAATTGAACAATTATTTTCTGTTCATCACTCAGGTCAACATTTTTGTGGTTCAGAGAAAAGTATTTTTTCCAAAACACTCTTTGCATTTGTTGTTTTATGATAGCCAAGCCCTGTCTGCGCAGATAGGTAACCAAATAAATTCATTTTAAATGTGTCAGTACTTACTCAAACCATCACTGTAAATAATGATAACAATAACAAAGAACCAGACTACAACACCACCAAGGACAGGGTGTGAAACACAAACCATATTAACTTTATAGATGACATCTTTTTTCAGTAACCTTTTAACTTCAACCCCTATTTTCGCAGATTAAGTCAGTTTCAAAGCTAAATGGCTAACATGCTATTAATTCTAGCACATTAAATAGATCTCTTTGCTACAAAAAGGTCTTTATTCCTCAGTACTTATGCTAACACATCACGGCAACGTCATGTCTGTGATCAATGACACATGCACCTGCAAACCTGGCAACGCAGCATCTGCCACGAGGCCTCCAGGGGATCTCCAGCTTCACTATGCGGTAATTCAGTTGTAACTTATAATATGGCCTCTAAAGCACAATGTCAAATGTCCTGCTGGGTCTGATGCAGACATTATTTCAGTTTTGTTGCATATTCTCTTAATTATTTGTGTTTTGTCGAATGACCTCACCACAAAATCCAGGGTTTGCTTATAGAGGCTTTATCCTGAGGCTGAGCAGCTCATTTTTGTTCTCTGCAACATGTATCAGATATATACAGCCATATGTGTCAGACAAAGCAATATCATTAAGACATTGTGCTGTTCTGTTGAATTTAGTCATTTATGTGAAAGTGAGATCATAGTCATTCTCACTCATCCAGTAACGAGA
The DNA here is from genome assembly GCA_037176925.1 of Amniataba percoides. Lineage (NCBI taxonomy): Eukaryota > Metazoa > Chordata > Actinopteri > Centrarchiformes > Terapontidae > Amniataba > Amniataba percoides. The sequence continues at coordinate 17,903,278 of JBAJHX010000033.1, forward strand.
CACTGTCTGTCGTTAGGTCACACACCCCAGAAGAAATCTGTTGTTTCCTTTTTTCTTTCAGTTGTAAAACACATTTCTAGACCACAAAATGGCTGACGATTGTTATTTCAAACAGGGAAATGTGCAGTTTTTGACATTCTGGTAAACCCGAGATACGCAGTGTGTCGTTAAAGATAAGTTACCCACTTCCCAGCAGGATTTTTCTACCTGTGCTGTCTCACATATTGATACTGTTGATAGGAGCATGTGATTACACAGGAAGAGCATTTAATCCTGGCAGCACTTTGTGGTTTTCAAGTTTGGTTGCAGCTAACACCTGCCTGCTCCAAACTACCGTGAATTACTGTGTAAAGCACAGCAGGAACCAGGTGTGCACATAATTTCCTTTCACTCTCAACTTCACACACACACACACACACACACACACACACCACACACACACGCGTGTATGTGTTCCATTGCAGCAGCTCTGTCTTCTGTGTGTTTGCCATGTTGGGGCCAAGAGGAGACACATTCAGGATGCTGTGGTCAGAGACCTCCAGTCTATTCTCTTCCTCTATTGACTGCATTCAGCGTGTGTGCATTGTGAGCTGCCAGTGCTGTGGGAAGTATTCAGATCCTTCACTTGGATAAAAGTACAAATACTGTGATTTAAAAATAAGAAAAAAAAACAATTAAACATCCTGCACTGATAAATGAGTGGAAAGTGGAAATGTAGAGCAAAGAGCACTCATTAGCAGACTCATTGTGGCCTCATATATTTGTAGGCTGCATTTTAATGCCATATCTAGTTGAGGTGAAGCTAAACTTCAGTGTTTTCATTCAGTCTATGTGATGCTGATGTTTTGAATGTGAAAATGAGAAGAAGAACTTATCATCTGAACGGGCGTGTTTGACAGCAGCTGGCAGGCTGAGCACCGGCAGGGAAACAGAAACAAAAAACTGTAATGACACAAATAATAATAACTTTATTTACATAGACCCTTTTAAAGTGTTACAAAGTGCTTCACAGTGAAAACAAATACTAAATGTAGTTACAATCTAAGTAGTTAGTGGTGCACTTTTCTACAGTGAATGTTTGCTGCTTGACATGAGTCCACTCAGTGCATCTTGAGTTCATGTCTAGAAGTCAAAGTAAGAAGAAGACTTTAGCAGGAAAGCGAATACAGATTTTTGTTTGAGTCTGTGATTCTGTGTTGTGTAGCAGGATGCTCTGTACCAGTTTTATTTTTTGATATTATATCTTTCATGTTAAGTAACACAGAGTATAGTAGTGTCCCTTGGTTTGAGTTGTCATGTCAAGTTAGACTGACATCAGTCTAGTATGTTTTGTCATTTGTCCTGTATGGCAGACAGGTCTAAATACTACATAACCCATGAGCTTCGGCTGCCTTTGGAATTGAGAAAGAGCAATTACAAGGCATGAATCAGAGGCAGTGGTGAAATGAAAAATATTTGCTACAGCTGACAGCAAAATGCTGCATCATGCTTGTGGAATTCATCCACACATGACTAAGCTTTAAAAGCCAATTGATGTCCAGTTGTCAAGTTGTGTTTTCACTTTAATGCAGCTTGGGAATCTCAGTTAACATCTGCCTCAAAGGTTTTATATACATGAGCTTGCACCTTTGACTTTTAATGGAACAATCAGATATTTCTGAAGTTAGTTTTAATCTTTTATGCTGACGATTTAACCAGCAGAGTTGATGTTGATCCGAGCTGTGGAAATACTATGGGGAAAGTTATTTTTATAACAAGTGCACCTGAAATTTCTCCTCTTATTTAATGCAGACATAGTGTAATATAAAATATAAAATATGAATTAATTTGGATTTTTTCCAATTTCTCATGGAGGGCAAGGAGTTCACACCGCAGATGTTTATCTTGTAGCTGAAAAAAAACCCACAATATAATTTCAGTTGACTTAAAATTTTCATAATCAGAATATTTACACAAAACTGAACTCAAATGCATTTCATGTTTATTTCTACCACACAGTGACACACATGCAAACAGACACACCCGAATGTACAGTACAAACCGTCCCAAATATCCACAAATAACATACAAATACACTCACACACAGACAGCTCACAATGACGGCGAGAATACAACGTAACAAAGAACCATCCAGTAAGACCTGATGTGCTGCCGTCCCGATAACAAACTCCCACACGCACTCCAACACTCCCTCACTTCCTTGTGCCTCATGACAAACAGTCCGACTTGTGACAAACAGCTCGGCCCTCCCGACACAACAGATAGTATCTTCCACTGGATAATATTCTGTTTTTTAACTGAAGGTGGTATCAGCAGGGATTAGTGAGCCCCACACTGCTGCGAGCGTCACAAAGGTATCAGATCTCACCTGTTTATTATCAGCCAACGGCAGACACGTCCAAATATGGGGAAGCAGACGTTATGAAAAGCTTATGGGAATGCAAAATAGATGTTTGATTTCGGTTCGCCGGCGAACTTAAAGCGCATAGTTTTGATAGAAATCTGTCTGTTGGAGTGTGAACCAGAGTCCTGACAAATGCATCAACAGGCCGGTATTATCAGCTGGTGTCTGCTCAGCACCAGATAAACCAGAGTCAGAGTATTTATAGGCAGAAGAGGTTTCCATTTTATGTGACATTGCACTTTTATTCCACTTCACAGACTAATATTGAACTGTTTATTCCATTATTTCTGTTTTTCAGCTGCAGTAATTGGTTCATTTGAAGAAAAAGTTCAGATTTTTTTTCAACACTGCAATACTCAGTTGTAATTTCCTTGCACAACTCCAATCTAAGAGATCAGTTCCCCTTGTGTTTTTCTGTCAGCGTTTCCCCGGTGAGCTGCAGTGGATGAAGAACACCAACAGGAATATCTCACTGAAAAGACTGTAACTTTGGAGAATAACCTCTTGATTCTGATGTAGATGAAGATGTAGATGTGTAAGAAAGTCAACTCTTTTGATTATGTGGAAGAATAAACATGTTTTACAGGCTGCAGTGTATTTTTCTTTGTCTCATTTAAAGGTCATTATGTTGTATTAGTTTTATTATTTTTAATCCACTGACGTCTTCTGTTCACAGTTTACTGTTGTCTTATGTTTAGTGTTCCCTGCATCTTTAACAGTGATGTTTATTTTTCAGCTATCCTGCCCTGGTGCTCTTATAAATAAATGAGGGGTCATCGCCAATATCCAATATCAATATTTGTATTGGCCTAAAAAATGGAATAGACTAAGATATTTTTCCATCTGGTCCTATTTTCCAATTGTGAGAAAACTTCAACCTTAATTATGGCACAATGCTTATTATCCAACACAAAATTAAGATATAAATTTGACCAGAGACCAGAAAATATCTGAAGGCATGAATTTAGCAACACGATGGAAATTGAAGTAAAGTGACATCAGCTGAAAAAAAAAATGTATTGAAACTGCTGCAGTGGTGCAAAAAATATTAATAATATGAGAAGTGAGTGTAGTAATGAGTTGATGCAGACAATGTGCATGCAGTGTTAATTCTTAAAATAGATTTTAGAGTAGTTCTGCTTTTGAGATGGGTGCTTGGTGTTGAGAAGGATGACATGGCAGAGGCCACAGATTTCAACATTACATATATTATAATTGTTCTCTACAAGTTTTTTTTTTTAAATAAGAAACAGTGAAAGTATTTAAAACCATCCTTGACTGTATGTTAGTATGATAGTAGCCATGGCTGTATCATAAGTGCCTAAGATGGCTCCTGTTCAGTCCAGTAAAGACTGTTCGCTGGCGGATTTTTCACAAAAGTGTCTCGCTTCCAGGTTTATTTCCACAGCATGCAACTCACTGAAGTAGTGTTAATCCCATCATGCCTGAGTGAGTGAACTCATAGTGTACTCCATGGTGATGTCATTCAGGAAAAAAATGACAAAGCTTAAAACCCTAGTTGCGTGAACATATACAATACAAAAAGTAATAATTTATCATGGTTATAGCTGCAAGAGTCTCTTCGTCAATAGATTAACAGACATCTCTTGTTAGATAATGGTGTACATGGAAAATGCTTTTTGGGCCCCAGGGGGATTTTTTTTTTGTTGCAGTACCACTGGCGGCCACAGGAAAAAAGCTGGGTATAAACCAGGTCACATAATTTGTTGTGTGAGATATTTTATGAACTTTAATTTTAAAATATAAGTAATTATATTAATAAACAATACTGTTGACTAAATAATAAAAAGAAAATTGTGAAAAACAACTGTTCTTTCTCTGAAACAGCAAAAGATTATTTTATGCCTTAAAAGACACAGTGAAATTAAAAAATAAATTTGACTTCCTTCTTTCTTTATTTTTCTTTTTTTGCTATTTCCTAAACTACACCCACTTTTACGTGATCCAATCAAACTTTATAAATTATATATATCTAAATCTAAATTATATATATCTAAATCTAAGTATAGATTTAAATTTGCATATAAGTTAATCAGGTCCTCTTTTTTCACCATAGCAGCAGATCTGAAGATCACAGCAATTACATTTGAGGTAAGTCATTCTGCACCAGTATGTTTAAATGCTGATGTGATGCAGCCCTTAAGCTACTGGACAGATTGCAGTACACTCTCCTTAGAGGACACTGCGGTAATAAGAGGCAGTTGTCTGAGCAGGTGGAGGATCAGAAAGGGATATGAAATGACAACAGAAGCACAGCAAACCAAAGACCTCATGCATATTCAGAGAAAGTAAGGAACCTGCATCCCACACAGACGCAGACATACATACCACAACTTCTCACCCTAATTCTGAGAAAACAGAGCTACATTGCAACACTTAGTCATACTTTATATCTGGCATCAAAAAGAAAAGCACAGAAAGTAAAAGAAAGAGAAATAATATGTTTTATTATCTTTGTACTTTAGACATTTTTTTTGTAAGAGCAAGTGTCCATTTTCAGGAAGTAACCCTTTCCCTCTCTTGGGTGACATTAACAGGCCCTCTGTATAAATGGACCATGACACACGCACACGCACACGCACACACACGAAAGCAGAGTATGACCCTGGATGCCAATACTGTGAGTTGTTTGTAGGCCAGCTGGTTATTTGCATTTCCCCTGCAATATTTTCTCTGTGACATGTTTCCTTACACAGACGCTTACATCATGTGACCCTGCTCTCTTCTTTTCAAAAACGCATTCACGTCTCCTCATTAAAATGTAGAGTACTTCCTATGATATGTGATGTTCCTTTGAAGGGCGCTGCAAAGTTCCTCTTCTCTTTCTTCAGAAGGCTGTGGCTTTTTGAGAGAATAAATGTGTGTGTCCATGCACTTTCGGCGTATAAGCCTGTTTTTTTTTGTTGCATCAAAGCATCTCTATATATGAGAGCAGCACTGCAGTGTCGGGTGCAGCGTTGCAGCTCTTTGGCTCAGTGTTACATCAGCCTCAGTGAGGCAGATATGCAGCTCTGTAGCAGTTCAGACCGATGTATACCACCAGAGTCATCGAGTCAAATCAAGCCAGCTGCTCCAGAGTCAACCTAACAAGTCCAAGCTAAAGAGGGGACAGACCACAAGTGAACCAGAGTCAAGGAAATAAAACCAACCTAAACGACCCACAGCAAAGGAAAGCGGTGAAACGTACGAGAACAGACCGCCACAACCAATTTAACTCAAACTAGTCTAAACTAACTTGATATGCGCCGGAGACCACGCCGCTCTGCGAGACTAATCACAGCAACCCCAAGCAAAAGTGGCCTGGACAAAACATGTCAGAGTAAACCAAACCACAAAACACCAAAACACCCACTGCCAGGGAACCCAAACAGGATCCAGTTTAACAGCCAGATCAAATACGCCCAGCCCAACCTGGCCAAAATAATCAGGCTAACAATAAAAATAAAAAAAATTTTAAAAAGGCCCGTTAAAAGGCACAAACCGAACCAACAAGTCGGCAAACAAACCGAATAATAATTTTGCTCTTATACTGACCCAATGCTCAGCCAATAAAGTAATCAATCTACTGACTGGCCAGTTGACTTTGAAGCAGCTAAAAGGAATAGTTGGACATTTTTGGGAAATACTGCACATTTCTGGGCTTTTTTTGGTCACACGCTCAAAGAGGAGATTAATACCACTTTCATGTCTGTGTGGTGAATATGAAACTGAAGGTTGACACCACTGCAGTTGGTGACATTTTCTCACATACTGCGTCCTGCTGCTGTAAATACTCATGCCTCCATCAAATGTCAATTAATCTGTGGCTAAAAATAGTTAAAGTCACTCCTGTTTGAGTTTTGTTTGCTAAAACTACAGTGCCAAAACATTTTATAAAAGTAATTATCCTCTCAAATGACAAAAGCTGTATTTTCATGACCTGTTTTTTTTCAAATATCTATGAACAAATGGACTTGGGACTGAGAGCTAGTGCCAAAAGAAATTGGATAATAGGTGCAAAATTATTATTTATTTGATTTTTATTTATCACATCTGTCTGTTTCATGAGAAATTGGTTGAGAGAATTAGCTAATTTAGGGAATAATACTGATAAGTAGTCGGTCTGTATCAGCATCAGTATCACTATTAGACAAATGGAAACAACCGTCCCCATACAGTCTAACTATGGCGCCCATTGTGTCTGTTTACTTGCAACTTACTGTAAAAGGCAACTAACTGAACTGAGTTATTGGAAAGGATAAATTGTGTTTGACTGATACACTTCCTGTACTGGCTCTCTCATGCTCAACTTAACTTCCTGTTTACAGCTCCAACATCCCACAAACCCTTGCTCCTCTAATAGGAAATGCTACTCGCAGGCCCAAAGCCTGCAGCCAGCTGAGCTTGAGTGAGAAACTTATTGTCACGGCATTTCTGCTTTCCTGTGAGACTGAAGTGTGAATGTCTGGATCTTGCTCACGTTTGGGTTAAAAAGGTCAACAATGGGGGGGGAACTTTCAAGCTCATAGTCTGATTTGTGCATGTGTTACTTTGCAAAATAACAGACACAGTCAGCACAGCAGCATTTTCCTGTGACAGCCTTAAAAGTCTAATTTAGGTCATTTTAATTCTCTTTCACAGGACGAGACTCTTGTTTAATCCTCATGAAACCGAGACCTTCTGGAAAAAGTGGATATTTATGTATGTAAAACTGATATTTCTTTGTATTTGTCACTCATTTGCATTCTTTCTTCCTGGCACAACAATATGACGCTTAATTCAAACCCTTCCTCTAAACATTCCCCTCTTGCCTTCTTTTCTTTTTTTTTTGTGACAGGAGGAAGACAATGTGTGAATGCTCACCGTCACACAGGATCCTCTGTCTTCAGCAACAAAAAAAGAAAACAGCACATGGGGGATTTACACGGTAGGAATTCTTCACTTCACTAACATAGGATCAAAGTCACAGATGAAAAATGTGAAAGGTGTCACATCACCCGACAGCCGCGGGACATATTTATGTGAGCAGACAGGGTTTTATCTGCTTTAGGTCCAGGTCTTAATGAGTATTAATTTATATTAATGGCAAAGGCACCAGATGTACTCGGATCTCTAACGTTGTTTTGCAGGCTGGACTTTGATATTAGTGTTATGTTTAGCTTTTTTGAAGGTCTAATTTTATCAGATCTCTGATGCTCTGAGCTGCTTGTTCACACAGTCGCAAGTCTTTTTTTGTCTTCCTTTTCTGTCTACATACGCTGTGCCACTTTTTTTTTTTTTTTTTTTTTTTTTTAACTAAATGTGACGCACATGGTAAGTACCATGTGAGTCTGAGGGCAAAAGGGCATACATGCTTACATACAATCCAGGAAACCAGCCAGTTTACACCTGACAAATACAGAAGTGTTGATTACTAAATGTCACTTATCTGTTTTTAAGTTTGCACATTTGTCTTCTCACCAAACAACACTTAATTTATTTTTAGGCTTTGATGTCACTCAACCCAAAAAAAAAAAAAAAATTAAAATCCAAATGAAGAGTTTTGACTTTGCTTGGGGAAGTTTGGTGCTCAGCCTGTGCTGCTGCTGCCTCTGTGCCCTCGGGGTTAATGACAGGTTTGTCTCACACAACATATAATTGCTGGCAGTTAGCAGAGCAAACACGTCATTGAGTGACTCACGGTGAGATTCAGCGTTAGTCTGTCTCATGATATTCCCCCAAACAAAAGAAGCTGTTATTCCTCTTTGGCTGAAGAAGAAGTTAAATGGCTCCTATTAAAAAAGATATTAGAAACATTTCGGGAGTTTGTTTTCAAATACTGTCTGGTGTTAAGATAAAGATGGCGTGTGTTTTTAGGGAATTGAAGTTCGTCCAGAGTTGAATTGAATCGCTTAAATGGAAAGAATGTGAAGACTAAGTGGTGGAGTACATTGAATGTATCACTGTGTGACGACACTTCTTAGTCAGACAGGACACCAGATTGAAATGACTGATGTCATGTTCTTTCCATTTTTCTTTGGATTTTGGTGGTTTTAGCAACCATGAAAATTTTTCTACAGTAAAACTCTAAAAAAAAAGGGTAAATAATTTTATATTTCCGATCCAGACTTGAATTCCTGGAAGCGTGGAGAAGGATTTCAAACCATTTAAAATTTGACATTGTGAAATAAATTGACAGTCAATTTATTTGCACAGATTTTGTGATTACAGCTGCACACTGGTGCAAAAAGCAGTGTTTAAGTATGATTAATGGTGCAAAAGTCTACCCCTGGTTGCACTGATAGCATTAGTAGCACAATGTGAAATGGCTCCTGTATGGTCTCCACCTTGCACAGTTAATTTAACCTCCATTACTTCCACTAAATCTGACTAAATGTTGTGTGACAATCGAAATCAGGGAAAAAAGTCAGAGGGATGCAATATTAACTGAAGTGCTGCTTCATTAGGATGTATTTTTGATAGTTTAAGGCAACAGGGCCAAACAAAATAAGGTCCAGCTATGATGCATTTTCTTATTTCTCTGAAACTGGTTTTAAAATTAAACAACTTTATCACAGAAAATACCATTTTAACAATGTCTCAACTGTAATGTTAAATAAAAAATAGTACAAATGACTTTATGTTGAGCTGAATATAGTTGACCCTGTCGTGACTCTTGGCCCATCGCTATAATGAATAATGATGAACTTAATTTTAGGAAAGTAACAAGTGACCTTTAACAAGAAGGAAGGATAGATAATCTCACTATATGTGCAGCTGTGGTTTAGCTGTAACATACTTTGAGGTTTGTCATCACAAGACTTCCTCCCCCCCTTTGCCATGTGCCTCATCACGCCACTCTGCAGTATTTCATCAGCCATTTGACTCACTGGAAAACTGTAAAGCAGACAAATAGATCTAATCTCTGTGAAGCCCTGAAAGACCTTTTAAACCCTACTTAAGTTTAAAAAAAATCAGGTGCTGTTGCAAAAACTCCACCACAGGTTTCAGAATCAAAAGGTTTCACGTCTTCAAAAACAAAGATATCAAAGCTGCTCCACCACCTCAGGCGACTTAACAGCCTCACGCTCCTGAAATTGATTTTTCTCGCTCAACTCTGGGGAAAATGATGTGAGATACACTTGACTAAAGTGAGAAGTTGAAAGGCTCGTGCAGCATCCTTGATAAGATTTTCATTTGCAGCTTTTATTTGTTCTGGACGTACAGAATTGCTTTGAGGGTCCCGTGTTGCAGAGCGTTGCGTTCTGTTGTGCTGTTGTCATTAGTTGGATCACATCAGGTTGCTTTGTCTCGCGTTATTTTGTGCTGAGTGCTAAAAATGAGTAACAGGCAGACAATCTCAGACTTGGAGTCTGGAATTTTTTTCAGAAATTCTGGGTCACTTATTTAATGTGGGTGTGGAGTTTAAAAGATCTGCAAGTTCAATAAGAAAGGTTGTTTCTCACCTCCTGTGCTGCATTATGGGAAAGACGTATTCATTCACTTTGGGGGGCTTGACCCATACTAAGACTAATAAAAATCTTATGCCTATCTACTTCTTTTATTCACTATAAAACCTCCATCTTTTTATGGAAGTGCAACTCTCAAATGCCTCTTTGAATATTTCTTAAAGAAGCTTTGTAAGCTTGTTTTTTTTGGTGTAGTCATCTGGATCGGTGAGTCACAAGATGAAACTGCACTAACATGACACTATTACAAGAATGAAGTCACATTTATAAAGAATTTGAGTAAGTCATAAACATTCTTTCCAGCAGGTATCCCTCTCTTGTCCAGTGTGAGAGGAAATTATGCGATGTTGTTTTAAAGCTACACCATCCTCAGAGCAGGAGGAGGTCAACAGACTGTCGTGCTTTGACACACCAGATTACCGGTGGCTTCCTGTTTTCAACGTTAGTTTCTTTTAAACCTTTGCTATTGTTCTCCAGCCTTAACCAAATAGTCATCATTGGTACCATGACGGCAAAGGGCCTCTAACCTTAAGAAAGCAGTAATTTGAACCCAAACCATGACGTCTTTTTTATGCTGCAACATGACCAAATATCATGACCAATATTAAAAGACACCTAAAAGGACCTCAGTAGTACTTTTCCTTTTGTAGTCCTTCACTTCATTTCCTGCTGCTAGAAGATGACTTCTGAAGGAACTTGAATTCAATTACAGCAAATCCAACCTGGGTCCAGGCATTTAGAATAACTTTTAGAAACATGAAAAGCCAATCTTGCAGTTGGTCTTGTTTGCTTATCCTGGTCATATCCACCACTGGTGTTAAATTGGGACCATTTCATAAACCGTTAAAAACATCATAGCTCTTTTAAACAAAATTCGTCTAATATGTTTTTTGTACAAAAAAGTTATAAATGCTTCAAAATAAACCTTCTTCTTCTGATTGTTGTGTCAAAGGTTTCACCATGCTCAGTGTTTTGGAGGCTTTGAGTTTCCACATCACGCTTGCGTAAGTTGCATACTGGACTATAGTTGACTTTCCAATTAGTTGTGATGTCACAAATTTCTGACTTTTGAAGAAGTCAGCAGGTGAAACCATTTGCAAAAAAAGCCTTTAGTGTGTCAAATCCTGCAGACACTCACACAGTCTGCAGAGTAAAGCTCAAACCAAGTGAGGTAACCAAGAAGATTTGTGAGAAGATGCATCCATTGCCATTAGATCAGGATATGGTTTTCTTTTTGAAGCAATGATTTGTAAGTCACTGATAATCACACCTGTAGTTCACAGGACAGAAAACATCACATTAGTCATTGCTGCAAAAAGCTTTTTTCCAAGAGAAAAGGGAACTAAACAAAAGAAGTTTTACCAATGTGAAAAAGAGCACGTTGCTAACGTTCACTGTGCCCTCTTAGATACCCCGATTTCCCAGAAAAGGAAACCAAAGACGGTCCAAATGAGGAAGTGGTGTTTATCACGTTATAAGTATTTGTAAGTTCATACCCCAGAATTTGCTTCATGACTCACTGTCAACCGCAAACTGAGGTAACTGGGCTACTTGTGGAAATGTGGATAAATCTTTCTGAGGAAACGGTCGCCAGTATACAGTAAATGCGTCAAAAGATCTGTGAAAACAACATGGCAGCCAGTTTCACAATGTTTCATCCATATTTGGGAGCTGACACGTACACCCGCTGATTTGTCAGTTATCATGTAGCTCGAGCAGAAGTGCAGGATGAAGGACCTTGCCACACATTGTTATGAGAAATATACTTTCACAATGTTCCTTTTATAACAATGATTCGAATTAGCTTGAAGAGTGATTCACCAAACCAAGACTTCATATTATGATTGGATAGACTGGGCTACCCGTCCACTGTGGAGATCGAGTTCATGATCTTATCGACTCCCAAAGCCTCCTTAAAGTCAATGAGGCACAGTTGCTTTTAAGGATGTGTGTAGCATATCCAGTAATATAATAACATAAGGAGTCTCTGGAGGAGAGTGTTAAATTTGGTGGAGTTTCCATTATTTATGAGGTGGACACTGCTCATTGTCAAAATACACCTACTTCTACAATAAAAATGTCAGTAAGAAAAGATGCTGTGCATAGCATTTATTAACATCCTTGTATCATTTGTATCTATTTATGCACAAGGGATTAACGGGAAACAATGCATATTATGTGTATTTTTCATTTATCACATTACTACGACTGCTAAAGCAAAATGATTGTTTCTTGTTGCTGTTGCTGCACAGTAAATGTTTTAAAAAGGTGAACTTGTAAAGCAGTCACAGACGTTATAGCTGAGCGCACATTAAAAATGCACAAAAGATGCATTCAAAACCTAAGACGTGGTCATTTCTGGTGTGTTTTGACAGCCGATGAGTTTTAAATATTGCAGTTAGGAGCTGTTACTGTAGATTAAGAGATGTAGACTCCAGATAACACACCTTTAACTCATCAGCAAGGAAACCAACTCCCAGTGCTGTGCCTCGCTGTTACGCTGAAAATCTCTTGCGCATGAAGCCACGTCACAGTGGCTCATAGCATAATGGAAAAAGAGTGAAACTCCCTTATTAAACCAGCATGAGTTTGTTTGGCTGCACTGTAAACCAGCTCTCAACATGTGGATTATATTGGATTATAATTTAAAACTTTTTTGTTTTGTTTTCTTACTTTCCATTGAGCCATTAAATTCTTTTACAGCAGTGTAACCTTCACCTTGAAACTTGAAACAAAACCTGAACAATGGTCAATTTAGTTGCCATGCACAGATATTATTGAGGGAATTAATTTGAAAATCTTTTGCAATGACCTTCCAGACTGAACACAATCCCAGATCTTGCAGAATCATCCAATATAAACATTCTTGTCTGGTTTATTTACTACAGGGTTGTGCAGAGGTTTTGCCAGTTTGGCCTCATGCATCATGTGTTTTAATATTTTTATTCCTGAATAAAATTTTGAAATATATACAAATTCCCCCTGCTGTCACTGTATTACAGCAGAACATGTCTCCAAATTCACATCTGGGGAAAAGCAGGTGTAAAATGTGGCACTGTTTTATATGATGGAGGAAAAAATTGACAAATAACACATAATGCTGTGCCCCTGTAAAATAACTGTGCAGTTATCAGTGACAAGGGGAAACTGGAAGGAAATGGAAAAAAGTATAAAAAAATCCATTTGCATAAGCTGCTTTAAGACAACCACCCCAGTATTTACAACCAAATTAGGCAAAAAATACATGATGATCAAATGTAATGTTTTGCTGTTAGCAGACACGCTTGTGTCATGAGTTGTTTTGATGTGGATCCAGAGCCGTCTCGCAGTCAGGTCAACCACATCTGAAAGCCTCCTGGAGGGTCATGGAAAATATGTGTCACTGCGCCAAACTGAGGCAAACAATAGATGATTGTGCTAATGTGAGGAGAGTCTCTGTGTCTTTTTCTATCTTATCACCTTTTATTCTCTCTTTTTCTTCATATCTTTGAATCCATTATATGATGAAAACCAATCTGTTTTTCTCTTTTTTTCTTTTAAAAAAAAATCTTGATTTTACTCTAACATCCTCATCTACTAAAAAGAAACACTCGTGTATGTATGTGTGACTGAGCGGGTGTGCTTTTGGCAGGTCAGGCGATCTTTCTTGTCCAATGGGGAAGCTGAAGACACACATTCACTCTGAATATGGCTTAAAAAAAAAAAAAAGAAAAGAGAACCTGTGGTTCTCAAGTGGAGTCATTCAATTTGGATTCTCTGATTTTAAAATATTTTTATCTTAAGTGATGTTAAAGCAGCACTTTTTTAACCACTAAATTTGGTCAAATCATTCATGCCTGCACGATCACACACCCACAGAGCTGAATACACTTGACCTTGTCCTGACTCTTGGCCCATCTGAAATCTTCAGGTACTTTCCATAGGGATCTGTCCCCGTTTACTGGTAGTCACACCATCACTAAGCCCCGCCTCTTTGTCTGAGCACCAATCAGAGATCTCTTTGTCTCACAGGCTGATGTTTATCTGTGATCTCTGCTGAGGGTGCAAAGTGGTGTAGTTAGTTGGTTAAGGTGCTCTCATTTTCTTAAAACAATTAAACATGATACAGATATAGTTCTTCAAATTTGCTTTACCTTGATCAAGTACATCATTAAACTCACTAGAATAACAATTACAGCGGCCAATTCCTGCATCAGAAATATTTGAGTACATTTTAATGACAATCTTTTACTTGTAGTGGGGTACTTTTATGTTTCTCAAGGTTAGGAGCACTTTTCTACCATATCCACCAACATTTATAGTATGTTGGTGGATATGGTAGCTTTTGCTTTATTAATTTTCCCAATATAATATTTAAGTAATTTGCCCTGTCCGCCTCCAAACATGTACAGTATCATATTCTCCTTATTCTATATGTTGAATATCAGGACATTTATATTTTAAAATCTGTAGACATTATGTACTAAGCATCTGACATTTCTAACTTCTCAATTAAATTTACTTGTTCACGTTTTGTGAACCAGGGTAATTTCCTGTCCCCTCTGAAAGTACCTGGCAACTAAGCTACTTCTGATTCCCGATAAACCAGCAGGAATCAAATGCCTGCTCTAAAACTTGCTCAAACCTGAATGATCTTTTCCTCTTCTGTATGTCTAGATGAAGTGTTCCTCGCATTTGGACTCTTTTGTTTCCATCTCTATGGCACCACCCGAATACCACATACACCAAGCCTCATACTCATCGTGCACATGGTGCTATGACACATTTTTCCTTAGAATTTGGCCTCTTTCGTGGCCAGTTTCACTTTCTGCAGGTGATGAACACCACTTTCTGCTTTCACTTTTAAACATCAAAAAGTAAAGTACTAAATGGTAAACTATGAATAGATATGATGATAACATGCAAATTATAGTCTTCTATCTTTCTTTCTCTTCTTTTTCTTCTTTCCGAATTCCCTTTTTTTCTGAATGCACAGTAGCACTTCAGTAGAGTTTTTTTACTGTTTCTGGGTGGAGCAGCCCTACACCAGAACACAATGAAAGTCTCAGATCTCATTCAGCAGGGATGGGCCACATTCATGTGTACTGATAAGACGCCATCTTTGATTTTAAGTGTTGCATAAGCACATCCACGTCTGTCTGTTATCTAAACATTTTGGTCAACATGTGGATAACTGATGGCAGCAAACTGTGAAAGCTTCATGTTACAGAGATAAAGGTACATTTAAAGTAGCTTGGGAACTAAAGAATATGAATCTGTTATGATCTTTTAGCCTTATGAAAGGACCTTTAATGGTTGAATGCTTTCACTATACTTTATTTGTCAGTTGCTGGTCATTACTGACTTGCACCTGCAAAGAAAATGTTAATAAATCATGAATGCAAAGCTCTTTTAATAATCTGTAACATCTGCAGTTGAAAATGTTAATAAGCTGCATATAAATGGATTCTGATCCACCTGCCCGGGTGCTCTTTGCCAGAGGGGCAGTAGATGATTGGAGGGGCCGTCTTTATGAAGTGCAGAGTAGGTGGATTTTCTGCAAACTGGCAACTCCATAGTGTTTTTTTTTTATCTCTGTTTTTATGAATGGCTTATAATTGATCCATAAACTTGTATTTAATGATTTATTAACCATTGATAAATTCAGTAATTGCAGTTTATTGGTCTGTTAAAAGGCCTTAATCAAAAAGTGGTGCAATGCATTTGATATACCACCTCTCACCTTTCTGTGTATTTCGAGAGGGATGAAGTGAGTTCATTGTGTTCTGTTTTTTGCATGTTTTACGCACACAGCAGTGAATTCTTGTTTCATCTGAAAGTACCTGGCAGCTAAACTACTTCTGATTCTCATTCAAATGACAGGAATAAACTGCTCTGCTCTAAAACTTGCATAAGCATGCAAAGTATTGTGTGTGCTTAAAGTTTAGGGGGTTATTTCTACGACTCTTCCTCTCTTCTCTCCTTTGGAAAGCCTCTCAGGGAAGTTTCATTTTCTGTAGAGGATGTTCTTTACTGTCTGCCTAGTCATGGTGAATAATGTCTCAGTATTTATCTACTTCTTTATCTACTTCCAGTCTCTTTAATCCCAGTTTCTGAATATTATTTGCTCTCTGGCAATTTCTGTGATAAGTGTATGGATGCAGCCAACTTAGCCAGTCTTAAAGCCACAATGAACACATAATTCCTTTTTTGTTAAATCTCTTTTTTTTTTATTTTTTATTTTAAGTTGAGATTGCAGAGGTCTCATGGTGGCCATATTCATTCAAACCCCCTGTTAAGACCCTTCGGTGTCCCGGGCATTCATGCATGCACATAAGTATGCCCCTATGCGTGCACCATAGTTTTCATCAGGATTTAGACAATTAGCGCACCTACTCAGTGCACCTTTTAACATCACTGATTCCCTGAATGCAGCATTTTCTTTTCAAGGTAGTAACAAGTCAGACAGAACACGATAAACCATATTAGTGTTTTACAGATATTTGTCAGGCCTTTGAGCATGCAGCTTAGAACTGGTTCAATTTTGTACAAACCGGGACGCCTGGCCACTGAACATCCCAACTATATTTTAAAAATATGCAAGTATTCCTTTATGATACTGTCTTTTGTGTCCTCTTTATGCATTCACCCAACGTTATCAAAAAGTGCTCTCACATTTGGAGAGTGGCTTAAATTTTATGAGTAGTAAAATTACCATGGTAAATTTACCAGCAAGCCACAAATGGTTATGAATTAACATGAATTAAGATTATATAATAACCAAAAATATCTGGTCTCCTGTTAAAAAGGCAGGAACAGTCTATTTTTCATTAATGTTTGCTGTCTAATATAATGCTGATGTGTTTTTTAAATGTATTGTTTTCATTATTGTCCAACAAGCTAATGTGCCACACAATACATTTTTTTAAGGCAATGTGAATGTCTTTTTAAGTAATATAGCTAAGACTTACAGTAAGCAGGTGTTTTGTGTCGTAAACTGAAATGAGCAAACTACGAAACACCTGAACTCCTCGTTGTCTTGGATATTATTTCGCCTGTGAGCAGTAGGACGTATAGCAGGTTTTATCTACTTGGATGAAATGTTCGTGTCGCCACAGCTGCCGGTAATGGCCTGTGGAATTTTCCACTGAAACTGGAGCGAGCGCACTGATTGTTATCACTCCTGTGCCGTACTGGGCAGAGATCTCACTGACACTGAATCAATACAGCAGAGCCTTGTTGTGCAGCCACAACCACAGGTGATTTCTCCCGCCCATTAAAACATCATTAACATATCATACAGACTGTGATAAAACAGCATGACCCCAACATTTTCCATGGTTTCCCTTTTTCCTTCTCTGGCATTTGTTCAGATTTGGTTGGAGTTTCATTGTGATGTCCTGAGGGCCTCTCTCACACTGACCCCGGCCCACTAGCACTTCATGTTTTCATTTGAACCACCATAACTGCCTTTGTTAAAGCCAGTTAGTGGTTAGTGGCTACAGACCAAAAACAGCAAACTGTGGCGAGGGTGCTGCTGGCTCACGTATGATAGGGTGGACGATGCCCAGCTGCTGCAACATCTGGTCAAAATACAGCTGTGCCACAGTCTGGATACACGGCCACATGATTGCAAAAAGGCAGGGGAAAATTGGCAAATGGCACTAAGTCTTAGATCAGAGGTTGTATCTGGGGTCCCTCAAGGAGGCACCTCTTCTGCCTATACATGTTCAATGGAAAGATTTTCTTTGTAACACACTGGACACTTGATACGCTGATGACATGTCTCGGGTTATTCTCTAGTATTCATAGTGACACTTCAAAACAACCACTGTTGACTGGATACCTCAGAGTATTATAATTCACATACAAACATTTGTAGTATTTCATTATATCATTCTGTGCATTGTATTTCTTGCATTTATTTGTGTAGGAACTTTGTGAATACATTTGTGAATACAGTATATGAAAATATTTCATTACTGTAGTTGCACTACTGAATTTCTTTTGCACAGCTATTTGCACCATTTGTTTATACTGTTGATGGTTAAGTACATATTGTATATAGTATAACATTACTTTAGTTGCTTTTTTTATTTAGCTCATTTAAATTTCCTTATCTGTTTTTTACATCTTAGCTGTGTCCATGCTGCTTTAATAATTTTTGCCTCTGAGAGGAATTTTGCAATGAGGTGGTAAGATGAGACAGCATAAAGGAAATGAACAGTCTTGATGTTATTAATTAATCTTAATAATTAGAAAAAGGATAATCTGTAGTTTGCTTTGTTTAAGCCTTTAGGTTTATACTTCTTTAGGGAAAGTACAGTACAAATAAGTTAACTTATTAAGTACATATACTAAGTATTAGAACATATGTTTCTGCAGAATTTAAAAAAGTGCACTATCTTGTTTTCAGAGCTGATAAAACTCTAATTTACGGTATAAATCCAAATCTTCCTTTCACTATAATTATTGAAATCCCTACCATACCTTCATTTTTACCACCAAAACCAAACAAAGTGGGGAAAGCCTGGATATGGCTCTCATTAGCTGCCTCTTTAGATGAGAGCTTAGTGTTTATTCAAAACCACAAATTGTTTAATGGAAACTTTAGCATGTAACACAAAACCTCTGCCGAAGATCCCATCTGGTGTTTGGGAACGTGGGATGCTTAAGCTTTTGTTCACCAGGGTCTGTCAGGATCCAGAGGGAGCCTCTAACTTTAGTCACCACTGAGGCCACGCCACAGGTTTATGGGCTGACGGGTGGCCTCGGGGCTGAAGAGGTGGGGTTGTGATTGGCAGGTTGTTGGATTACTTAGCCAGCTTACTGGCTAAGAGGGTCGGATTTGGGCAAGGAGAGTGGAAAATGGGTGACACTGAGAGGTGGAGCTGTTGAAGGTTGAGGTTAGCCAGAGCATTTCTGGGTCCACAAATAAGTGTTACTATGATGATGTGGATGGCCATGCATGACTCAAGATACAGATTTTCTTTTTATAAATGGCATGATTATCGGATTATGGGAGTGGAAGAGCGGCTTGCCTTTTTCCTCTGTAAAGCATACTTTATGAAGGTCTTAAATTTTATGAATTAAGACCATGGAAGTAAAACTTTTTGACCACTGGGTCAGCACATGTGGCAAAATAATCTCAACTCAAGCGTTGTCTGTATAATGATTTTAACTGAAACGTTCTGTTCCCTGAAGATGAATGCTAAATCACTTATTTAATGTTGAATGATAATTGGATATAACTTTGGTGATCAACTTAAAACTTAAAAACCTTGACTGTGGAGATAATGAAGTGTAAACCTAGACATCTGTATAAAAAACTAGTTTATTTACCCTCAACAAAAACCAATTTTTAAGTTAACACTGAAAATTATTAAAGCAATAAGAAACACAAATGATCAAACACAAGATGTTCTCATTTGCAGTCATGTTCATATGATCCCTCATCAATTACATAAATAGTCTGTTTGGGTATTGATCCAGTATGTGAATTTAACCCAGTAGTGATCCATATGGGTGAAAGAATGGCCTTGTTTCGAGTTGTGAAGACAATTTAACTTTGCCACTCATTATTCATAAATACTACAAACCATGGGTGTTGAAGTACTAAAATGCAAAGGTTTCTCTTTTCTGTTTTGGAGATTTGTCAGTTTCTGAAAGCATAAACTCTTCCTATTATGTACTGCTGTGCCTTGTAAACCATCCATCCATTGTTCAGATGAATGAAAAGCACCTCAGTCAAAGACATTTGTTCCTCTCATTCATTTTGTCCTTAGTTCAAAAATATTCCCAATGTTATTGGTTAGTGTTTTCCACCAATGGGGAGCTGTTGCCTGGTGATTTAAAACTCTTCCCACCAATCAGATTCCTGCCTCTATTTAGCCAGAGTGACTCATCTTCCTGACATTAATGTGACAGCTGATTGGGTGATGATTCAGTTCACCTGTCAAGGCTGTGGCATGTGATTGGCCAGGCTATTTTTGTACTTGATATATAAGCACTGCAGAGATTTTCTAGATATATTTAGAGTTAGAGAAAGAGAGGGACTCAACAAAGATTCACTGTAAACACTAGTTGGCAACAGTGAAAAGATTGTGAACACACTTGTAGATGTTGTCTGGTATACTGGGTGTCCTCTTCAAGATTAATAAGATATTTGGCAGTGTGAAAATGATGTTTAAAAAGAAAACAAGCTGATAAAACAGCAAGATAAATGCAAAATATTGTGGTTGCTGTCAGCACATTTTGTTAATTGTTTAATGCTGAGAAATGACACTTTTCACTTAATTTTCAATTTATGAGTTACTGAGTTTAACTAAGATTTTAAATAATACTTTATGGCTTTATTTTCTTTCCAAATCTTAACTTTAAAGCTGAAATTATATAATGCCCAGCATGTGTGTAGTTTATGAGATACAAAGAAATGACAATCATAAATATTGACTTTATCAGTATTAATAGTGACAGCAGAAATTTGAATAAAGGGGGAAAAGATAGCCAAATAATTAATTCAGTCTGAATCTAAGGGATCGTATTTGTGGTTAATTCTGAGTGGTTCTGTTGTTAGAGGTCAGATTTAAAAGGTGCTTTATGTTTTTAGTGTGTTTTCTGATGGGAGCACTTTTGAATCCCATATTTATACATTTATTCAGGGCTTAAAAACCTTGTAATCTAAAACAAAGGTCATAATTATAAAAAAGCTAAACGTATCAGTTCACTTTAATCTGGTTTGACTAGACAGCTGGATGACTTTTCACCTGCTAATCATTAAAACCACGAGTTGCTCTGTGCTGTGTTGTCAGCTGCTCTCATGGTACCTCAGCGTTTGGCGAATACAGCAAAATCCTTTAGATTTCCTTTCTGTGAAGTCATTTATATGTTTATTCATCTCTATTAAATCCTTGATGTCTGTCTAAAATGATAGTCACTGACACATTTCCTGGCTCAGATTCCACTTTTGTGGTTTCATGCATTTCAGAGCTAACTGGTAATACCCAAAGTTTGTGTCACTACCAATTTCACCTTTTGTGTTTTGAGACTGAATGATTTCCACATTCACATAAACTGCATCCTGTTGTCAGAGGTAGCTATTTCCAACTATGATCAACCCAAAACATCTGCACTTTTACTGCTGGTGGAAATGTGCTCATGTTGACTGTTGCAGTAAAAGTGCAGTAACACATAAATTAGCTGCCCTGATCAAGTTTTCCTTTGTATCCCAAATCAGGCTCATTATGCTCCAGAATTTGGATGATGGAAGAGTGGATCATCCGCTGATTGTAGGGTTGGCAGCTCGATCTCCACCTCCTTCTGACCACATGTCAAAGTGTACTTTAGCGATTTGAATTGAACTACTGTGGGAGCTCGCTGCCATTGGTGTATGTGGGTGTGAGTGAATGGACGAATGGGCGCCAAAAACCTTGTAAAGGGCTTTGGAAAAAAGCCACTGCAGCCATTTAGCTGTGAAGTGCAGGAAAAGTGCTCTTTCCTGCTTTACTGCCTGTCAGTCTGCTACCAGTGTTGCTCTTCTCGCTCTATTTGGGTTGATCACGTTTTGGATCTGGTCTAAACATCCCGACATCTGGATTAAGTCCCCTCTTTGATTTATGTCAGGTCCTACAAGTCTGGTTTTCTGAAGACCAGCACAAAGACTAGTGTTACTAGTGTTAAAATTATGCCTATTATGGAGTTATTGTGAGAGAACTGAGGTGTAAGAGGGGGACATTACTATTTAGAGCAAGAAACAAAGTAAGTATGTCATTCTGCTCCTTACAGGCACAGGTGGGCCTATATTATGAACATAATGCAATCTACTTTACATGATGGACTTTAAAATACCAACCAGTTTTTTCTAAGAGCATCACAAATTACGGATTCAAAAATAACACTTCCGTGAGAGTGTGTAGTTTTAATAGTTATCAGATGTCATGCAAAGAAGCACACTCAATGTCATGAAAGTATAATGTGTTCACTCATGCAGCCAACTATGTAAAAAAAATGCTACTACTTTGTATACTGTATATGCAACATCTGACTGTAATACTTGTAATTATTTAATTTGCCTTCAGGGATCAATGAAGTCATCTATCTCTTAATCTATAAACTATAGTGAATCAGTCTTCCTCCTCTGATAATCTACACAAAGTTTACTTGAAATTGTCAGCAGCATCTGTTTTCATAACACTCATTATTCTTTTTCATGTGTCAGCTTTCATTGCTTTAATGAATCCATAATATTTTATAGCTCAGTCTTGCATTGAACTGAAGTTGTCTGCTCATATTTCCATTTTAATCTCCCCACAGGGACACTAAATGTAGTTCATGGGTGCCATTGACCCCAGTAGATTCTCCAAATGCCTCAAACTGACGGATAAATCCTAAATAATGAGGGCACAGCAGCATCAATACCCTGCAAGCAAGTTAGCCATACATAATTGCAGAGCGAATATGAAAGTACACAAAGTCATTAGTGATTTGTAGCAGCATTTTTGGGTGAAATTATCTTCCTGTTTTCATTTCAAAACATTGCATCTTCATAGCTCCTCCTAGCATGCCATAATATCATTTCTAATTTAAAGCACTGGCCTGATGTTGAACATAGAGGAATTCAATCAATAATAATAATAACAGATCAACCTATAAGTGGCATATTGATGAACACAGACACAGTTAAATTGATGCTTTTTCACAAACGGACACATTTATTCAGTGCTCGTGCAAGTGTAACACAAAACAACAGGGTATTTTTTTTTTTATTTCAAATAACCATTGAATAGACCAGAGAGCAGTTTTCAGATACTCAGTGATACAAGACACTTGCGACATTTCCCAATGATATCATACAGCTACGTCAGTGTGAGCGTGACTGTGCAATTTCACATTTCAACATGTCCGCCTGATGTCCGGTTTGTCTGAACAAGAAAGACAGCATGTTCTCTAGACTCAACAACGCTGTGTGTGTGTGTGTGTGTGTGTGTGTGTGTGTGTGTGTGTAGGGTGTGCCAGTGCGTGTGTGGTGTGTGAATGTGTGTGTTTGTGCGTGTGTGTGTGCTCGTCTCCTCTTCTCCACAACAACAAGCTTCTCCATTTTGACTAAAGCTCACTCTTAACTGTTCAAGAGGTATTTCCACATCCAACATTGTTATTTTTCTTTAAAAGTGACAATGCAAAAGAAAAATAAGCCCAACTTCTTTTTCATGGCTTTAAAGGATAAACAGTAATTCTACATGAGCACTGATTTGTATGTAATCGAGGGTGACAGATGTCCTTTTAGACTTATTGGTATACCAGCTGTAAGGTAGACAGTTTGAAGGCTGAAGATTTTTCAGTCATTTTTGATATTATAAATGCTGGCAATAATAGATAAAATAAATGATAAATAATAAAAAAGTCATTTTTCCACCAGAATGTTAAACTGTAAGTTTGACCTTTCATTTGTGTAAAACAACAGCATACAGTAACAAAAATAGATCTGACATTTGCGATTGCCACACTGTATGTCCCACACCACCGATGCAAATCTTATCTACTCAGCTACTTTCAAAATAGCACATTGTGTCACATTTGTGTATGTGTGTGTGTGTGTGTGTGTGTGTGTGTGCGTGTGTGTGTGCGCACGCACGTGGTTTCACACATGTCAGGGCAGGATTCGACTCACTGTCCATTGAATTAGTATAACAAAAGACTTCTCCACGCGATTCTTATTTCCAGCAATTTAACTGTCACAACAAACGTGCCGAGTGGTCACAAGAGGAGAATTCATCCTCCAGAGGTAGTAAATGCATGACAGCTTCTTTCACACTGAATAAACTGCACTGAAATTGGGTGTCTGGTGCATCATTCACCTCTAGCAGACACTTTGGCAGGTAACCAACCGTCATTCTGCGTTATTCTACTGACGAATAAAAATACGCTAGTAGGGAAAACGTTACAATGCGGTTGTGGATGATGGTATTACAAACCCCTGTGGTCAAAAACAGCTTTCCTTTCATGCAAAGTGGCCATGTGCAGTGTCAGTGATACTCCTACGCCTTAATTCTTCCTCTTTGTCTTGTCTTGTTTCACTTAACCACTAGAGTTAACACTGGAAAGAAAGAAACATCTTCAGGAATAAGGTTTAATTAGTCCACTGGGACTCATCTACTAAACTAAAGACTTTCATAGCAACAGTGCAGCAATTGACTCCAGTTTGTTACGACTTAGGTTATCATTCCTATCATTAATAACATTTTACACACCGTGCTCATAGCCGAGAAGTGAGAGTGCTGCAATGTTGCTAAAAAAGAAGTCCAGTTGTGCAAGAAACATGAGCAGTCGGACAAATTTTAACAGCTAAGAAACCAACAAATTACATTCACACTGGACGGCTCCCAAGATCAGTTTATTCCCAGTGCTGATGGTCTGTGTTAGCGCTGGAAGTAGAGGGGCAGTAATTATCTTTATGTGCATTTGTAAAGTAACAGTAAAGTAATTTTGCCGAATAATGTTGCTTGGTTTGTGTTTTCTAGTGCGACATACTAGGAATAGTACAGCTGGCAAGTTGGAAAATGTTGATACTGAATGTCTGCTTCTGCAGTATCCACAGATACAGCAGGGTGAAACATATTTACATTTGGTTAATGTTAGGGAAATGTTGCGTGTATGGAAATGGCTGGAAAAAAAAAAGAGTGAGAGAAAAACAAAACATTAATTGCACATCTGTGATGAGACACAAATGTCAGACACCTGCAGGAGAACCTGAAGCGATATCAGGTCGTACGCCACCCCACCATCCCGATCCAGTCTCCTAGAAATGACATTTACTGGCTGCTCATTTGTTTTTCCAGTCGTACAGTTGTATGAAAATGTAAATTTGCTGCCAGGATTCAGGTGAAATGTTTCCCACAGAATCAAGGGTTGTGTCCCAACCACACAACATGCATGGGGAAGTGGATGGTGGGTGTTCACAGCATTGGACCTTTGACACTTCAGAGTCCTGCCTGTTAACAAAAACACTTTGGTTAAAGTTAGTGAAAATAATTCTGGTCTCAGTTAAGGGTTAAGGTCAGTGGTGACTTTTCAAATATTTAATCAATCATCACAATCTTCTCTAACCTTCACTACTCTTCTCTAAGTCATAGAGCTATGTGGCTTGGATTCATTCAGGGTAACACATACCAGACATAAATTAAACTAAAATGATGAGGGGTATCATTCATTGTCTCAACAAAAGAGGTCATCGCTATCTTGCAGCAACACTCTTGTACTTCTGTTTCCTTCCTCTCTCTTTGGTCCTCACAGCTCTTATCTGATTTGAGCTTATCCGCTCAAAATCCAACCCCACCACCAGTGCCATCATTTTGAACCAACTCTGGGGTTCAGAAAATGCATTTGGAAGTAAAACCAAGATTTTTTCCTAAGCTGAGTTTTTTGTGAACATCCAGTACAGTTTACCAGACTGACCTCTGATCTTCAGTACTTACTGTAGCTGTCTGTTTTCCTGTGACATTCGTGGTGTGCTTACCTAAATAAGTTATTGTCTAACTGCTGGCTTGTCTGATCTTGTGAACGTTTGATTTTCTTGTCTTGATGGACTTCAGTGAAGTAATGTTGCCGAGTTCCCAGATCTCAGCTCCTCAAACCAGCAGAGTAAAACATCACGTCTTAGTTACTGAGTGACATCCAGAGATCCAAACATGCGATCACAGAGCTGATTTAGAATAAAATACAGCAGCCATGGTCGATGTAGTGACCAACACAGAATAGAAGTGTGTCTCCTTTAAAGCGATTTTAATATTTTTCTTATGCAAATGGAGATCCATAGAGTGGAAAGTCACAAGGTTTATCAGACCTATAAAGTTGCAGAATGAAGCAGAAAGGATTTTTTTTTAACTTGTCAGAAGGTTCAATAAACTGTCCAGTTAAAAAAAAAAAGTTTTACTGGCAATAATTTCACAGTTCAGGTTTTACAGGTATAACCCATAATTTAAAGTTTTATCTTTGTTTCAGTTTTACTAAATGTGACACTGCTGTAAAAAGAAAATAGTAATCACTCTCAATTCCTGCAAACCCCTGTGACACATGAACACATCATGGTCCTGTGATTGTCTGGGAGGAAGAAACTAATGTGAATCACCTATTTTTGTTGGCAGGCACTAAGTGCTCTACAATTACAGCCATAGCCTGCTGGGATTACTAATTACTAATATATCAAAAAATTAAAATCAAATAAAAATGGCTCTGCTCTTTGACATCAGTGAATCCAAGCTGTTATAATTGACTGTGTTTCCCTCATTTGCATCTTAGTCTCTCCTTGTAGACATAAAGAGAGATGTACATCTTTCTAATGAATAAAGAAAGTGGTTTATGGTTACAGTTAGCATCTTTTAATGAGACGGTGAATCAGAAAATAAATCAGATCTAAAGTTTAGGACTCATGTGTTGGTTCTTTCTGGCGATGTAAAGCAGTTTCCACTCCTGATTCCAGTTGCAGAGAGATTTCCAGAGACAATGTAGGTCAGTCCGGAAAAGATTTCCCACAGTTTTGGTCTGATGTGTCCTTGCTCATGATTTGTCAGGGATCCCACCTCCATCTTCATAGCGGGAAAAAAACCTCACTCAGAAGGATTTCAGAGGAACAATTAAATAATGGTTTGATGTACCGCATAATGAACAAAAAATATTTATGTGCGTTTTTTCTGATCAGCCACCTCCACATACTTAGGCAACTAAAGCTACTTTGTTAAGGTAAGAAAAAAGTAGTAGTAGTCTCAAAAATAAAAAGCAGAAGTCTGGCAAAATCTGCTGCAAAGTTAAGTTATGACCAAGAAACTAAGTTGCATCAGTTTTTTTCCAAGATCAATTCAGTTCACTGCAGAAATAATTGGGCAATAAATCCCCCCTCCCAAGAGCTGCTAGTGAAGTGGATTTTCAGGGCCAGTCAGAGACTGAGTCTGGTCCGGCCCAAGCCTCAACACCTTGCTCTTTGTTTCTGTTAGTTCTTCTTCAATGAGATTTCTAAGTTTTTAGTTCTTCTTTGGAGAGTGAGAGAAGTAAAATAAAACACCAGAGTCCAGCAAAGTTGAGTCCTAAGAGCTTTATTCTTCAGTACGAAGCACAAAGCAATGAGCCATCCTGCAGTATGACTGAGTTATAATAGTGTGTGCATCTGTATTTATGTTGCAAACTGTAGGCATGTTTGGCTAAGGGGCAAGTGTCTCTGTGCCCCTTTTCCCTTATTTCATATACCCCTGGTGCAGTTTTCATTGGTGTCTTATCTCTTCTAGGGACGGACGCTAGGGCGGGCGGCCCCGTTCCTAATTGTGTCCTGTCCTACCCAAATGCAGGGACTGAGGAGAGTAGCGGTGGTGTTATACCCTTCCCTACATGGACTGGGACGGGAGGCACACACTCCCCTACACACGGGCGGAATTTTTAATGGAGTCAGGATTTCTCAGTAGAATTTAAAAAAAACAACTGATAATGCATTTTAGGGCCTGCAGGTGTTTTCTACAGCTTCTGGTGTGTTAACAAAGGGTATATCAGGTCAAATACAATAAGGCCCAGTATATAACAGCCTTAATAAATGCTCACAAAACAAACAGGGTAAAAAATCTGACACCACACTAGTCGTTGTCAGCTGATCAACACCCGGTGCTTACTAAAGACTTGCTGATAGTGCTAGCAATCCAGCCACGTATCGGCTGGATTGCAGGTTACTTTTTTTATTCTTCCTGGGTCAGTCCGTTTTAAAACCTTTGCTCAGTGCATCGTCTGACAGTGTGTGTAGCTCTGCATAGCAAACTCTCCTATCAGGAGCCTCGTAGCTCCTCTTACTTAGTGTAGCACAGCATCCGTCAGGTGTCTTCACATAACACACACTCTGAGTCTTTGAGGGTCCTAGTATGAGCTTCACTTAAGTCCAGGTGCAGCTCTTTGCACACAGACCACACAGCTGCAGCTCACAGGCCACGTAATCACACACATTATAACCCACACGCAGTGACACTCATTGATAGTAGTACTTTAACACTTAATATGTATGATTGAAGCATGTTAATAAGCTTTTCACCCTCACAAAATGTACCACAGCAGACTCTTGATAAGAGATGGGATGTGAACTGCTCTGGTGTCAAAGTTTCCACCCTGACCTCCTCCCCATGAGGGTTTGTTGCAACATGCAGCCTCTGCCAGTCATTATTCATCAGGGCAATTTGACCACACAATAAATGCCGTTGTTTCGCTCCACAGAGGCAGCCGGGTTTCTTAGATAATAATAACCAGCATCTGTGGATGCAACGATAACAAATTCTAGCAAGTCTACACATGTATTTTATAAAAAAAAAGACTCCTGTTGAAGTGTCGCACAGCTGTCCTCTCTGCTTTCTTGTGCTCAGTCAGTCTAGATAAGAACTTTAGCAACTGAAGGAAAGTAAATGGAAATGCACACATGTTCCACTTTTACCTTATTTCTCTTTTTCTTTTCCTGGCACTTCCCCTTTACGCAATCACTCTACAGTTACACGTGTTGTTGGCAGCT
The DNA here is from genome assembly GCA_037176925.1 of Amniataba percoides. Classification (NCBI taxonomy): domain Eukaryota; kingdom Metazoa; phylum Chordata; class Actinopteri; order Centrarchiformes; family Terapontidae; genus Amniataba; species Amniataba percoides. Next base: position 17,931,635 of record JBAJHX010000033.1, read on the forward strand.
CTGAACTTTGACCATACAAGAGACTGTCTGTAATGCTGATGAGCTTTAACTGAAGCTCCTACCAATACAGTATGTGAAGTATTGGGAGAGAAATTTAGATTTTATTCCTTTTTACCCTGGAAAAACAAACCCCCTGAGCAATTTAAAACTTTTTTTTACTTAGTCTTATGTTGCTTTCATACCTGTTGTTTAGGTAATTTAGTCTGGACCAGGAAAAAAAATTAAGTTTTTATTCATAGTCTTTTCCCACAATAAAAACTAAAATTACCTACATAATGTAACTCATTGACCAGACAGCACTGGCAACTGTTAATCATGAAGGCAAACACCAACATGTAGCCTTTACTGCCTCTTATTTGCATATTTATTTTCTTACAAGGAAATGATTGGATTGAGCATCACGAGTCAAGACTACATCTGCACCTCTTATGTCAGAAATAATGATGAACAAATCCAGACAAGACATGAGTGAGGTTTCTTTTTCTTTTACTGAGTCAAGACCAGACATTTCAGCCAAAATACTGACGACAATATACCTCATTAAACTCTTATACACTGATTCATCCTTGCACTGACATGCTGACCTACATCCAAGTTACCATGGTTACTAAATGATCTTGCATAATTAGCAAGATCACTGATGCAGATTGCTTCTATGAGAGTTTCTGTGATCAGCAGATGCAATAATAATAGTTCAAGTTGGGTGTGAAAGCACCCACAGTGGTATGTACTCGCAGAGATAGTTTTGCTTTTATTTCCTCAGATTTTGGGACGTGAGAGGAAAGGAAAGTATTGCTCAAAACACACTTTAAATTACAAAAGTAGTTCCAGTGAAAACTACTCAGTGCATCTGTGTGTGAGTGGCGGTAAAAACCTCAGATGTGGATATATATAAGAGAGGGGAGAGTCCATAACTATCAGCATGGCTAAATATATTTAAGAATCAGCGAGAAATTATGGTGTTTTCTTTGTAATTTGGGTGGAGCGACCCCGGAGCTTATCTTTAAAGAGGGCTGCACCTACGTGTGAGTTCAGCGAATGCTTTGCTCCGTGTCATCCAGGTCACTGGTTGTTGAACCACAACAGTGAGTCCATGGTGTCAGAGTGTGTGAGGCTGAACCCAGCACCGTCTTATCTGGGCTGTAAACCAGCTGAGCAACTGGCTTCCAGCACGCTGCATTGTGTGCACTGTGCTCTGTTTAAGTGTGTGTATCTCAACAGCATGCAGATTTCAATGTGACTGTGCATACAAGTCTGTGTGTGTGTGTGGGAGTGTGTGTGTGTGTGTGGTAAGGTCGCTCTTAGACATGTCTGGGCGTATTCTCAGTGAGTGTAGAATAGAGACTTGAGGCGTTGCAATGACTGACACACACACACACAGGCAGCCTCTGTGTACTTAATATTATCAACTGAAGCATAAATGCAGAGTTAATTTAATCCTAAAAATTCAAATCTTAAAGAGACAAACAATGCCATAAAAAAACAAATATATAAATAAAAAAAACAATTGTTTTGAGGAATCAAATTCGAGACCCTCCATTTACTCTGTGGTTTCTTTTGTGATCCCGTGTGCGTGTTTAACCTCCCGTTGGCTGTCATCACGGCGTTAAATATGATCTTGCAGGCTATTTGTCTTTTGTGTTTATGTAACAGTGTCTTTTGTGACGAACGCCACAGCCCTCTTCGGTAATTATAATCTAACAAACAAGATGAGACTTGGCACAGTTACTTCACAATTAGTCACCTCACCTGTAGATAAAAACAAAACTGACTTTTGATTTTGGACAACGATGGAGATATAAACAATAAAAAACTGTTTACTGCAGTCTGTCACGTTGAAAAATAATATTTATCAAAAACATGACTATTAACAGTTTAGTAAGATTATTATAAAATAGACCTGTGTGGTCACAGAATGATTGGTTTACTTTTTCTAAACTGTGTTATGATATTAATCCCTTTTTCTGGAGATAATAAGTCCATGCAGTGTATCTCTTTTTTTATTATCAAAACTAGCTAATTTACTATCATGAGTTTAATGTATGTGTATGTGTTTTACTATTTTGTTAATCACTTGATCCCATGCATATGAAAAAAAGCTAATGACAGTGTTGTCCATTTTTCAATTTGGTAATTTAGTAATGTAGTAGTTTTGTAGTGTTGAGAATTTAGGAATAAATCCACCTAATAAAGTGGACTTAAAAAAAACATGGCAGTAAAAAAAAACATGAACAGGTGCACTAACATGAACTTCATTACTGGATTACTTGTTGAAACACAGTAGAGTTTGTGTGACAAGTAAGGGAGAAACTGTGATTGTGACTTTCTTAGTATCACGTATAATCACACCTGAGGAGGCACTGTTTACCCAGTTCAAGTCCACAGTTTAAGATCCCTTAACAAATACACTTGTCTGTATTAACTAAGTCTTTATTATTTAAAGCAGAGAGTATTACAGTGAAAAGGTGGTAGACAGAAAGCAATGAGTCAGCACAGTGAAGAAAAACAGTCCAGGTGCCAGAGTACACGTGAAGCACATCTTGATGAATATCTGTTTATGCTCCTCTTATCGTCTGACGTCTGCAGCAAAAACACTCCGGTGACTCACCTTTATCGGGGAATTATGTTACAGTAGCCTCACGTAGATCATCTACCTGCCTGCGTATATCCTACTGCTTGTGCTGCACCTGGTCTCGAGTAAAAAACAAGTGAGAAATTAACCAATTACTTTCATTTGTTGCAAGAATGAACTTGCAGACAAACTGAGGCTGTGATGGGGAAAAACAGCAGTGCAGATAATCTTCATTGTAGATATTGTATATCATCTTATAGTAGGTCCTTTGTGTTAGTTGATGTTTTAGTGAAGATAGAAACTAGAAAACTCTGGAAATGTTGAAACTGAACAAACTGAACAAACTGAACAAACAACTGAAACTCACAGCAGCTGCAAAGCTTTACAAACAGAGTGCTAAAATATCCCAAATTAAATACTACATACTAATTCTAAGCCTGTTTTAGGATTTGATGTTTTCTAACTGGAAAAGTGACTGAATTAAATATACTGCAGACAGTATGCTTACTAAAGATAGTCAACTTTTGAGTGTTTTTTTTTGATGGGTACTATTCCCCCCACAATGCGGCGCATAAAGGAAATAGATAAGCTCTTTACAGCTATAAAAATAAAAGTAAATAAATTATGGATTGTGGTGAGAAAAAGAAGAAAGAAAAAAAGTGATCATACTTAAGAAATTATTTCTTTTTACATGTAAAGTTTTCATTAAAGTGTCTTTTTGAGTGGCATGATCACATTTTCTTGTATTATAACTACTAAAGCCATGCAGTATGGTGTAGTAAGTAGTAAAGAAATGGGACACTGCAGCTCTATGATGCTTTTAACATCAGCAAGTTGACAGAGTTTTAATGTAAATTCTAACAATGTTGATGTTCAGTACAATTTTTATCATGCATGCTAACATTTGCCATGTAAATAAAAAGCACAGCTTAGCCCGATGATGACCTCATTAGTTTTACAAGATATCTGATCACAAAGTATCAGAAAATTTGGATAGATTGCCACAAAACCACAAATCAACAAGTCAACCTGATGGTGGCACTAGAAGAAAAGTAAGTGGAACAAGGAAGTCATCAGGATTCATCCTGTGCTGGTTGTGACTGTCTGTGTAGAGTTTGATGGCAATCTAACACCGAGTCTTTCACAATTTCTCAGTCCAAGGTGGCGGACTGACATTGCTGCACAGCGAGCAGGGCTTAAAAAAAAAGATCCATTTATAGTTCACATGTAGTTTGTCATCAGCATCTTTCACACTATGTGGAGGAGTATTCTTTTCTACCAGATGTGCCTGTTGTGAACCTGTACACTGATAGTTGACATTCACACAGCCCTCAGTGTGTGTGTGTGTGTGTGTCCCAATATGACCTGATCTAAATGTCAAATTCAACCTCTCCTTTCCTAGTTTCTACTCTTGTCTATCACATCTGATCTCTGTTTAGGCCACTAGATCAAACCAAAGCCACAGACATATTGTCTGCTCTGCAAAGCTGAAGAAAACACCGAGCTGCCCAAAGTGTTGACTCATTTTATGGCATCTGTGGGTTTGATTAATATAACTGATATCTAACGGTAGAAAATGCCAGAGTCTAGTGGGGCATCCAGACTTTTCTTTTTTCTTTGTCTCATGATTAATGCTTATTTCTTTCACATTTTCCTACTTAAATATAGACACCATGATTTTTTTCAATTCATTTTTGTCCTTTTGATCAACAAATACTACTACAATCGAGTCTTCTTCCATTAATCAAATAATTGCGGGTACTTTTTCTGTCATCAATCAAAGGTTTGTGACGATCTTCTGTCTCTTAAGAGTTTGACTTTTTAAGCTTGATTTGATTTGTTTGAGGGATTTCCAGCCGTTTACTAACAAAAAGAAACTAAAAATAAAAAGATTTTTACCCTTTGACATAATAACCTCAAAGGGAAAAAAATCTGAGCTTCTACATATTGTTTAAAGTGTCCAAAAAAAAAAAAAGTCAAATCTTTACTTATGTTTTGCTGTCTGAGGTTAGAAAACTGAGAATGATTGAAAATTGTAACTTCTTAATATCTAAAGAACATTTTATTTTACAAAAAAGCACATAAGTCTTCATTTTGTAGTCCAAACAGTTTCTCATCTCCCCTTTTCACCTTTCACCTTTCCCCCCTGTGTGTTTGAATACATTTATGACCCTATTAACCTGCCTTATAATGTCACTATGAACTTTCAGTGTTTTTTTATCTTTAGCTTTTAAAAGGAAATGATCTCCTGCCTTGACCCTGGAGCTAATTACACTACCCTCATTATACAATGATTTGATGGAAGTTAAAAACATTCACAGGCCATTTTGAGTCTTGCAGGTTTAGATTACAGGTCATATACTGAATTTAACTCTGGCTCATAAAAAAAGTTTGTGATCAACCCCTTAAATGGATAAAAAATCTGGGTAAGAAAATGCTTTTTAAATAATCACTTACAGTAATCAGTTAGTCTTCTTATAGTGTTCATTTTTCATACATGATGACATATAAAAACTTTAAACTACACTAATGCTATTCCTTTTATTTACAGTAAGTAAGCAGTAACATGTCTGCTTCCAGTTACTGGAGGCTGCTGCAGGGAGCATCAGTCTTATCAAGATATATATATGTACAAATACAATTTATCTTTTTAGATGTTTTAACCTTAAAGTAACTTTGAATAAAGTGTATTCCTTATTTTTTATTTTTAAAGATTTGAGATGTGCTTGAACTGGGTAGTGTATAACTGTAAAACAATAGTGCTGCATATCCAGGACTGGCACAAAAAGAGGTGTGGAAAATCCCCAAAAGAGATGAGATAAGATAAGATAAGATCAGTTTTATTGATTCTTATCTGCGATCACTTTAAGAGGTTTCCACTGTATTTGGATAGATGTTCTCTAAATAATTAACACTGATATATCCAAATAAAAAACAACTTAATTTAAATACATACATCACAATAGATGTACCATAAACTTTTGGATGCGACCAGAACTAAACATGTAAGGGAGCCTAAAGAGCACAAAAATATGTAAAACCCTTTAAAAGCCTCCAAAAACCAAACTTTTCACGTTCCCTTATTTTGGGGAGTGTAAACAGGAAGTTCAGTGTTACCATGGAGGCAGTGAGGTAAATGTGGGCAACAACCTGAACTCATATAGTAGCACCATTAAAAGTTTACTGAACCATCTATAAGCAGTTCCTGTTTGCAACATAAATACTCATAGATTACTTTACTGAAGAAAATGTAAAACACTTGTGATTCTCAGGCAGGTTCTGAAGCAAAAAAGTCACTTTTTATTATTTGTAAGCAGAAATATGAGCTTCAGAGGTGCCGTTAGGTGGACCGTTGAGACAAAAGCAGCAGGCTAGCAGTTTCCCCCTGTTTTCAGTCTTTATGCTAAGCTAAGCTAATCATTTGCTGGCTGTTGCTTCATCACTGCTGTACACATGATAGTGATAGTAGTGCCAACCTCTTATCTAAGTCTCTGTCAGAAAGTGAATAAGCGTTTTGGGTTTTTTTGTTTTTGTTTTTTTCCTAAAATGTCCATCTGTCCCTTTAATAAGCAGTGTGTCTCTGACCTCTCTGGTTGAAAGTTTAAAGTCTGCTGGGTGTGGTCAGAAGTGACACATCCTCAATTGCACTTCCACATCATTGTAGCAAGGTAAGAAGCTAAACTAGTGCAGGTCAGCAAAAACAAGAATAACAGCTGCTGTTCTGTTACTTGTTTTTTTAAAATGGGAAAGCCATTTGAAAAAAAATAATTGAAAGACACTGAGCGATTGATATCTAACATTTAAGGAAACAGTAGCTCGATATCCTGATCCTAAAATGTTCAAATTCAAATGAAGAAATGGACCAATGATTATGGACTGTTTAATGACGGTTCCTGTTGTTTTAAATGTAAATTGTAAATTGTAGTTGTAGCTATACATGCATTGACTGTAGTACTAATTCCGCCTTGACTGCTATTAAATGTCTTTTCTTCAAAAGCTAAAATTAGTACGTTGAAAAGTGTGAGCCTGCCCACAGTTCATTTTTTGTGTGTGGGATTCAAGTTTTGCACTTTGCATTCTGTGCAATTAAGTTTCACACTTGTCGTAAATGTGACAAGTAAATAATGATGTTGAGTACAGTTTTGGTTTATCATTATCACTTTGTTGAAAATAAGATCCTGCAGCTGAGAGTTAATGTACATAAGAAATAGTTAAATATGAATCATGGAAACTGCAGCTGCATCTTTCATAGATGCCAAAAGAGATCACATCCTGAATAATAGAAGAAATGACTGTCCTCCACAAAGGTCAATCTAGTAAATTTGTGTCAGCTGACCATGTGACATGAATATTTTATTAGATGCAGACAGATGCCAGAGCCAAAGGTGTGAAATGTGCCTACATGTGCTTTACAGAAACGTGAACTGTACCAACAAGTGCAACAGACAACTTCCTCGGTCTGAGATCTTTTATTGGTGTATTGTCATCATTTCTTACAGTCAGGATTCACTTCTGCTAAACGCTTCACGAAGAGGCCGCCGTCCAAAACAAGAAGCATGCTGAGCTTTATAGGCAGACGAATATATCTCCTCCTCCTCTCCTCCTCCTCCTCTCCTCCTCCTCCTCCTCCTCTCTCTCTCCCTGACTCACTCTTGCTCTGTCTTTCACACGCACTCTTTCCTGTTCAGTGTTTGTCCCTTTCCTCCTAGTTCACACGCTCTTTTTCAAACACCACACACACACACACACACACACACACACACACACACACAGTCTGCCCTTCTTCTTTTTTTAGGCTGCTGCTGCTGACAAGATTTTGTCATGACAGCAAAATGTCTTGAAATAAAAAAAAAAGAAGCAAGCAAACAGACTTAAATCAGAGGTCTAAACTCAAATTAACAACACCTGAAGTCCCCCCAGAAATATCTGTCAACAGTTTCACATTTTGAAGCTGACCCGTTTGTCTTTTCCTCGTCCTCTCTCTTGTTCCCGTCACGCTGATTTGCACGTTTAGTGGAGAAACGCTGCTTGAGATTTTGTTCCCGGAGAGTCTGACGTGTACGTGAGACAAAGCAGGTGGCTGCCACAGAGACATTTCCTCTCTAAACTTGTTGTTGGTGGCCTGAAGAGGAAGGATGGCTCATGAGTTCACATAAATGGATCAATCTTATGTCTGAGGACCCCTCCCTCCCTAATAAGAACAGCAACTGAGTAACGAGTATGCAGATTGATGAGGGAAAGCTGGCTCCAAGATTTAATTTTCAGCGGGACGGTTCTTCGCAATCCTGACCATAAAATGATTTCACTTGCCTCGCACTCGTCTGTTCACTGATGAACACGTTGTCCTGTTGTCACACAATCATTCACATTATTCCAACTAGAAGCTTTTGTTGATTGTCTTTCTTGTTTCTTTCAACATGTGGCACTTTTGTCTTTCTGTTTTCCCGTTCCTTTCTGTCTCAGGCCATGTCCACATTAATGCAGATTAAGTCTGAAAAATGTCAAGTGTGTCTGATTATACTTACAAAATTGGCTTCGAAATCAAAGAGGACAGCCTCTCTCTCAGATGATCACCAGACCATCATCATTATTATTAATATGTATGTTTACAGCTCAGTTTTCAGTGCTTGAAAATGAAGCTTTATGTGGACTGAAGACAAAAGACAGAAATTATAAAAGTGGTTCACAAATCTGCGTAAGTGTGGACATAATCTTAGTGACCACTGAGGCCAAAATATGGTGTTTAATGGCCGCTCTCTCTCTCTCTCTCTCTCTCTCTCTCTCTCTCTCTCTCTCTCTCTCTCTCTCTCTCTCTCTCTCTCTCTCT
>JBAJHX010000033.1:17963617-17989560 GCA_037176925.1 Amniataba percoides
ACACACACACACACACACAAAGGAAGTAAGACCAAATAATTATAATTCTAAAAGTCTTTGAAATATTTTCTGGAAATGAACTTCAGCATGATTATTTAAAATGTTAAACTGCCTCTGAGTCATCAGTAGGAGCAAATACAGCAAACACACCTACAGTCAAATCAGTAAAAAGTCCCTGTACAAAACATTCAGTCATGAATTAAACTGTTACAGCTAAGTCACCCGTAAAAAAACAAATATTGTCTATGATGTACGAATGTGGCACGCTCCGAAATATTCAAGGTCTCATTTTGAAACTGCTCATCTCAGTCATAAACAAGAAATTATCTAACAGGCACGTACGACGCGAGATGTGAAAACAGACAAATTTAAAATGCGCCCAGAAAGGACGACAAAAGAAAGAAAACAAATTATTCAAATTGTACACGGATGACTGTGTGATCCTGCTGAATTTTCACTCTTTGCAGGAGTTTTACTTTGAAAAGGTTGACAGCAGTGAACAAACACAGCTGCCTGATAATACACAGCCACTCTCATTTCACTCACTCTTTTTTCTCTTTTCTTTTTTTTTTTTTTTTAAACATGCATTTGTTGTTGCTGAAAAGGTTAAAAGATTTTTTTCCAGTCGAAACTGAGTGGGTTGCTGGTTGAGAGAACCGAACATTTCACAAGGCAAATTTCCCCTGGTGCTCTGGTAATATTATCACTCCAGAGCATCATAGTTTCAGTATGACTTATGGATTATTTATAAGAAGAAAACAAGTCTGACACCAATTAACACAAAATACACTCTTATATGTCAGTTTGAGCTGCTTATTTTGAGACCAACACACATCTTGAAAAACAAATTCGACACAATTAAATGTCACGTTGGAGTTTCAGTATCTGCCTCACTTTCAATATGACCAAACGTTTTATCGATAAAATTCACTACCGTGACAAGCCCCATATAGTAGAATTATTATGCCATTTAATTCAGCTTAAATTAGTTTAATTTCAGAGCAAGCTTGAAAATAAGTCACATTAAATTAACAAAATGGAATTTAAATGACAGTGTGGAATTACAGAGTGCTATGAATAATATAAAACATAGTATAAAAATGTTTCAGCACTTTGTTAGATGGTAATAAATAAAATATCCCTCTGAAGCATCACGTTATCAGAAGTATAGATTGTACCTAAAAAAGAAAATAACCGTTTGCCAACATTTAACACCACTCCACCCACACTACTGAAGGGTTTTATATGTCACCTTTAAAGGCTCATCGATCAAAGTAATTCTCAGTCTGATTCAGAGTTTCACTATTACTGGTAGTTTTATTTATTAAAAAACACAAACCTGAAGCAAACAAACCACACTTTGTGCACGCGTCGAGCTTCATATAATTACTTAGCATTCTTTTCTACAGCAGCATCGACAGTTCAGCTGTGCTATTCACACGTAGACACCCTGAGACGTGCTCAGGGGCCTGTGACTAAACACCGAACAGCCTCCGACTACAATTTTCTACCGTCCGACAAAAGCAGTAGATGCAAAGTCAAATCAGAACTGAGGTGGACAATTTTTCCCCAGACAGCCGAGCCTGGGTTCGTCTCTGTGGGATGTAAACAGCCGTCGCTGGAGACGATCGTCCCACCGACCTATTTCACTAAGCACACTTGAGGAACATGACATAATCTAGCATGACTGTGTCGCCTAAAAATATAAAAGAGAGACAGATCAGCTTTACTCTGCGTCTTTTACTATCAAAATTAGTCAGAGAGCAGAGGAGAAGACGTCGAGGTTGGGCTTTGACGCGAACAGGCGCGTTTCAAAAAGTAAAAAAGGAAGAGGATGAGAGAACAGTGGGTAGAGGAGCTGACATGCTTTTCCTCTTTCTCTGCCGCTGATATTTTTGAGTTGAAAGGGGAGAGAAAAAGAAAAAAAAAGAAGCAGAAAAGACTGAAGAGAAAGAATCAAAATAAAGAATTTACACATATAAGAGCATTTGGGAATTTATTCATTTCTACATATAAATAAATAAAAACAGACCTAAAAATAAAAGTCTTCATTCTTATTTGGATTCGGTTTGAGAATATGAGTTCAAATTTACTGTCCTCCATTTTTGCATTAACAATACTTTAGGCTCAAAGACAGACTGATGATAAAAGAAGAAGAAAGGAAAGTAAAAAAAAAGGGTGCCTTTAATTTTGAAACCGGTAAAAGTACACCGAAAAAAATGTGAGAGGCTTTTGATGTTCGTGTTGAAAAAGGTTGCATGTAAATTCTGCAGCATCTTCACTCGTCATAGTTTTATGTTTCACTGTGAAGCTTTAGTTTCTAAAACGTGGGCTCAGTCTGAATCATGTCACCTTTAATGCTTCATCGATCAAAGTAGTTCTCTTTTTGATTCAGTTTCACCGCGAGTGGAGGAATAAAAAAAAAAGAAATCCACTTGTCTCTTTTTTTGTGTGTCCCTGAATGTTTTGAAGCAGAAACAACAAGAGAAAAGTGAAAGAGAGAAAAAAAAGGCATGAAAGACGCCCAGAAGAGAAAGAGAGAGAGAGAGAGTAAAGAGAGACACGTTGTGGTGCGTACAGATCAGTTGACAGCGCAGAGAAAGTCTGTAGGAGCTGTGGTCTCCATTTTGAAGTGAGATGTCAAAACGCCACCATCTGTTGAAAGTGCTGAATGGGCATGTAGACAACAAATGATAAGAAGGCCTCAAACACCTCCAGACCAACTGAATTTGTCTTGACTCAACTCTAAACTGCCCTCTTTCATTAATACAGCCCTCATCTGATTTCTCCTGCTTGAATCTGAGACTTTCTGGTGTGTTGTGAAAGCCCAGTGCACCGTTTTTCACATGTTTTTTATCCATCGGTTCATCCGGTAAAGGTGTGCATCGTGATCCTAGTGAGCTCTAAATAATGTGGTATCGAGGATTAAAATCAAGTGGTTTGAACTTTACCCATTGTGACTAATAACCGCCCTGACACAGTGCTGCTGGTGTAAATCAAGACGAGCTCGGAAAAACTACATGGGGAAAGTGAATGAGTAATCCTCAACCAGTGCCTCAAAAAAAAAAAAAAAAAAAAACAGAAAATACCGTCACAATGCACTTCAGTGAGGCTCTCAACCCCAAAATTGGGTGCCTTGTGTGTTTTTGGCCCTGGTGATCTGTGTGTTGAAATGACTCCCAGACTTTCAGCAACTTTTCAGCCAGAATTAATCTGAGTCCCAAATGACTCCCCATTTGCTTCCTAGTGCACTTTTCAACATTTTTACTGCCCAAACAGTGAGTGTAGTGATTGATCTGCTGTCATGCCCTCAAAATGTGCCTGCAGTTGAACAAAATCTGTAGAATTAATGGCCAGTCACACGAGGGGCCACTTGATTTCAATAACATGGGATAAATGCTTTTCATCAGCCATGAAAAGTGACTCTTGTTTAAATGAAAATTGAGGAATAAAATGCTGCAGATATATTAAAAAGTCAATAAGCGATTAACTGATCGCTTCATTTTCACTGTGCAGATGACACGATCACAATGGATTCTGAGTATTATGTGTCCCTTTGCATAGTTGTTAACACTACTACTATTGGACCGTCACTTAAGATGGCAGGAGGGATCTTCCAAGGGGAAGTCAACGAGAGGAAGTCAACACAAGTTTGTTAAACCACTACAATGTGCGTAAAGATACTCAAAAGCATTTTACAGGGTATTCTGGGAATTTTCAACTATGCTGAACTTCCAGTACGCTGCAGGGGTCTTTAGGTTAGCACAGCAAGAAAATGGCCGACAGCCTAAACAGTCACACAACTCGTTGAACTCTTTCACACACTGGTCATTTCATTGGCCTTGGCAACAGGAGACAATGGGAAACAACAAGCACAGACTTTATTTAACTGTGAGCCGAAAAACATAACAAGTAATATTACTCAACATTCAAATATTCATTTATATAGTTTTCTATTGAATCTGACCCCTATAGATGGATATAGCAGACATATGATGCACCACATACACATAAAATAAACATGCAATAGATAATAGATATTTAAGTGCCAGATGCACAAATATCAGAGACCAGACATCGTTTAACATCTCTGCTGTAGCTGACAACATTATAGAGTGTATAATGGCCAGTTTCACAACAGGAGATACACAAAGATCTACATACTTCACTTGTCTCTTTGCAACAAGTTAAAGTCTTTGATGATGGGGCACATTTTCAGACCGTCAGCCCTGGAAGGCCCTCAGAGTTTTTCACATCACGTGAAAAAGTGACAGAAATGGCTGAAAAAAAGAGAGCATGAGAGAGAAGTTCAAACTTTTTTTGGTTCCTTTCTCACCTCCTCACAGCTGGCCAATCACTGCATTATTAGGCAGCGGTGAGTGTTTTTTCGTCACTTCCAGAAAGTTACAAAAACAGTCTGATAAAATAACCCTCCCCTTCTGCTATTTACAGCTATTTAACCACCCAACAAACTCTTCTGTCAGCAGCTTACGTCTTCTAAAGTTTCACTTTTAAGCTCATTTTACCCCAAATGTCTTTTAAATGTTCAATCAGCATCAAAGTGCTCAGATTTTCAGAAGATAGGGCGATCAAGAGTCGAATTGGCTTATCGCGCCATCGCAATCACATTCACGTTACAGATGTTCATTACAGAAATCAGCCCCCCACAGGAACAAGAGACCTCCAGAGTCTTTCAGTGGGGCCGTTAAACGTAATCAGGTGTTCATCAAGGAGGCTTTTAATGATGCAGAGCGACCTGCAGCGCAGCCCTCATTCTCTCTAGCAGTGAAACCTCTGATAAATCTGATGTCAGGCCAGTAACAAAAAGGAGAAAACTGCCCATTTCTCAGCTAGAATGGTCCAGAAAGGTCAGAAATGGCTGTCACTTAACAATGATGAAAGAAAAGACATGGCTACTGTACATTAAAACACACAATACCCCAGATTATAACAAGTTCCAGCAATACACTGAGTTATTGTTCGACTACACAGGGTCTATTTATCTACAGGAGTGGAGGCCTACTTATGAAAAGTCCCTTTACATCCGCTTACATTCAATTATCAGTCTTGTTTTTCAGTTTTTGGGCAGGAAGTGTATTTGAAAGGCAGATTGGCTGGTGTATAATCAGCAATTTACTATTGTTCTTACCAATAATGATGTTTCATTTACCGAAATCACACAACTTGATAGAGCAAGTCCACACTTTGGTTCAGCTGCACTGAGAAAGAATCAGAGGAGGTGACAAGCCTACAGTGTAAATATTAAAAGTTCTTTGTGTTATCTTTCTAATTTCGTTACTTATGGATGACTAATGTAAGCCATTCATTTATATGCTAAAATCTTTGGGTGTGTTGCATCACAATGATCCAAGAGAAAACAGAAGTACCTGCTGTTTCCAAGTGCAACGAAGCTTACAGAACAGTGCACCACGACTCCCACTCTCTTCCTATATGCAAAGTGTGAAGGATCTAGAAACAATGAGGCCTGTCTGCTCAAATGTCCTTAGGTTACACTGAGTTACGAAGGATTGTGTTGTGCAAGACGTGAGGTGGTACTGATGCTCATGTAAATATCATTATTGGTTTTTTTCCCCCAATCACAGCAGGAATGGCAAGATGGTTTGGTCAGTCCATCACGTTGGCCCTGACTGAACTGTCTCTACTATTGGATGGATTGCCTCGTGTTTTACTTGTATTCATGGTTATCAGAGGATGAATCCATGTGACTTTGGTGATCCTGTGTCATTTCAAATCAAATAAAATGACTAATTTGACCTGCTAATAGCATTCGGGTTTACTGAGTCATCCTCTAATGTTGCCTCTTGTACAACCAGGGGGTGATTTTTGTGTTTTTTAGTGAACTGTTGGATGGATTACCATGAAATTTGTCTCACACATTCATTTCCCTGTCAGGATGAACTGCTATAACTTTGGCCATCCTTTGATATTTAGTCTAGGGCCATCATCAGGGATAAATGTTTATTTATCCAATGCTGGTTAATCATTAAGTAGCTGCATGTTAGCTAATGTTGACAAACTAAAGCACAATATGGTTAAGATACATGCTAAAAATCCATTAGCACTGTCTTGGTGTCTCAGTGCAGCCTTACCAAGCTTCAAGGAAGGCTGTGCACTGTTTGTGTTGAAAAAGCTGTAGTTTTTAGCAAATGTTACTTGCTACTTTTTTAGTCTGCTCATGCAATTTGTTGCCGTTAAGATAAATATCACAAGCCTTCTCACATAAAAGCTTTAATATCCACTTTGCATGTTGAATATTTAGCCCAGCATGTGTTTTATCCAGTGCAGCATGCAGTGTGGGCAGAGAGACCAGATACATGCTCTGTCTCACGCCGCCCGTCTGAAGAATCAAACCTCTGACCTTTTATCGTGGGTTTATGAGCCTTTATCAAACAATGCACCACTCTACCACGTCTGCTTTAATACTCTTCACCCGACTCACTATGCTCAGGAATGGGACTTTATGCAAAACTGCCAAAAAGAGAAAAAAAGGACAGCAGAAGTGTTAAATCTGTGCAAAACACATTTTTTCTGTGAAGATTTAAAGTCTTTAATGCTCAAACATCCTTGCAGTATTTACACATTAAACAAGTCTGTGCATCTTCTGACAGTGAGAGGTCGATTTTATCTGGTCAGGTGGGAGGTAAACTGACTGTCTGGCCCACAATGTGTCCCAAAACTGAAACACTTCTTTTTTTTCCCTCCTCACTACACGTGTGTCTGTTTATCAGCCTCCACATCACACAACAGTGTGTGTGAACAAGTGTGTATGTTGGTGGCACACAGATGTCTGGCTGTCCTGACGTGAGAGACTGCAGGCCTCCTACGGTCTGGGAAAAAAAAAAAGACAACCACAGGTGGGAGAAGTTTCACGCACATGCTCGCGCATCAACACACTCACTCTTGATAAGACAGTGAATAGTGATTTTTAAAAAGCTTACCAAAGTACTACTTCTGTGTCATAAAAATCTTATTTTCTCAAAACAAAGGATAAAATCTGCTGGTGTAGTAAGAATATTTCTGTCTCCAAGAGAAATCAGATTCTGGCAAATATTTCCACTTGTTTGGAAAAAAATATAATTTTAAGGATGCAAAATGACTATAGGAAGGTGACGTGTAATGTATTCAGGGTTTTTTTTGCTGATAAAACACGAATGTACAAATTAAGAGCACTGGGTGGCATGTTTCACACAACTCACAGTAAGATTGCTATAATTTCAATTCACTATATTTCATGTGAACTGTAGTTTTCCCACAGATTGCAAATAATTACGGTAATTACACATGTAGCAGTGGCAAAGATGAGGTAAGAGTCAGCTGCATTGTCAGCAACCAAAATAATTTAGCATTTATTGTATTTTTCCTATGTGGTAAACCTCAAAGGCAACTCTGTCTGAGAACAAACGAACATCTCCTGTTGCACTCGTGTTGACAGTCAAGGCAGCATCATAAAGTAAAGCTCCCCAACGATAGATCTTAAAGTGAGACAACTAAAACCGGACAGACGATTTTAACATTTTATGCCACTGGGGTGACTGTTGGTTTTGTACAAGAAGCAACAAAGATGAGATGAAAAGTGCAAAAAACAACAACACAAAAAAAGACACACATGTATCTTTGTAATAAAAAGGACCAAAACTTCAGGCAACACTGTGAATTTCACACATCCACAGTCACATGAGTTGCATCATTTTGTGTTATAAGAAGTACTACACGTTTTCCCACGTGATAAACCAGAGTACACCCAAGTGATTTGGTAACTGTACTAAACGTTATGAAATATGTTATGAAAGTCCTTTTTTTAACCCAATTCAGCCTCTCTGCTGTCACAATAGGAAGGGTTTAAGCCAAATATTTCCTTTATTGTGACAGCCGATGAATTTCCAATTAAAATCATGTCTAACATTTATCCCACATATTGGGGAACGATTGTCATCTCACAGGTGTTAAACATAACCGTTAAAATGCTGAATGATTCATCAGAGATTTGGCAGACATTTGGTGCCTCAGAGCAGGTTGAAAACCATCAG
This sequence comes from Amniataba percoides, assembly GCA_037176925.1. Classification (NCBI taxonomy): domain Eukaryota; kingdom Metazoa; phylum Chordata; class Actinopteri; order Centrarchiformes; family Terapontidae; genus Amniataba; species Amniataba percoides. Next base: position 17,971,666 of record JBAJHX010000033.1, read on the forward strand.
ATGTGTTGATGGAGCATTCCCACAGGGCTTTTCTGAGGAAGTATAATTTAGAATAATTATCTGACCAGCAATTGTAGATAATAAGGAAACTTGTTAATTGTTATTACTGTGAAACTGTGCCAAACTGGCCTCAGGAATTTTACATGCAAAACTCTGCATTGTGCAAACATGATCAGCGTGATAAGGCCTGTGTAACTGTGAAAGTGGGCGACATTAAATGGTGATGAGGATTTAGGACCCAGAAAAAGCTCCCTCTGTCAGCTGATCCACACTAATAGTTTTTCTCTGCAAGGACATTTTGTAATAAAACCTTTAATTTTCGCCTTCTTCCTCACTTCCCTCTGTCTCAGACAACTCTGCAAAGCGTTCTTCAACAAAGCTTCAACATCAATGAGCTAATTCAGACAGATGTCTGTTTATACAACGTTAGACTCCTTACATTTAAAGTATAATTACGATTGTTTTCATCCTGAAACAGCACTTCTGACCAAACTGTTGACCACTGAGCAGGTTTGAGTCGAAGCTTCGGGTTTCTGAAAGAGTTTTATTGAGCCTTGAAGGCCACAAACTCTTCTCCATCCATCCTTCACTTGAAATGAAAACATGAAAACCAAAACAGTGGTGACTTTGTGGGTAGTTTTCAGACATTGACAATAGGCCAATTATCTGAGCGCACATTTTTAAACAAGTAAGCCTGCAAAGATAAAACACTGCTTTGCCGTGGAGCCCAAGTCTTTTCTGCCAGGTTGCAGCCCTCCGGTGCAGTCAGGCCACAGACAAAGCATGTTTTTTTCCAGCCCACTGGTGACTCATGACAGAAAAAATAATAAAAATGATCTAAAGTCAAACCTTTTCTCGAATTGTAGATGCCATCTTAGTCACTGCTTCAGCTCTTTCTTGTTTTGCGTCTGCCAGCTGGCAGCTTTCTCTGCAATTTAAAGCAGAGCAACAATAAATCAAGATGGCAGGTCTGACTGAATTGAGCCGCATGTTTTTTGTTCTGCTTCTGCATACTGACTTTGAAAGTCTCGTGTCCTATTCTGTCCTCTGTATGTGCATATAGAGAATAAAATCTCAATTGAAGCCATATTTGCATGAAACGCTGACGTCACTTTCTATCAGCTGACTAAAACACCTGAGACAACACAGCGAGACACAACACAAGAAGTGAAACAGACTGAGCAGCAATCCACATCAGCTGTCTAGCCAGTGTCTCCCTCATATCTGCACACGTGCACTTTGCTGAGCAAAGGACCAAATGAACGTAGATTAAAAACCTATTTGTGGGCAAGATTAGATTAATAAACAAGCAAGTTGATTGGTAGCCAGTAAACAAACAAAAACCATATCATACTAAAGTCAATTTTACCTTGTTGCAAAAATTTAAATGTTGTGTTTTGTGTGATTGTATGTTGTTCTAACTGAGGGGTAGATTAAACTCCATGCTTATTTTGGATGCTGTATTTTGTGGTGCTAATCTGTGTTTTGTAACAGTGACAGGAGTTTCTATTATTTTGTTATATCAGCGAGGCTGAATAACAGAAACATCTCTGTTTTCTTTCAGATGGGAAGACGTCATATTTTAGCTTTTACCTCATTCATTCATATATTTATGTGTTCAGGACTTTTCAGGGTATCAGTGGCGTGCACCCTCCATCCGATAACAGCAGTGTGAGGTGGGGGACTCTATAAAAACAACAACAACAAAAAAATCAAATCCTTGTTATCATCCATTCAAGTGTTAAATGGTGAGGTCCTTATTCTTCTACACCACCGCTAACAAATCGTCTAGCGTCTGTCTCGTAAAGTAACTATAAACAGCTCTGGTTTGTCTCGGTAGATAAACTGATTAAACTTTGACATGCAAAATTATGAGGCTTTTCCACGTCCAGCCACTTTGAGAGACGAAATGGAAATGACCTCATTATTGCAACAGCAGTTGTTTACATCCTGTTTATAAAACCACACGGAAAAATAATACAAACAGCGGAGAAGAGGGGAAGGGGGGACGCTGCTTGTCAGCAGTGAGCACAAAGAGGATAATGATGACAAAGTCTTTGATGAAACGCTGTGTAATTTAAAAGACTTTGGACCTTTTTGATTTTGTTGCTTACAACATTACCCGCACTATTTCCTGTCCCGCGTGCTTTTGGCCACACCTTGTTCATGCATTCGGGCAGACGAAACCAAGTCTGACTGAAACGTTACGTAAGAAACATGATGTAAAAAAAATCTTTTTTAACTGACCAGGATGTATACTGAGTGGATGTCACTGTGATAATCTTAAACATACACTTAACTGGAAATTTCTTATTAACTAACAGTAAATTTAGTAAAATATATATTTCCTAAATGACTGAAAACTGAAAAAAAAACCAACTTCAGTGCTTTTAAATGCAGAATACACTTGCTAAAGGTGCTTTTCTAGGCCTTGCTGTCGAGCTGCACCGAGGCAGGTGAGACTTGCAGGTTGAGTATGCAGTAGAAGAGATTTTGGTCAGAATTGATGAATGTGATAAAACGTAATGGGAAAGTCCAGCTCATGTCAGAGTTCTGCTTTATTAATGACACAGCTTCAGATCGGTGAGAGGCAGATCAGATAAGAGGCAGGCGGTAAGCAGGTCGCCTGTGACCGCTCGGCACATGATCTCTCCACCTCAAATTAGCAGATTGTTTCCTCGCACAACGCGGTGTGTGACTGGTAGACAGGAACAGACAAGCCTGATGGGGAATCCATCAAGCCGACTGCTTCTGATAAACAAACAGGTGATGAGTGGATATTGTGCGTGTTCCAGGAATACGAGTGTATATCTCAGCTCAAAACACACCATATTTAGTCAGCTTCAAGGTGAAACAACAGTTTTTTCTTCTCAACTTCTGAAAAACAAAACTGAGAAAAGGTTTGTGGGTTTCATGCTTTACTATTCAGGGAGATGTGTTTGACAGGAGGCAACGGTATTGCTGCATGCTGACATTTAACTTTTTGTGTGTGCGTGTGCCATCTGTGGAGCCAAATAAAGCCCACACACTCCTCTCACCTGAACTCTCAACACTTAGTGTGACTTTTCTCCTCTTTATTTTCGGTCTCTTTCATTTTCAGTGGTGTAGTGGCCATGTGGATGTTTCTCATCTCCTGACAGCAATATGCTGAAAAAATGAAGAAATTGAAACAGTGAGTCGGTTGACAGAAACGAATACAAAACTATTTTGATAAATGCGAATGCCATAAATGACTTTTTTTCTTTCCTTCTTCTCCCTCAATGATAAATATTTAATTTTTAATGTCAGGGTTTATTGTGATATGTTTAGATAATGTCTTATAACATATCCAAGTAGCTCACAAGCCAATATACACGATCTGGTAGACATACAGCAGCAGCAGGATGTTTACTTAACAAAGCCACAATTTTTTATTGGGGAGAAAAAAATGAAGAAAATATCAATAACTCTATCTGATAGACATTATTCACTTTCACCTAAAATATATCAACAATAGAGGCAACAGCGAATGGTTTCAGGTATCCCTCTGTTTCATGTCCACAGCTCAAAGATGGTTGCTAACTCACGACAAAGTCAACAAAGCACACACCTTCGGTGCAGAGATCATCTCGTTACACACTCACTGTTTTTGTGTGAGGTGGGAGTCACACACTCCCATAGATTTTCTTTTTGCAGAACTGCATATTTTTAGACCGTGGCACACACGGTACAGAGAAAGGGTGATGTACCTGCTATTTACAGCTGTGTGCAAGATTCAAATGAGTTTTTCTCTTAATGTTAACGTTCAAAGGTCATACTCATCTGCTCTAAATGCCATGCTAACGGCCTGTGGAACATCAGGAAATGCACCAAACCTGCAGAGAGGAAAGTGACATTTCTGACAGAAGAGATGAGCCAGGTGTTTAATATCTAACTCGATTTTATTCAGTCAACTGCAGCTGCAACTTCATGCATGTCAGCTGGTGGATGGTTTCTCTCACCAGCATCTAAAAAAAAAGTTATATTCAAATAAGGCAGATTTTTTTTTCAAGGAAATTTCTCTGAATATCAACAATTACCTTAAATTACTGTCAGACCTCTGTCTCTATTTTCCCTGTAATTAGTACAAAATTTCATGGTTACATCCAGCACTCCTGAAAATTATTAGAAAATAACAGGCTCATAAAATTCATTTCCAAATATAAATGTCCAAATGCTGCTTCCAAAGCTTCTTTCATGTTGCCAGAAATAAAAACAAAATTTGGTGTAGAAATGCTGTTATGTCTGATGTGTCATAAAAGCAGCCAAACCTAAACATGTCGAGTTTAAAAAAATGCTAAAATCAGCCCGTTAAAAACACCCCGGGGAGGTGACCCGGGTCCTGAACGGATGTGCTGATGGGAACAGCTGCCTTTCTGCTGGTCAGGACCTTAGTGGTGCTAGTTAGATGGGAAATGATGTAAATGCTGGTTGACCACACACGATGGACGTACGCTCAAAATACTGTATCATCCGGAGCTGGTGACCACCTAAACCAGTAATTGTGGTCGGGACATGACCATCACACACACTGGTCGAGCTGGTGCAGCGTCTCTTGGAGCCAGCAGTGGATGGTGGGTTTTTGTTTTTCTTTTGTTTGTTTTTTTTAAATCACCAATTTGATCGACTTTACCGGTCACTCATCTCTGCTCACTGGACCACATTTAGATTTAGATTTACTTTAGATTGCAAAGGATCAGCTGTTTTTGAGCAGATCTGGGAGTTTGTTACTTCTGACAAATATTTCTTATGATGCTGTAATTTTAAAGATACTAGTAGTCTGTGTTTTGTCATAGTTGTAGTTAATGTAGAGGTGGTGCAGCTGTTTTTTTTATAGTTAATAACATTTCAGCAATTGATGTAAAAAAAAAAACATCATAATCCTTAAAGAAGTTTGCCATGTACTAAGAAACTAGTGCTGACATGAAACAGAAAATATGAGCTGTTTTGATCATCTTTTCCAGTCATCAAGCTGCAGCTTTGTGAAGATCGGCTGCTTTTCTCTGTTGTATAATCACAACACGCCGACCATCTTAAAGTAAGATAAAATAAGCAACACGGACGTACAGAAGCAAGAAAACTGAACAAAGAAAGCAAAACACCCTGTCCGGTGTCTGTATAAATATAGCAAGTCACACATTTGGTTAATTAAACTACGACACATTTGTTTGTGTTATGTAAGGCAGTTGATGTAAGGCTTTAACAGAAAACACACTGAATATAAACATGTTGTGTAACAATTCAAGCGCCACCTGGATTTAAAAGAAAAAAACATGAGTATTACTGGTAATAATAACTGTTGTGGTTGTTATAGTAGCTACGGGAATATTAGTAATTATGGTAATAGTAAAAATAGTATGAGTAAGAGTGGTAATAATACAGAAATTGTCTGATAGTTGTTGTGGTTGTTGTAATAGTAGTTGTAGTTTTGGTAATGTTAATAATAACGAGAGCAGTAGTATCAGTTGTAAAATTAGTAATAGAAGTGAAATTGTAATATTAATCAGTACAGTGGTAGTAATCACAGTAGTAGCAGTATGAAGAGCGGAAGTAGCAACAATAGCAATAAATGTAATAGTACTAGTAGTATGTGTAGTAGCTTTAGTAGTTATGAAATATTAGTAATAATAGTAATTGGAGGATGAGTTCTGCAGCTGCAGTAGTAACATTACTAGTAGAAGATAAAGTAGTACTACAAAGTATTAATACATGTGTATATAATTGAGAAAATTTCCTCCACAATAGCTCTTTTTAAATAGGTTTGAAGGTTTTACATTTGAATGTTTTGTGCTGTATTTCCTTTTAAATTGTCTAAAGTGCCTTTGTGTTTGAAACTACAAGTAAACTTTCCCTCCCTTGCATGCATATCTTCAAATGTTGTGACGCCGGAGGGGAACAAATGATATTATCGCTCCTGAAAAAAAAGGACCGAAATCACAGCGAAGAGAAAAAGTCAAACAAAAACAAAACAAAACAAAACAAAACAAACACATAGCAGACGCAGCAGATTTATAATATCCGTCAAGGTGACCCGGGAGGATTCAGGTGTGTTCAAGGCCTTTATCGTGATGATTATACTCCTGGCAAATGTGTTTACAAGATGTACATGTGAAAGTGTGTATGTGGGTGTCTGAGTGTTTACCTGCGTGAGCCAGCATGAGGGTGTGAGCAGGGGCGTGTGTGTGTGTGTGTCTGTGTGCGTGCGTGCGTGCTGAGCGTGCGACGGGATGACTTAATGATAATAATCTCTCATTTCCATGGCCGACATGCTTCGCGGCAGAATCCTTGCCTGATTTCCTTATGAAGCTTCACAGCGGCGGCAGGTTGACACAAACGTCGGGTTTCGCTCCACACGAACTGCTCCGCACTACAAAAACACTGAAACTCCTCCTGTGATGCTCCAATTTAATTAAACAACAGGTTGGACCTTCACCGGAAAAACACGTCCTCTGCTATCCGGCTATACTTAGTGATCTATTTATACTTATTTTAGAACAACTGCGTCTCTGTCACATGTAAATAAAGGGGCAGTGATGTGTGTTTTTATCGCTGTTATTGATTCAACATCATCTTACATGGAGGCCTAACATAACCTGCTGTGTGCCAAAGTGTCAGCATGCACACCAGACGGGAGGGGGGACTATTTTAATGCCAGTTCACTACAATAAAAGTCACCTCAAGCAGGTTTTAAATTTAAGTATGAACTCTCAACACTGACTGAAAGCCTGTACACAAGATGCTTATACTGAAATACTAAGATCCAAAGTTGTCAATTTTTCATCAAGTATGCGAAGGTGATTACTTGAGTATGTGTTCATACACTTTTTTCCTCTTAAACATATGATATATGCTTAAACACACAATATATCTCTTCCTTCTCTCTTTCTTCCTAGACTGAGATTTTGAACAATGTTTAATGTGTATTTGTAAAGTAGGTTACTGCTTGAAAAATTTGAAATCTCATCCAAAACTGGACTTATGCAACCGTTTCGTCCACATCGCAGGTTCAAATCTTGTGCCATTCGTTAGTCAACAGTAACCCTCTGACACCAATTACGCAACAAAAAAACAGCATGACAATATGTATCACCAATTACAACATAAAGAAGGCCATTTCTTCACTGAGTGGATTAAGCGGTCTTACAGTCACGCAAGTTAAACAGAAATGCAGCACTGTGCCTCTTTGTTTGTAAGAGTAATAACAAACGCACAAAATGACAGTAAAGAACGTCCAGGAACGTGAAACAAAACTCAAAACACAGACAGGTACAAAAAGACAACAGCACTGTTCAACCCTGTTTTCTGCCACAAGTTCTCATCTACACCTTCATCTCTTCTAATAAACCTGGGAAAGTCTTTTTGTGAGTCTGATCCATCCCTGACAATTTTCTGTAAATATGCAGATTTGGTGGACATGGACTTCTGTTGTGCTGAAAGAGTCTTGAAAAAAAGTGAGCTCAGTATTGAAAAGTGCATGTTGGCAACTTTAAGTAGCTTCTCAGACTCAGAGGGAAGTTTTAGTGTAACTGTGAGGAGCTAAAGTTCATCGCTAAGCTTCAAAAAGATGTTACATTTTGGGCTGTAAATTTGTAATTTTTCAGCATCAGCAGCTGCAGAATGAAAAGATACTTTCAAGAAAAAAAAGAGCAGGTTTCAAACAAGAGGATCAACTTTTCCACACTGAATTTCACTACGTTCTGCACGATTTTACATGTAAAAGAGCTTCTTCATTCCTTTGTTGACCAAAATACAAGTTTAAACTTGAATACACGTGCACATAAGCTCCCCTTCTTTTCTTTCTTCAACATGCATTTGTAAAGTGGTGGAACAATTGCATTGTCGATCACGCACACGTGATCTGAGTCCACTCTTACAAAAGGATTCAGATAGTTCTCGTTACTGGCACAGCAGCTAATCTCGCATCGAAAACTGTACTTCCGCAAGCATCTCATACACATCTCAGGTTCAGCTCATGTGCCACAGCAACAGTAAGCCTTTTACCACTTGTTACACAACTTTAAAAAAAAACTGCAGCAGTACAATATCACAGACAATCCATTACAACATAAAGAAGGGCACTTCTTCATTGCTAGCATAGTGCTATCTTTCAGTAAATGTCACTGAAGGTCATCAGAAATGCTGCACTGTGCTCCTGCAGGCCCTGTTTGTTTGCCATTTTTACATCTGTTGTGCTGACTGCGTGAGGTGCTTTGAAAAGGTGAGTACTGAGAAGAAAACTTTGAGCTGCCGGCCCGACTCAGCTGTTAAGAGAACAGTTTCAGTGCGCGTGTGAGGAGATAAACATCATTGCCAAGCTTCAGTCAGGTAGTAAGTTTTAATGTGCAGTTCTGTCATTTTCTTCATCAGCAGCTGCAGAGTGAAAAGAAGCTTTCAGTTTCACATCCAGGTGCTCGAGAGTAGTTTGTTTGAATTTGTGTGAGCGTCCGTACATATTGTTCTGTCAACGCAGAGAAGCATGACTTTCTTTTTCTAATCGTAGACCGTGGAAAAGTTTTCAGAGAGAAAACTGTAGGGCCGACGTCACTGAAAATGTACAGTGGTTTCATTATCTGACAATGTTTTTTTCTTTAATAGGAAGTGAGGTTGTTTTTGCCAAGTTTAAATCAGATATTTAAGTTTTCATCTGCATTTTTGAAGCTCTAATCTTGGTCCACCGGCAGCTGCAGAGTGAAAAGATGCTTTTAATTTCTCATCGAGAGCAGAAAACCTGAACATAAGAGACGCTTTAATTCTCATTTTCTTAACACAAAAACTGCAACAGTGAGAAAAAAAATAAAGGCAGGACAGATTCCTCCATCCTCACGTGTTCGGTTCAGTCTATAAGCAGCACTGTTCTGCACCTCAACGCATTCGACCTGAGATGAACCCGTGACAACAAGCTTAAAGTGCTGACTTTCAGCTTTAATTTGGAGGTGTTTACATTCACATGCCATGAAGTGTGAATAAACTGCAGCACGAACTAGACATACTCCTTCCCTTAGAGGTAAAAAGAAACTTCACCATACAATCGATACTGTATGTGGTAAATAAAGAAACACAGAGGGGATAGAGGGGCCATATTATTTCCTCTTCTTCTCATAAATGCGTCAAACAGAGGAGGCGTAACGTCAGATTCCTGTAGGTTTTGTATTAAACGTTTACCTGACTCAGTCACCTGTGGCTGTATCATCATTAACACACAGCGAGCTCAAAACCACAACAAGAAATCTGGCGTTGCTTTGATGCCCACGGTGCTTTGTTTTGTTTTTTTTCCTTTTAGAAGCGGGTGTCAACTTTATCCCCCGCTTAGACGATTAGACGTATTTATTGTTCAGTTTCACTTGATGTTTATCTGAAATCAGATAAGGGTGAAATTTGGGAAGCAAGTGAAAAAAAATAGTCTATGACACGAGACCTACAGGTGTTTGTAAAGAAAGCGAGAGCTGAGCTGCACCGGAGCATGTTCATTATTCCACCCAGCTGCTTTAAATCTGGAAGACAAAAAAAGAAGACACTTTTATCCAGAACACATTACACTAAGCTCTGTTTTCTCTGAGAAAAAACAAATATATTTTGACTGAGAAAAGCCTTTTTCACCGTGACACAGTAAGAGTTTATCTAAAGCACCACGAGCATGTTTTTTTTTAAAAAAAAGAGTCGCCAACACCCTGAATACATGATCTAATGTTTGTGTGCCCTGACGCTTTACACTTTATTAGTTTATTCTGAAGCTGCATCAACAGAAAGTGATGGCCTTCATGCAGGGAGGATTTATTGCAGGACTGTTTTATTAGACTCCACTGGTGACTGAGTATTTTTGCACACATTATGTCCAGATAATCTTTTATTTTGTGTGTTGTTTCTTTTTTTTAGCATCATGTTGATGTATGTTTCAGTCTGTATGGCAAAACATTGTGCTAAAAATGGATGAATTTTTATACAAAGTTGCTGATTTTAATTTAAATATGCATCATCATATGTAAAAGCACAGTGGGGGAAGTTACCTACAGACTCTTTTAGATGTCTAAGTACAAAATCATGTTTTCCTAAAATGATTCTAGATTTCTGGTTTGTCACTCACCCTCCTTTATTTTCCACTACACACTTCACATATTACTGGTTTGCAGATCAAGTGGCTGTTGGCTCGTTCCGAATCCTACACGGAAATTAAGAGTCTGAAGTGTGCAGCCTTGCAGTAAATCTGCCATTCAACCCCCGGCATCTCTGAGCATTTATACGCTGACTTAAAGTGACACCAGTGGGGTGAATATTATCTCCCTCACGACCGCAGGTGACTCAGAAACACACAAACACACTCACATGAGAATAAAGATGTGAAACTTTATATATTCAAAGTTCAAAGAAAATGAAATTCAATCGCTGGAGTTGATTTCACAGCTAGGTGCTTCGTTAAGCTCCTTTAATTTGGTTTTGGGAGTTGTTCTTTTTTCAGTTTTTTCAGTTTTTTTCAGTCACATTTTTCTGTCATAGCAGAGAGGCATGACTCAGATATTCTTAACTTCGCTCTTAGAAGTAATTTGAGCCTCGAGTTACAAAAAAAGAATGGAAAGATGTAAACCTGACTGTAAATTAATTAGCAAATTCAATAATCAAACTGAATATAAATTAATTTTTTTAGAATCAATTTTCCAAAATAAAAGTCCTACTATAACATGGACTGTTTCTCAGTTTAAATAATTATTTTGTGTTATTAAATAAGTTGAAGACTATCTTATTAATTTAAAAAAAAACAGTAATACACTTTTTAAAAACTTTTCATTAATACTTGCTCGACACTACTCCTCTGTGTGTGCGTGTGAAAGTGTGTGTGTGTGTGTGTGTGTGTGTGAAAGAGTGAGAAGGAAAAACAAACCTAAAATGTCAAATGTCTTCTTTCTCATCACACAGGAAGCTTATCAGGCTGTGACATTTTGATTATCGCTTCTTGTTGTTTTCTTTACTGTTTACAGAGTAATAAACATGCAGAGACGCACATTTTCTGCAGGCAAAGGAGGTCACCACGTCTGATTTCATATTTACTTGCAAGAATGAAACCGTTTTTTTTTTAAAGCATGAATAATCTCACAATTGCTGATTTAATTTGGACCTATTTTATCTTTTAAAAGTCCGCATCGACAAATTACTAAAACACCTATTCTTCATATCGATGAGTTAATAACAGGCTGCCGTTTAAAGATGCATTTAGTGGTAAAATAGCACGACTGTGGAGTGAGAATAATATTAATAAATAGATAAATACCGCTAAAAAAATGACAAAATAAAATAAAATGAACTCGTGAAGAAGTTAAAGTGGATATCAGACATGAAAAGTTTTTTAAAAAACAGACTTCTCTTGTGGGTTTTAATTGTTTTTTTGATGATTATTTTAGCCTCAGTGCCGGTGTGTGTGTGTGTGTGTGTGAAAGCAGCGGCCTCCATGTGATCTGATGCATAAACGTGATCATTAAAGCATAAAATAGAGAACACACACCTGAATGTTTGGAAATCGATCGTTCATCATGACTGACCACTGAAAAATAAAATGACTTTAGATTTCATTTCCAGCAGCAGAAAATGACAAAAACTTCATGTTGTTTTTTTAATTATGAAGAAAAGTCTGATTTTTTTTAATAAAAATCCTCTGAATTGTCGACGTGCTGAGACACTTTTCACCGTGAGGTTTCTGCAGCTCATATATTCCTTTATATTTCAGGTTTGTCTCAGATGAGAAAAACTTGAAGTATTAAAACGTTTTTCAGCCACACTGTTTCAGAAAGTCCTGCACAAAAACACAGACGAGCTTTTCATTTGCACTTCGATTCAGTCTGCAGCATGTGAGTCAAATACCTGCAAAAGCCAATGTCAGAAAACTCTTGTGCATTTTTTCGTTTTGGTAAAAATCCCCTCTGACCTGCTGCTGCCTTGAAATCCTGCTAAGAGAAGTGACAGAGTGAAAAAAAAGACTTTTATAATGGACCTTTGACGGACATCGTCGATGTGAGAAAAGATGTTTGTGTGCATGTAAAAAACAAATCTGCTGTTTCATGAAGAGAAATAATATGTGACTTAAAAGTGTGACTTTTCATGATTAATAAATAAAAATGAAAGAGAAATTCTTACATGTTAAAACATACATGTTTTTTGGGGATTATTACTGACACACAAAATTATAATCCGAGAGAATACACACGCAATAAATGTGAATAAAATAAATTCAAACTCAGTGCAAAGCAACACAGCTACACTATCACATCCTAAATGACTTTTTTTGGTTTATTTTAGAGATTATTTGGATTAAATGGTTATTTTTGCCCGACAGTGGCAGTGTTGGATTATTTCTCACAGGAGGTTTATTTTCTCCTCAGCCTCAGTCTGCAGGTTTAATCTCATCAAACAGAGGCTGCTTGTGTTTTTTGTTTCTGCTGAATCGAAATTTTAACAGCAAAGTGTCGAAGACAAAGTTTTAAAGTTGGCTGAGAGTTTGTTTTTTTTTTTCCCAGAAGCGAGCTGAAGCAGAGAAAACAAATGTTGGAGTGAACAAGCTGCCAACTGTGGGAAGGAGTCGCCCTCTACTGGAGAAGAAAGTCAACTACACCAGTCTCATGTGACTTTGTAACACACACACACACACACACACACACACACACACACACACACACACACACACACGCATTTACAGGCTGCCATGACTTCACATTTACTGTCAGTCACCTGGCCTGGTTTCAGTTTCTTTAACACCCAAACAATGAGACCTGTTCCACCAGGTAAACACAAAAACAGGCGACGCTCTGACGAGGTGGAAACACTCAAAGTCTGGAAACGTTTCCTGGAAAGCAGACAGCCGCGTGATCAAAGCAGTGACACCCTCTGGAGCCGCACGCTGTTCAACTGGAAACATTAATACAACACAGAGTCGAGTTAAAGTAGCTCACTTCTACTGTAATTTATGAAAATATTCGCTTTTACTAAGTAAAATCAGGAGTTACACGTCCATTCATCCATTCGGCCTCCATCTGGAGCCTTTCCCAGCCTTTCCTTAAGTATAAGTAGTAATGCCAAGAGTAAAAATACTCAAATACTCTGTTGAAATTCGAAAATACTGCTCAAAGTACTCAGATAATTTCCTTTAGTAGGGGCGACACTTCCATAGTAGAGTATGTTATGAGTAAAGGTCTTGCATTCACAACTAAAAGTACAAAAATGTCGGCATCAAAAGATACTTTAAGTACCAACAGTAAAAGTACTCATTCTGGAGAGGATATTATTTAATCATTATGTATAATCCTGCGTATTAACCATTGATAGATTCTATGTATCATTTAAGGCTGACAAAAGATGGAGGTAATCACCTTTTTTCACACTGGATGGCTTCATGTATGATAACATATTTCATTTGTTGATTATATTCTCATGAAAAGTAACTACTGAATAAATGTATTGAATAAATGTAATGGAGTACAAAGTACAATATTCCCTTCAGAAATGAGGTGAAGAGGTAAAAGTCACATAAAATAGAAAGTGAACAGTACTCGAGTACATGTAAATAAGTATTTAGTTACTCATATGCCTGTAAACTCATGTCCTGACCTTCTTATGGAGAACTGCTGCAACACTCCTCATCTACGCCATTTTATGCCACATTATACGTCGACTTCCAGCATATTTCAGAGAGAAATATGTTACTTTACTGTGCTACAGCACTTTATCTGACATCTGTAGTTACAAGCTGCTTTTTAGATGAAGGATCTTTTAAAAAATCCTATAATAAACCTCATAAAATATAGTTTATTGTAAAAGATTAAATGAGTTGTTTCTGGCATGTGACTCTTCACAACAAAGTGGCGTGTCATGTTTCAGATGCCTGAGCTGTTATTTCCCCTTTAAGCTTCTCTGATTGTTTCATTTAATTAACCTCGAGCAGCCGCAGCAGTCAAAAAGCACAAAACATCAGTGATAATGTCATATATAATAATGTAGTAAAAGAAGTACTTTTACTTTTGATACTTTAAGTAGATGTTAGTATGTTTGTTGACAATATTTTGCCTTAATCTAACCATTTTAAATGTAGAACTTCCACTTGTAGTGGATAATTTTTAGACTTTTAACTGTACTTTTACTTAAAGTATTCACTTAAAGTTTCATGGGTTAGAAGAAAAATGCTCATTTTATGCAGACAGAGGGCAGAAAAGATGAGAAAAAAGTGCATTTTTAAATCTCCACAGCTTAATGTGGACACACTCTAAACATTTAGACAAACGTCCTCAACCTGCGAGATGCTTTCGAGTACACGTTAGCTCCAGAAATATCGTGTCAATATATATATTTTGAGTCGATGCTGACCCATTAATAGAAAGCTTTCACAAACAAATGACTCTACGGTGGAGATGATCACGTCCTCTACGTGTTTCTGCTGATGATTCGCAGAATAAAAGAGTAGCTGTACTTTCCCCGTCGTCTTCTCCACGCACCCTCGAGACGCCGATCGGAGCCACCTCACGTTCAGACCGAGTACCCTGACACAGAGCTGAAACTGTGTGGTTAGAATTGAGAGGCAGAGGATGGCAAGGTTTCAGAGGCTGTAAAGTTATTATTTCTGCTCTTTGGTACTGAGATCTCTGTGGAAAATGAGATTTTCTAAAGGGATTTACAAGAAACATCAAAAGATATTTACAACACACTTACAAGAAGCATCAAAATGAAAGTCTCACTTATTAGCCACACCGTGTTTTGTTCCACTGAGAAAAAAAAAGAGCTAAATGCCAATATTTAGTGGTAGACATTCACAGAAAAGATGTGTTAGTTTGATACAAATTAAAGGTCACGTTTTTCATGCTGCTGATAAACTATTGAATCACCACTCTTTTCTCTTTGTACAATCACTGCCAACTTTATAAGACACACACTTTAAACTCTTTGACATGATTACCTGAAGCTGCCAACACTGCAGACACAAAAAAGTCACTTTTTTCTCTCTAAATCTTTTATCTTTTATCTAAATCTTAAATCTTTCTGGTCTCCTTGAGTCTATTTGTGACATTCAGTAGGAGCTGCTATTAACAATTATTTTCATTATCAAGTGATCTTCCAATTACTTTTGTTGGTTAACTGATTAAGTGTTTGGTCTTTAAAATCTATCCCTAAAAACAGGTGTGTTACAAATGCTTGTTTTATTCTGCAAAATAGCCCAAAATCCAAATATATCTATTTACTATTATTTATGACAAAAACAAGCATCAAATCCTCACACCTAAGAAGCAGGAATCAGAGAATATTTGGCATTTAAGTAAAAATGGAATGAATTATCTGTTGATCTGCTGAAGTGATGAATCCACTGATCATTTTATTTTAGCTGCTACGTGCTACATATGAACTGCAGATGCTCGTAGGAATAAACACACTTGCTCTTTTATTGCTTTGACTTATGTGCATCAGCTCTTGTACTTCTGCTGCGTGGGATCGATACGTTTATGTGAATGAATGAATGAAATGGTGAGAGAGCAAAAAATTTGTAACAACTTTATAAAAACCCAAGCAGTAACAGTAACATGCAGATGCTAAATGCACCACTGAGGCCACTAGAGGCTGACATTCCTCTCAGTGACGGTGTCCTGCCTAAAGTAAGTGAATGGAGTCAGTGCACATATTTGGAAATACTACAGAGTAGGGCTTTAAAAAAGTTTTTTAAAAAAGGAGTGGTTGACCTCTGTAACCTCCGTATTTCACAAAGCGGAATCGGTAGAAGGATTATGTGTCTTGCAGGACAATTAGTCATTTTACTATGGGAGTTGAAAGGAGAAAGAACAAGAGAGGGGTTTTGGCCACCAAATGAGACAGCTAACTGTAGAATATGAGGTTCTGAAAAACATCTTTGTCATTTGTGTCTTCTCTTACAACCCCTGAGTAATGAGCAGAGCGATGTTTGTGGCGTTTTTAGTCATTTACTGTATCTCGGAGCGTAACCCGTGATGAGTAAAAGGTGCAACAGAACACACACGCCCACACACGCCCACAGACTAGTGACCTAGTACTGTTTTCACCTTGACAGGATATTCAGCTTTGACATTTATTGATCTTGAACCTGACATCTGACTCATGAGAGCACGCACACACACGCACACACACGCACGCTTTTATCCAGAGTTATGAAAGGTTTATCGTCATTTAGGGACACAGATCACCAGGTCTCAACCGAGCCCACAAGAAACACATAGACCTAAACCAACACACACACACACACACACACACATACACACACACACACACACACTCTCTCTCTCTCTCTAACTCCAACTTGCTTGACTTTTTCTGGCAGTTGAGAGCTTTTTTTTTTTTTTTAAATCCCTGCAGGTATATTTTCATGCTGGTTAATCTTTTTGTTTTCAGTATTTAAGACCAGTAATGATGATCACATCCACTTACAAGAATTATATTTATTTCATTGCATTTAAAATGGATGAAATCTGGAGAAATGCCCCTACGACTGTCTGTACATCACTCGAGCCTGTGATGCTTCAGGCCAAGACGTTACTACGTGACTCCATTAGGTTACTGACTCATGAATTTCTGCAGGCATTTTAAGGACAATGTCATGGTTTCATGCCCAGACAAACCAAAACCATTTTGATTCAAACCAGTACAAGCTTACACACACACACACACATGTTCACACACAAGTAATTCTGGTCCCAGTTTGCTCGTTTCGGTCTGTCTTTCGTTGTTTTCTTTTTCGTTCTATTGCGGCTTGTTTTTGTCTGACTTCATGTTCACCATTTACCGTAAAAGTGTCGCAGGATAAAAACACGTTCGTCTCGTTTCAAGTCGAGTTGGGTTACAATTAATCTGTAATTTCGACTTGTTTGTGCTGCAGCTTTCTGTGATCACACTGAGGCAGATGATAGACGCAGATAAAACGTGAGCCAGGTCTCTTACAGTCAGCAGAGGAAAGCGGAACCTAAAAAACGTGCACGTGCACAATTAGTTTGCACAATTAGCACAATTAATTTGAAAGTTTTATTCCAACGTTCGTTCTCGAACTTGGAACAGCTCAAAGGATGCACAAATCGGCACAAGATCGATATAGTAGCTTCCCTCCAGAATATCATTTTTAATTTTAACTTCTGTTCACATCTGAACAGCCACTACGTCGACACTGTGGTGAAAGTTTTGTCAACTTTTGTTTCCAAGGTTAAGAGTGAACTTTCACTCTCTAAGCACTCCTATGAATGAGGAAAAAATGTGCGGAAATACTTTATGCTGAACATCTGACAAGTGGAGAAAGTCCATCTGCTGAGTGAATCTCTGGAACAGCCATTAAATGAACCTTGTGGAGAGATTGTTTTGTCAATCTAGAAATGAATTGTTGATTAAAAAGGATCAGTCTGTCATGCTCAGTATTTGTGATTCTTCACTTACTGTACATTAATATATTATTCCCTTGTGACTAATATAAGTGTGAAATAATTTCTATATGTGTTTTTTGTAAGCAACGTGGCCGGTTGTTGTGTACCTCAGGGGAGCTGTGGTGCAAAGTCATTTTCTAATCTCTCATTTCTGGTTTAATCCTCTGGATGACACATAACAGGTTCTCACTTGTTCTGCAGCTCCTCTTATCTGCTGAACCAAAACTTTCAAATATATAAATAAGTTCATCTCCTCAACCCAGTTGAAAAAAAACGTCTCTAAATGATCTCGTTGAATCCATCAGCCAACTGAAACCTCTTTAAAATCTTCACGTTTCTCCTGAGTGGTGCTGAACTTTCCCCACTTGTGGCTTTAAGAGATTTATTTCCAGATCTTGAACCTATCGTTGATTCATTTGATCATTCTTATATCATCAAATAATAAGGAGTTGCAATATTTGCCATCCCTTTAATTTAA